>JALMQS010000085.1:25804767-25814863 GCA_024734495.1 Forficula auricularia | reverse complement strand
AAAAAAAAAAAAAAAAAAGAGCGCGTGAAGCAGGGGAAAATATACAGGTTTACCTACCTCCCTAGTAGCACAATGTTTCAAACTATATAGTAACTATATAGTGCCTATATAGATTCTCAAAATCTATATAGGCGCTATGTTTTTACTATATAGTTTGAAACATTGTGCTACTAGGACTATTAAATGTATATTATAATATACTTGGACTATAGTTCGCTAATTGAGTTCTTCATATTTAATAAATTGGTTGAGACTACTAATGTAAAATAAATGTGAAAGTAATAAAATAGATATTTTTTATAATTAAAAAACAATTTAGTTACAGCTTCTTTAGTCCAGGCAAATTACGATTTTAACAGGAAATAATTCCCGGTAAAGATTTTATTGCTGGAATACCTTTATTGGTACTCCAATATTACTATCCCAAGTTTTCCCTCAAATCTGTGTTGTGGAAATTTTTCTACGCGCCTCAAAATGAGAAAATTTAGGAGTTTTTTTAGTTTTTCTTAAATAACTCACAAACGGCTTATCAAATCAAAAAGATCTTTATTAGATAAATTAAAGCTCTTTAAATTATACGTAAAATGATAAGAATTTCATCTATTTAAGTTTAGAACCGGTATTAGCGCCTGTCAAAAAACAGGCCGGGGATCAAATTTTGTTAGCTTGAACGTTTACCTGGATCACATTTTTGTTAAAACTGTTAGATTTTTATAGATATCCAGCATTTTCTATGACAGGAAATCATCAATTTTTTTCAAAAATTGCAGTTTTTCCTTCATAAAATGAAAACCACTCATCCTAGAAACTTGATTCCTAACTAAATTTCTAGGAAATTTTGTTGGCTTGAAGTTTTAGTTATGCCACTTTTTTGTTAAAACTTTTAGATTTGAAGATATCCAGCATTTTCCAAGACATGACATGATCCGACTTCATTGCGTCACGGGATACCGTTGTCCAATTAAGATGAAACTTTGCCAACCTCATTTTTTAGCCAATTCGCAACTATTAGGGGCAGCACCAAAATTCGAAGAGTGGTTTCTTGTGACCACCTAATAAGCATAATCCATTTTTCCGCTAAGTTGGTAAAAATTGCCTATCTTTGAAGATCAATTGTGGCAAAACGGCTGTATTAATTTTAACTTTTAAATTCATATCTGACGTGAAATTTTATGCTCTTTCATTTTGCTAAGAATGAAGTTTTCTGTCAAACGCATGGTTTTCGATTTATAAGCGAAAATCTGAAAAAAGTACAAAATTTCCGTGGTTTTTAGGGCCTCAAAAATTATAAATGAACTAAAATTCATATCGTTCTGTGATTGGTGCTCAGACGATAGATACGTCTGCCTCCTGGCTGCAAATGTGGCAAATTTTGTCTTTACGAAATTTGAACCCGCCCGGCCCCCCTCCCCCCGGGGGGGGGGGGAGTGATCCCCCCCTCCACCCCCCCCCCTGGATCCGCCCGTGATATATACTAAATACATCGCATTAAAATCATTCAAAAATTGATGTTTTCTGCATTTTTGAACCATAAGTTCTAAAGCTAGAAAGACTAAAATCTAATCAGTTCTCCGCATTGGAAATACAAACATTTTAGCACAAAAACAAACTTTCCATGACTTTTCGTTCTTAAGTTATCGAGGGTATCTGAATCCAGAGACACTGAGAGAAAAAAATTATGCTTGAAAATGATTTTTCCTCACGTTCTAGACATTTTTATAGAAAATAGCAAAAGAAAGATTTTTTCGTTAACCCAAAACTAGTCTCGCCCGAGCCTTTGTAATGAGAACCTTGGTGCTTGAATAAGTTTCGAAAAATCTTTGAATTTTGGTCGAATATTTGTCAAGCATCACCTGATATCTTCTTTATTATATTATAATTTATGTTGTTATAATTTAGATTTAATAAGTATGTTATTTTGACGACTATTAAAGACAACAAACGTACTGATATTGAGTCGTGACTCATAGGTTAAGAACTGCTACGCTATACATTTGAGTCACAGAGATCTCAAGAAGATCACTAGAATCATTTTTTTATTATTAAATTGTTTATTATGCGTTAGGATAATTTATAGCGTTTTGCCCACTTCAAATGTAAAGCATCGCGATACAAAGAGTGTCTTAAAATAAACTAAGTACTCTCTCAATAAAATGAAAATATCCTATAATTGTTTTAGGCAATTCAGGGTGTTCAATCCCAAATCTGCGCAATTGCTAACTTTTCTTATTATAAACAGTCAATGTAATATAGGATTTTTTTGCATCGCATTTTCAAGTAATCTTTATAGATAGTACCTGGCGGACCGAACGTTGATCGAAAATGTTTTACATTAGTTAAAAGCGATATATTAATATTATTTTTAATTCAGATAACAAACTAATGTTATGTGACCAGCTCACTATTACAACAAAATGAAAACATCCAATCGGGTATTTGAACCCATAAGAAATAACAGATAAAATATTTATAATTAAAAAAGACTGACGATTAAGGTTAGACCATCGAAAGTATAGTATCTAACAAACAAATTATACCTATATATATATATATGTTTATTTGCTTCAAGTAGGGGACAACCTCATTGATTTCTCTTTATGAATCTAAAACTCAGCTAGTCTCGGCAAAAAAAAAAAAATTCAATATCTTGAAAATGCGAAGCTTGATTGTTATTCGGTTAGCACCTCTGTGATCGTATTAAAATATATTACTATTTTAATAACTTTTATGTGAAACCCACCTCGCAATTTTACCCAATTTTTTATTATTATACTACTATTTTGTCTGATTAACAGACTTTGTAGCTCTAATAATAACAAAGTTAATAATGGTGCACATTTGAGAATGATCACTAGGTATATCGATATTACCTCCTTCAAGTTCTTGGGGTGTTCTATAGTGAAGAAAATTATTTTCCACTGAATTTCCTACCATTATTTCTTCTGAGGCGCTTGAGGGATTTGTTTTTCCTCGAGGATCCCCTATTCCAGATTCCGTGGCAATTGAGGAAAATAATGGAGAATATGGCAAAGTACAAAGAACGGGTTGACGAGCAGCAGCAGTCACTGGATTAAACGAATAGGGATAGGATGGCACTGAAGGGATGTATTTTGAGCCAGGTGCAGTTTCATAATAAGAATTAAATGTAGGTGAGTTAAGAAACGGCCTGTGATTTGCTATTGCCCAAGGATATTGAGTGGGAAAATAAGGAGATTGAAATGGTGGATAGAATCTTGCCGATGGGTAATGCTGAGATGAGGCAGCCATTGAATTTGAAAATGCTCTACCTGGTTGAGTAGGAGAATATTGTTGTGGGAAGGATTTCCCGGGTGGGATGAAAAAACAAGCAGGATATCGAGACATAATTGAATGCCATGGATTTTCACCTTTTTTATTAGGATCAATGCTAAGAGGCATTTGCCCATTTATATCTGCAATTTTACCAAATTTTGGATTGGAAGAAATACTTTCAGAAAATTCATTAACTGAATCCAAATTATGTTCTATTTCAAATTGATTTTCATTCGGGGCTTCTTTTGGCGAAGCAATGGTTTTATTTTTCAAAGTAAGCATTTCTGAAATAGGATTTGACGACTCATCAGTTTTTTTAATTCGAGAAATTTCATTCCTCAACTTATCAATACTTGATTGAATTTTTGTATAATCAGTTTCGATATTTTGTATATACTTTGAACATGGATTTGGATTCGTGCGCTCATGAGTAAACATTTGCTCAGGTTGCATGGGCAAATTGAAAACTTGGATATTCCCTGGAGAGTTTGAATGAATCATGTTATCTAAAGGATTATTTAAAGGCAAATTAGGTTGTTCAGGATTGAAATTATGAAGTGTTTCGCCGATTTTTTTTACAGTTTCATCGAATATTGTTGGCCTATTATCAATTTGTCTTGGTATTCGATTATTAACTTGTAATGCAGGTTTTTTATTTCTACCAAAATTTGAATATTTTTCTAAAATAAATTTATATAGAATAAAATTATTTGAAATGATTGATGACAAAAAAAAAAAAAAAAAAACACTTACCTTGCAAACTTAATGAAATTCCAAACAGAATAGCGAAATATAAAGAATTTATGATACGATTCCGGATGTTTAACATTTTGATATTCAGTGTGATTTAATGGATAGGTACTTTAATATCATTAAATGAAAACGGAAATATAATTTAAATTCTTAAAAACAATTTTTAAAAATTAAATTATATAGCCTGAAAAGTAGAAGAATAAAAAATAATGTGATGCATCGAGGTTTTACATAAAAAAATATAATTAAATTTTAAATTATGACTGAAAACTAGTAAAATTCTGTAAAATGTAAAATTTTCCGAAGTTCCAGCTTCACTGGAGATATTTCCTCAATATTAATTTACTTATGAAAAAAGAAATTATAAAAACAGTATCAAAGATGATATTAGATAAGTATGTCAGAAAAGTTGAAATTTATCATTAAAGAGTCTTATATTTAAAAAGTGACGTGATTATGTTTTTGTTTTGAACCAGAAAATCTAATCAATCCTTAAAGTCTTAAATGAAATCAAAGAGAAAGCTAATATTTAAGAAATGCTTCTACCAGTATATTAGATAATTGATGTATTCGTTTATATATTGTCCAAATAAGAAAATTTGAATTGTAAAGAAAATGTAAAGTAGAATATACTAGCTGAATTAATTAATGACTTGTCAAATAAATTGGCTAAAAAGGAAATTAAAGCCCATTCATTACGTTGAATGAATCTCTTTAAAAAAATTTAAAAAATAAATAGTAAAATTAATTAATATTACTTGTCTTTTTGAAAGATATTTTAAGAATGTAAATAAAATGTACTTAATTTATTCATTTTCTATACTTTTTGAAATTATTCTATTTGCCAAATGAGTGGCAAATGAATATGTGATAGGTGAAAATTTGTGAAATAAAGGTAGAATTATTTTCATAGTTTTTGTATATATAGTAAATGGTAAATATAGCTTACACACGTGTTCCTGAATTTAATTAACCATTCACGTGAAATATGTGTGTGTATATATTTATTTATATAAAGCAGAGCGGACACACTATTTGAATTATTCTTAAATTAAGACTTAAGCATTGCATATATAATCTCAAAGACGCAAAATTCTTTTTGAATCTAATAATTTGGCCAGAGATTGTAATATATATGTTAATTTAATTTATTTTATGGAAAAATATTATTAATTAAATAGTGCGTTGAACCCACATGCAATGATTCACAAACTATTTATTCTGAAGTTTTTTATTATATATATATATATTCAATGAGACTAGTCCATTGATAAAACTAGAATTTTTTAAGTACAGTAAACTCTCGTTTATCTGCGGAGTTGGGTGACGCGGGAACCGCTGATAAAGACAATTCCGCGGATAACCCGTCAAATAATAGTCAAAAAAGGACACAAATCAACACAAGAAAACCTTATCCTTCTTGGACCTCCAAATTACAATAATAGACAATAAATTAGAATACCAAATATTTAGAAAACCCACATTTACAGTTACGGTCATACCTTTTCTTCCAACCACCCCATTAACACAAAATTGTCTTCCTTTTATTCAATGCTTAATAGACTAATAAGAACACCGATGAACACAACTAATTTTAACTCTGAACTTAATACCATATATACGATAGGCATAAATAACGGATACGACACAACCATATTAGAAATTTTTTTCAAAAAAATCAATAGAAAATTCATAACTTCCAAATTTCATACTCTTGAATCAGAAACGGATAAAATCTATAAAAAACTACCCTTCATTTCAGACCGCACCACTAACCACATAGTCCGCATTCTTCGAAAAAATGTTATTACCCCCGCCCTTTATAACAAAAACACGTTAACTTCTAAATTAGTTAACAACAAATTAGACAAAATTGACAAAATGGGTAGATCTGGTATTTATGAGCTCACACGTGGAGATTGTGACGCGTTCTATATTGGTCAAACAGGTCGGTCTTTTGAAACGCGTTACAAGGAACACGAGTACGCTCTTAAACGTTTAAACAAATCTGATTAATCCAATTTTGTCTCTACTTGGGCTTTTGCAGACCACCTCCATGAAACTAATCATTCCGCCTCTTCAAACAACCCCACACCAGTACATTTTGAATTAAAGGGACAGCGTTTAGATTTACTAGAATCATCAAAAATTAAAATAGCCATTATAAATAATAAAAATATTCTAAATAACCAGCTTGATATTAAGAAACAATTAATAATAGACATGTATATATCGAAACAATAGCACCTTCACATACCTTTCATTCATTCCTATTTACAAAGTCCAGGTACTTCTCAAGTTTAAATCAACCTTTTGTTAACCTTAAATTTAAATAAACAAAAATCTTCTTATAACTTTAACCCTTCCCCCTCTCACCTTGTCTCCCCCTTCCCTTATTGTTAAAGTGAAGAAATTTACTTCTAAAATATTTTTGTATTTTTGCATTCAGTGTCCTTTGTGAACTCCTGAAGATGGGCTTATACGCCGAAATATATATATATATATATATTGAGTCGTGCTAAACAAGCAGCCGATCTTTTATTTATGTGAAACCTACCTAGTATTTTATATTTAAAAAACAATTTTGAAAAAGTTCCAAAAAAAAACTTTTTTCAAAAAGTTTTTTTTTACTTTATTTAACACGTTTCACCAAGAACCTACACCATTCTCCCTTAACAAGAATGCTTTTGAAAAATGTTTATTCACAGTAGAACTAGGTTTAAAAATTTATTATTTTACAAGTTAAACATATGTATGTGTGCACATAGTTACATAGTTTTTAACGATTACTTTTGCACAAAATAATCCGTCAGCATTTTTGTTGTTTCGAGATAAAACACTAAAGCGGATAATCCATCCGCTGATAAACGAGAGTTTACTGTAAATCCCAAGAAGCTATCATCAATTAGATCCGAGATGGAATGGATTATTTTTAATTATATGTTAGAAGACTTGTTTTTATTCCTTCGGGAATCGAACTCGAGTAGCAAACTGGGTCAATTGGCTACCCTATGACTCTATGAGGTAGATAATTATACATAACCTATCTCATCTCCAATTTAATAGATGACTCACTCTCTTAGAAAATGTAAAGTCCATTTTTATCGGCAACTTGAATATATTCAATTTGGAAAAGGCATTGGATTGCTTTTCGAATGTTGAAGAAATTCACAATTCTAAACACTCAACCACCTTTATTTAAACTATACCTATATGACATGGCTATGTGTTTAAATTTGGAATCACTAGAACGCGAAATTTTACAAATGAAGATTTAAATCTTTGAGTGAAATATATAGCGAGTTTACATATTTCCATTCCAGGGTATCTAAATGGTCCGGATTTCTAATTTTGGCACTCGGATTCGATACCCGAGGGGGTAAAACAACCCTTCTGACATACAATCAAAAATAATCCATTCCATCCCCGATCTAATAGATGATAATGTGATTTTCTTAGAAAATTTAAAATCTACATATTTCTATCGGCAACGTCTACTTATTCTTATATTCATTTTGGAGAGCTAGAATTAATAAATTTCATTTCAACATACCTTTTGATAATCCATAAGCATAGATTGAGTATAAACGAAACAACTTGAAGTTTAATTGTTTTTCTTTAAAATATTTTATAATATTAATAAAATAATTGAAAAAGCAGCTAATGTAAGTAGTGGTTATCAGAGTATCAGATATATTAATAGTTTGAATATAGGTATTAAAAAGGACGAAAAGAAAATTTTTACAAACGTTGCAAAATTATTAAGTCAACAGACTTGCTAGAATAGAAATGAAATCATACAAGAAAATTCTCTGAAATATTTTGCGTATTTAACACATTTTTATTTAGTCGTTGACATGGTGAAATTTTTATGCGATTTCATGTTTTTAAAAATAATTCATTATTCTCTCTCTAGTATACCTACATATAATATTTATATTAGGTATATTTAATTTAAATAAATACAATTATTTTATAAAAACAATCACAGATCGTTTATTAAAAATCTCAACAATTCGGGAGAAATTCTCCCTTTATCAAGGAAAATTTGAAAAATAGTTGTTTTAAAAGGAATGCAAAGCAAATATAAACAAATAAAAATTTTAAAAATAGACAATGATGCAGATTGTCTTGGGGATGAAATTGCCTTGAATAAAAATATATAGAACAATTTTTTTTTCTTAAAAATTTGGATAAATATTAGAAAAACAGTTCATATTCATGTTAATTGAATTTTGGTAGTTTAAAATCTCAATCTTGATCTAAAATTGAAAAAAGTCGTTTTTTTTTTTTTTTTTTATAAAAATTATTTTTATTTTTCTCTTTTAAGTCATGTTATTAATAGTGACTTAATATAATACCTTGCATGCATCTCGTAAGAGAAAGCATCAGGCGAATGAATCAGAAAATGATAATAAAATTCAATTCATAAATATAGAAATTATTTCGAAACGTTTGCGGGTTTTAAATGAATGTTATAAGATTTTTTTAATAAAAGATTTCATTTATCATAATATCGATTATTTGCTCATAAGAATTGGAGATTTACGTTATTTCGTCGTTGATCAAATCATCAGAACTTGACCAAATTAATATGGCACCATCTCTAAGATACCCCCTTTCCAATAAAAAAAGAATCATCGAAATCGGTTCATAAACAAAGAAGTTAGGCCTGAACAAACCTAACAAAAAAGGTCTAATACCAATGAAAAAAACGGGACCAATCGGAAAAAAATCTTCAAAATCGGTTCACAATTGGCGCAGATATGAAGTAACATAGACACAAAAAAAAAAAATTCAGTCCAATAGAGAACCTCAACCTTTTTTGAAGTCGGTTAAAAAATGAATTTTATTTCAATTTTTTGGACTAAACTCATCCAAATTTTGTATACATAATCAGTGGGCTCACAGAAGACTAAAAATGCAAAAACTAACTGCTCAAAATTGAGGGTGGGGGGAGAGATCAAAAAATACAAATCTAGGCCCCTGGACCAAACTCAATCAAATTTGTATACATAATCAGCGGGCTGTCGTTACAAATTACCAGGCGCCCGGTTTAAGTTAACTGAAATTTTCGTAGCGGTAATTAATCTTAAAGATCCGATCAATTGCATGGAAAGCGTCACCTGCGTCTGGTTGGCCAACCACGAATCTTCGGCTTACCCTTCCTCTTGAACAAGTCGAAGCTTGTTCGCTGGGTTGCTGACACAAGCGGCGCGCGCAGCCTAGTCCGAGTCAATTATTTATCAATACCTATACAATTTATGAACATTTTTCATTTTACTTTACCATACAGGGTATGGTCAAGTATTGTAATCGTGCATGAAAAAAGTGTTTTTTTTCCTTTTTGTTTTTCGAAATATCTCAAAAACGGCTGAAAGTATTTTGATTAAAAAAATTGAGCGAAACCATGGCATTTCGGTCTACAAAAAAGCTCTTATAAGTGAACATCGAAAAAATTATATTTTTCGAAATAATGATTATTTTGTCAAAATGTCTGGTTGATTGTCTGGTTGTGTTAGTTAGTTAGTTAGTCTGTGCGTTACCAAATTTTTGTGGACGAGCTAGCTCAAAAACTAGTGTGAATATCGAAACCAAATTCACAGGTAGTTTTGGTCCATTGAGATTAAGAGCTGACTTTGGGTGCATATCGACCAAAAATTAAGAGGGGGGGGGGGGTTAAAAATTAAAAATCTAGGCCCTTTACAAACTCAACCAAATTTGGATACATAATCAGTGGGACCTCAGAAGTCTAAAATGCAAAAACTAACCGCCCAAAATGGGGGGTGGTCAAAAAATGAAAATCTTGGCCATTTACCAAACTCAACTTAATTTTGGCCCATTAGCAATTAATAGCATCTTCTTTTTATTGAGACTATTTTAATAGAAATATCACCTTTCTTTAATTATTGTTTGAAAATATTTTTGACTCTCCCCCCCCCCCTAACTTCACATAGTGAGTAATTTTCATAAGGTCTTTTAGGGTTCATGTGCAAAATTTCGTCTTCCATAAAAGTCTCGATGACCTATATTGATAGTTTTAATTTTTTGT
>JALMQS010000085.1:25446375-25803059 GCA_024734495.1 Forficula auricularia | reverse complement strand
AAATAAATGTGCCTTAGAAGAATTAAGTAAATCTATTATCACTTGCAAACGACTTCAGAATTAGAAGCCGAAATGTGATGAACAAACTCGATTGTAAGGATTTTTCATTTCATAAACCTGACCGTCATCGACAAGACAAATTAATTTTTAAAAATGTCTTGAAAAGCTAAGGAATAATTATTTATTGAATGTAACATTTAGTAATAGAAAAAGAATCAATAAGTTATCAGGTTCAAGGCGATAAATAAAATTTCAGAAACAATATGCATTGTTTTCGTTTTATTATATAACCTTTGTTATTATTCTTTTTCTATTATGAATAGTCCCTGTTTAAGAGATAAAATTAACATTTTCCTTAAAAAGAAAGGAATATATTGTAAATTTTTACATTAAGAACAATTAAGTTGAATTGAACCAATAAAAGCAGTATGTATTTTTTATCAATTTAAGCGAGAGAAATCTTTAATATAATTCAAATATATATATTATTTCTTGTCATCGATGTTTAATGCTATTCTTTTTTTTAAATTCCAGTTGCAGTGTTGAAGGTTTTATAATAAAACGAAAGTTATATATTGTTTCTGAGTATTTTTTTTATCGCCTCACTTATTGATCCTTACATTAAATAAAATAAAAAAACTACAAATTATAGTTATAAAAAATAATTTAAAAGTAAAATAAATATTCAATATATATATTTTACTGACCTATTCCACACGTGTTGTATTCTTCCTCTTCTTTTAATTTCGCCAATTTTACGATATCTTCTCGGTTTGCATGTTGGCGATTTTTTCTGTTACCTATTTCATGCTTAATACTAATCTGTTTGAGTTCTTCGTCAAAACGTTTCAAGTATCTAAAATGTAAAACAATGTTTTAAATTATCAAGTATAATACTATACAAAATACAAATAAAACAGAACAGTCAAACAATGAAAGTGAAGACCTTTGAAAGTATAGTCCGAAATATATATATATAAATATTAGAAATCTTTATAAAATACAATCTAAAAACGTTTATTTGTCATCCAAACGTTTCGAGATAAATTCTCCATTTAACAAAGAAAATTTTAAGAAATTTGAAAAATTAGTTGCTTTAAGGAAGGAATATAAAGGAACTCTAAGCTAACCAAGTGCGAGTTAAGTATATGACAGCATCTGGTTATTTTCTTAGAAAATTTAAATATTTATTTCTATAGACAACTTGAAATCTTATATTAATATTTACAAGCTTTTTATTTATTTATTTATTAATGCCTTCGGAGAAAATCCATTTGGCTAGCTGCATTATTTTTATTTATTTATTCATATTTTTTATTAAATAGTTAGAATATTTATATGTTTATATATACATTTAGGGTGTCCCGTATCACAAAAGATAGACAGACCGTGAACAGGGGACGGTCCAGAACCTAAAATTTTATTTAATAAAAGTATTATAATTTTCGAGTTATAGACATTTTTTTGTAAATGGTCGCTACTCTGACCTAAATAATTAGATACTGTGGCTACAAATTAACATATCTATGAGACAGATCTATGTAAGGGCTAATAGGGCTTGAGCCCAGGGCCCCGAGGTATCAAAGCCATAAAGTAAAGTAAATGATTTTTAAAAGGTACATATTTTTTCTAAATTATTTTATGATGCTATTTATTTTGCAATATTCACATCCCTAAATCGTTAACCTACGATTAAATCATTAGTTTGTGCTGCTTAAAAAAGAAAATTAATTAAGCTGTAAAACTATGTATGTTTGTGTACATTTTATGTTATTATTGTAAAAAGAGTAAAAAAATTATGTTCATGTTTTTTTATTTTACTGTATCCTTAATTTTTCAAAAATGGGCCTCTAATATCCTCTAGCCAAGGGCCCCCAAGAATCTAGATCCGCCCCTGATTCTGAGGTATCACTGTAAAGATTTCTTTAATTAGAATTAGATGCTAAAATATTCCAATTTTTTTAAATAAATTATTACCAAATTCAAACTTGTTAAAATATCTTTTTTTTTTTTATATTGAAAGTTCACTCTTTGTCTCTATTCATTGTTCACAAAAAACTAATTGATTCCTTGTTCGTAGACCTTTCTATAAACGGTCATTATCTCCGAATTCCGAAACTCCTTAATCCCTTTGTCATACATAATACTATACTTTTACCCTAAATTTTCTCCTATCAATCAATTTTCAGAAGATTGTGTATTTTTTCTTTTTGTTTATTTACATCTAATTACTTTACCATACAGGGTATGGTCAAGTATTGTAATCATGCATGAAAAAAGTGGGTTTTTTCCTTCTTTTTTCCGAAATATCTCAAAAACGGCTGAAACTATTTTGATTAAAAGAAATGAGTGAAATCATGGCATTTCGCTCTATAAAAAAGCCCTAACAAGTGAACATCGAAAAAATTATATTTTTCGAGGTAATAATTGTTTTGTCAAAATGTCTGTTAGTTAGTCTGGGCGTTACCAAATTTTTGTGGGCGAGCTAGCTCAAAAACTACTGTGAATATCAAAACCAAATTTCACACGTAGTTTTGGTGCATTGAGATTAAGGGCTGATTAGATTTTGGTGAATATCGACCCAAAATTAAGGGGGAGAGAGGGGTGGTTAAAATTAAAATTATAATATTTTCAAACTAATAAAACAAGAAAAATGAAATATACTATAAAATAAAGCTATAATAACTAAAATGTTTTTTCTGGCGCCAAAATTAGGTAGTCAAAAAATAAAAATCTAGGACATTTGAGAAAACTCAACTAAATTTTGTATACACAATCAGAGGACCCCCAGAACAGTAAAAATGCAAAAAATAACCGGCCAAAATGAAGCGGGGGGGGGGGGGGCAAAAAATGAAAAGCTAGGCCCTTGGACCAAACTCAACCAGAAGTGTATGGTAAAGTTAAGTGGATGGCCACATCAGAACGTGTCAATTTATTTGTAAAAGAGACTAGTTCATTTTACTAATAAATGTTTCATAATTATATTTTTTGTCTTTTATCCTATTTCCTTCCAAAAATAAAATATGAGTAGCTACTTTAGTGTTCAAGATTTTCATTAAATTAAGTTATTTGAGAGATGTCTTTGAAATTTATGCTGCATATTTTTATATTATAATGTCATATTTAGGGGATTTTGTTGCATATAAATCCGGGCTTTACTTATGTCAAAGTAAAAAAAATGAATTAATATGTCTCAAAATAATTTTCAATTTCAATTCATTTTTTAAATAAATAGTATATATATAGACAAAGTAATGTGAAAGAAAACAAATACATACAATTCAAGAAGTTCTTTCAAATCTTGAGGAGAGTAATAGGATTTGTCAGGGTCTAAATGATTCTGCAGCCACAAAAGTTTTTCGCCGACCTGATTTTGTTTCATTTGAGTCAAAAGTTTGGATTTCTCACGAGACGTGATTCTAAAAAACAGAAATAATGAAAATAAAAGATCTTGAAAAAATAAATAAACAAAATATTCGAGTTTAAATGAGTGGGAATTTGGAGTTGTATCTTTCTTTAAATAAACTTAATTTCTAAATAGAGCTACGTTTCGTCTCAAATTGAGGCTTTATCAGGAACTACAATTTTTTTATTAAACAGATATAGAATAAGAAAGTGTAAAAACCAATTTAATAAATGTTGAAACTATGTTTATAATGTCATAAAGAGAAATCAATGAGGTTGTCCTGGCCCAGATGCAAATATAAGCATTATACATATATTTAGGTATATACCAAATATATACATGTATAGATTTAATTTATTTGTTCGAGACTATAGTTTTGAAGGGTTTGACTTTCATCATCAGTCTTTTAATTAGATTATCGTTTATTTCTTAGATTGGATATAGATTAATTTGTTTTGGTGTTAGAGCAAGCAGGCCAAATAACAAACGTTTATTATGTGGCCAGCTTGCTATAACATCAAAACGAATTAATCTATATCGAATCTGCTATTTAAAACCCATGAGAAATAACAGATAAAGTATTTCTAATTAAAAGACTGATAATGAAAGTCAAATCTTCAAAACTATAGTCTCGAACAAATAAATTAAATTTATACATGTTTATATATGTTTATTTATAATATATATATATATATATATATATATTTGATTCAAGCAGAGGATAACCTCAATGATTTCGCTTAATGAATAATGATGAAGTCTCAATCTGAGTCGAAACTGTTAAGATATATTGGATTTTATTAAAAAAGATACGATTCCGGATTCCTACTAACTTCAACTTCTATGTTAACGATATGGATTGACTAAAATACCTTTTGGCATGCTTTGTCATTTTCAAAGCTTTCCGGCTTTTTGGGTGTAGAACCTTTTCCTTTCCACTTACTTTTGAAGCAACTTTTTTAGGCTATAAAATAAATATAATTCAATTTTTAATTTAGAGAAAAAAAATTATAAATAAAGAAATAAACTTGGAGAAATATAAGGGAAGAACCCTCCTCCTTTTTTGTAGTCGGTTAAGTCGGTTAATAAAAAAATAAGAACTTACCATGTTTTAAAAATGTTCAAAATGTATGTCTGATATAAAAACACTGATTTTACAATTTGAAATAAGTTTTCGAAGTTAGTATATAAAAAGCTTTTAAAAAAAAATACAGTAATTATTTTTTTAAAAATATGTATCGTTATTGACAGAACGACAAATAGATGAATTATGAACTGTGAAGAGAACAAGAGAGGCTGGAACAGAGACTGGTCATCCATCCAAAGAATATAAAATTAATAAGTGCAAAATGTCAAAGAGAGTATTCAGAGCACAGCCAATCAGATTGCTGGGATTTTTCACTTTTTTCAAAAATATAGAATAGGAGCTAATTTTAAGAATATATTTTAAAAACATTTAAAAATTTCTAGTTTAAAATTAAATCTATTTCAAAATTAAATACAAATAGAATTAGTCCCAATTTCTGTGGCAATGTCAAAAGAAGTCTTAAACATTACCCCGGGAAATTACAAAAATGTCATGCAAAACTCACAAAATTTTATTTATTTATTTATTCACAATGTATACAAACATAGGATCTTAGGTCCCACCTTTGACTATACGAGCCCCCCGTCCCATCCTCGATTGGCTCCGCTAACATTTTTTTCTTTTTAAATAAAATTATGCTAATTCAGGGTAAATTTAATTTTAAATATTTATTTTTATTATCATTTGAACAACATTTTAAACAATTTAAAACATTTTATTGTAACATTTAACTTAAAATTATTTTTTAATTGTTAAAAACAAGGAAAACATACAAAATCCAAGCCCTTTACCACTGTGTGACGTCGGCCTCGAGAAGGCAACGTAACTTATTAAAAGTTTTGACACTCATCTTGAGTGAAAGTATCCCAAATATTTTGAAGTTTGTGTGTTTAATTCGACTACGTTTCCTTAGCTGGTTGTATTCAGTAAACAGCTTTTTCATTGTGTGCCAAAGAGTTTTCTATTGGTGGACAAGTCGGGACTGTTTGCTACACCCGCTCCAAAAGAGGTGGAACATTATGATCAGAAAGCCATTTGAAAGATTTTCTTGATGTATGGCAGGCCGCCCCGCCTTGTTGGAACATCAAAATTATTATTATTCTGCAATGCATCTGCACATTGTTGGAAGTAACGATTTTTTTAAATCTCTAAATATTTATTGGTGTTTACAATTCCATCAATGAAGTGAAGTTTTCCAATACCTCTAGCAGACATTGAACCCCATACCATAACTGAAGAAAGAAATTTTACTTTCTTTTTAAACAATATGAATTGAAAGCTCCATTTTCTGACGAATAACTCTGCTTTGATTGTCCCCAACACAAAATTCAAAACGAGACTCATCACTCCAATGGACACTATTCCATTCATCACTCGTCCAATTAATGTGACTTTTAGCCCATTTAAGCCGGGTTTTCTTTTGTTTTAATGTCAAGAGTGGCTTTTCTTCGCCTAAAAAAATTAGTAAAATTACAAAAAAAATTTGGAATAAGTTGCAATAAAATTACCTTGTAAGTTTTAAAACCTAACTTAAGGCGCTTCTCTATGGCACGTGGGTCTAAAAAAACACTTCGCCCCACAGCATCGCTCCAAAGAACAGATAATTCACCATAGTTCGAACGCCTATCTATCCCTATTAGTCATGAAATTAGCGTTCCTAGGGAGAAATCTTGCACTTCTTTAAAAATCACTTAAACCAGGCCATCTATTGGTACACGCGAGAAGCAAAAAAAAATTACTGAAACTAGCGCCTGTTACCCACTTTCTCTGAATTATAACATCGTTCCTAAAAAGAACAAAAGAGTTAACGCAGCCCCTGGTCCATATGTATCAGGGAGGTAGGGAGGGAAGGCTAGCTCGAGAAAGTGTCTCCACCTGACGTCACCAGCCGCCATCTTGCAATTGGAAAGAATAGAGAATGCCCATAAGAGCAATGCTAATATTTATATAGTTTAAACTATATATCTTTAAATAAAAAGGTTCTTAAATAGAACATATATATAAATAAATATTCAAAAATGTTATTTCTTAGATCTGCAATGAATTTAAATAGCTACTTTCAGTAAAAATTTGATAAAACAAAAGAGCGCACTCGTACCCATTATTAGGTAGATTTCGAAGAATATATGTGTATGTATGTATCCCAATTTTGTATGTGCGCTGCAGGCCGCAACATTCAACCGATTGCAATAAAATTTGGCTCTAAATTCAGTCTTGATGTAAACAAGAAAGGAGTAGTTTTTGGTGACTTCAGCCCCAAAGGGTTGCAAATGGTGTGTGATTGAAATCTTAAAAATTCATGACAGCGTTAATATGCCTGATACCAATTTGGTTGCAGATACCTAATATTCTGATAATTAACCTCTACAACTTTTGTCTGAAATTTTTTTTATAGGAACAGTCTAAAAAAGGGGGCAGAACAATAGGGTTCGAAATCTAATCTAAACTGAAGGGAGGGTTCCTTCGTAAAAGATTAAATATTTTTTTATTAAATACTAAATATAAGGGAGGAAATAGGTGTATGGTAAATTTATATGGATAAGCAAATCAATTTTTATTTATTTATTAAACCAATGTTTTTTACACAATTCAAAGATTAAGAATTAATAAAGTTATAAAACAAATAAAAAATTTAAATATATATTATAAAAATACCAAAAATATAGTTTTTTAAATCAGGTACAATTGTAAGAAAAAGCGAAAAACAATTAAACCCATGAATGGGTTATTCAACAATTTTTAAATACATATTATAAAAATAACTAAAATATAGTTTTTAAATCAGGTACAATTGTAAGAAAATTTTGACGAATTAATATTTGGAACACGAGAAATAGAATAAATACCCGTAAAGTGCGTCAATTAAACTAACTCTAGTGTCAAAAAACTTGAAACTAGTTTATTGTTTTAAAGGAAAATTAAAATATATACAGTCTAATCTAAAACATAAACAATTTTAATATAAAACAAAAAATATATGAAGAAATTCAAACTTGTTTTTTATCACTGTTAATAATAAAAAGAACTGTCTTAAAGATGGATACTATTAACATACGTTCAGATGGGAAGAGAAGGTTTTGTACCAATCGCAAGATGGCGGCTGGAGGGGAAATGCCTGTCCTGACTGGAGACACCCCACTCCTGCTTTTCTAGCCTAGCTGTTCCTCCTTAGCTCCTTGATATGTATATATTCAAAGGATCCCACACCTGTGTTTATACAAGAATTTAGTTACAATATTTTATAAAGTTGGTAAAAGAGTTTACCAATACACAAATTATCAATCTGATCGCAGTGAAATTTACATTCTGCTCTTAAAATACCCGGAATTTCCAAATTTTTTCAATCAACTGAAACACTATTCTAGGATAAGAAACTCCAATCGTGTAGGTACAGGGAGATAGGGAGTCCCTGTAAGCTTAGAATTTAGCTGAGGAAATTCTCCCCTGAAGCGGGGAGAAGAGGAAGCTCGACCGCCATCTTGTCTTGATCAAAAGATTTCCAAACACAACGTTATCAAATGAGAAATACCTGTTTAAAAAAGAGCTAATACTCTCTTATAAGCACTTTTTTCTTTAATATAAAATACAATACATGTTCCTAGGACTATTTTGTGTATATTCATCTTATTTTAATGTGAAATAATTTTATATTTTTTAACTTATTAAGAGAGTATTCTAAAGTTAGTTTGATATTTGTTTTGAGGTTACAGACTTTTATTTTATTTTTTACCTTTAAACAGGTATTTTTCTAAACAAATTATTTATTTGTAGTAAAACATGTGCATTGAACTAATATTTTTAAAGTGATTTTTTTTTCAAGCTTTTATAAAGAAGGAAAATTTCATATTCTAAGTTGATTTTTTGGTAAAATCATGTTTTTTTTAAATTTCTTATTTTATAAGCAATAATAATAATTTTTTTGATAATTTGGATATTATTAACAATGTTAAATTATTATTATCATTAATAAATGTGAACTAATTTCCCAAGTAAATTTCCTATCTGTAACTTGATTAGCAGGTTAATGTACAATCATTATCTATATTGATTAAATTACCGATGCTTTCATACGTCTATAGTTTCTATAAAAAATATATCGCGTGTCGCGAAATTTCTTTTAGTTGTACTGTACAAATCATTGACTATATTATTATATTATATAATATATTTCAGGAAAAATACTATATGTGATAAGAAATTTCCAAAAAAACATGATTTTACCAAAAAATGCACTTAGATCGTCTTGCGGAACGGTTTGTTTTTAATAAAAAAATAAAAAAAAAAAAAAATACCTCGCGTGTTTTCATTAAAAGGAAGCTTTTTAGGGGGAGTCAGAAAAAATTTAATTTTTAACGACCAGTCTAATATATACTTTATTTGAGGGGTTTTTATTTCTATTTTTGTTAATAAAATAATTTATACCGCTTTAATTAAGAATGTTTTGAGTTTTAAAGAATATTTTGTCATCAAATAAAAAAATTTCTATTTGTTCATTTTAATTTCAATTTACTCTAGATATCTGTAAAAATAAAAAAACTATAATTTAAAATAGTTCTTTTATTAGTTTTTTTATTTAGGAGACCTTATAATTTTGAAAATCGAAGGTAAAATTAAATATATTTTAGTATAGGACCATATGGAAATCTTAATTTTTTGGTCGCCTCAAGATGGCGGACTGTGAGTCAGCGATGACGTAGGCAGGCGACACTTTTCTAGCCATATGCTCACTCCCTATCTCCCTGTATAGGTATAACTGTCTGTGAATGATACGAAAGTTATTTTAGAATTCTTAAAATAAATACACTGGAAAAAAAGGTCAAATTTTCAAAATTTGTAGACCAACTTGCACAAAAACATTATAAAAGTAAATTTATTTCATGTCTGCTCATTATTAAAAGCCGGTTCACACGAACCATAAGATTTACAGCAAATGGTTTGTGCAAACCGGTAAGAAAGCATCCCTGCGTAGTTTGTATAGTATAGTAGCAAAAAATTATTGGTATTTTGGCATTTTTTATCTAAAAAACGCAATTAATTCCAAAAATAAACTGCAACGGATCGTTGCTAAACTTTATCCAAATTCATTTGAAATATTAATATGTTTGTTCCTTTATTATTAATCAGATATCATTTGAAATTTGTAGTTCATGTTGACATTAATTAAAAATAATTCTCATTTAATAGTCGAGGAATAATCATTCTACATTGGATTTATGACATTTCGGTTATTATTGTAACAATTGCTGAAGACATGGAGGAATCGACTTAAAATCAAAAATAGCCATCGATTCTCATCTAATACTTGAGGAATAACAATTCTACATTAGGATTTTGACGTTTCGATTATTATTGGTAACCATTGCTGAAGACATGGAGGAATCGACTTAAAATCAAAAATAACGATCGATTCTCATCTGATACTAGAGGAATTACCTTATTGCATTCCATTTTTGATGTTTTGACTATTAATGGCAACCTCTACTGAAAACGTGGAAGAATCGACTTAAAATCAAAAAGACTAAATTCTTTTATGGCAAACAACTCAAGCTTGTTATTCCTCAAGTATTAGATGAGAATCGATGGCTATTTTCGATTTTAAGTCGATTTCTCTATGTCTTCAGCAATGGTTACCAATAAAAACCGAAATGTCAAAAATCCAATATAGATTGGTTATTCCTCGAGTAGTCGAGTAATAGATGAGAATCAATCGCTATTTTTGGTTTAAAGTCGAGTTCTCTATGTCTTCAGCAATGGTTACCAATAAAAACCGAAACGTCAAAAATCCAATATAGAATTGTTATTCCTCAAGTATTAGATGAGAATCAATCGCTATTTTTGGTTTAAAGTCGATTTCTCTATGTCTTCAGCAATGGTTACCAATAAAAACCGAAACGTCAAAAATCCAATATAGAATTGTTATTCCTCAAGTATTAGATGAGAATCAATCGCTATTTTTGTTTTAAAGTCGATTTCTCTATGTCTTAAGCAAAGGTAACGGATAAGAAAACAACGCAGTTGCTATGGTTACTTATAAAATTTCCTCATAAATTTTTACCATTTCACAGTAAGAAGTCTAACCATTCTTACTTAAGTTAGGTTGAATGAGCTATTTTAAAACGATCAAATGAATAAATTTTAAAAAATTTAAAATAAAAAATTAACAAAAGTACTATTTTACTCTAGATTAAAGTACTTTACAATATGATTTTACTAAAAACTTTATTTAATCTTTTTTGTGATCCCCAAGGTACTTAATTAGGATATTAAATTTCATCAAAATTGGTTAAGTCATTTTCAAGATATTTAGAAAAAACTAAAAAGTACCGAAATAAAGTACTAATGTTTGTGGACCGATATGTGCCAAAAACTAATCAGCGCTTCATTTTGTTAAAATAATGGTAGGTTTTCAATTTCAATTCAATCGGTGTAACGGTGTGGAAAAATTCGTGGACGAAAAAAACGATAACATCCATCCATCCATCCATCCCCACGCACTTCCAAAAAAATGGCACTTTTTGGCCTCTCGACGAGATCCCAGGTAATATTTGGCAAAACCGTCACGTGCTAAAATTCAATCTAATTTAATACTACAATTTGTGACCTTAATTGAGTCCATGGGTTCCGTAGTCTTTACCTGAGGACCTTTGAAGTCGCGGCTGCCCCGCGACCGATTGCAATACTTTCCCCATGCTTCGCATTGGATAAAGTAAAATGGTGGAAAAAGTAAAAACTTTTTCAAGACTCTACAAAATTTGATAATCATTTACGAATTTTTAATATTTAGGAAGTAGTAATATTTATAATTTTTTATTAAAACATGAATAATATATATTAAGTTTCAGCTAACTTGGTTTTTTAGATAAAATATTTTATAATTTAATTTTGAACCCATTCATCATCATTATCAATCAGCCCATTTTTTTTGTGCACTGCTGAACCAAAATCCAAATGTCGGTATTTTGCAGTTTTTACCCAGTTTGTTAATATTCTTTTTACATCATCAGTCCTTCACGTGGGTTCTACCTCGACTCTGCTTGTCTTCTCTTGATCTCCATACAAGGAGTTTCTTTGTCCACCTGCTATCCTCTTTCATAGCGATATGCCTAGTCCATTTAGTTTGTTTTTATTAAGTATTTTGGACTTGAGTATTTTTTTTAACTTTAGCCTACGGCCTCCCCAATCAATTTCAAAGTAATTCAAGTACGATATCTGGTATTACTACACCTTTGAATATGAAAGACTGCTGTCTTTTAGGTCCATCTAACAACACCGTCCTACATGTTGCTTAACCTCTGATAATTCGAACTTTCCAAAGCTTAATATTTTTTTAAATGAAACAAATTGAATACTGCTATAGAGTAGCTTAAGTGTTGCCTTTTCTGTCAATTTGGTTGCATAACAAGGGGTCATTCGTATTTTGCTTATTGGAATGATAATTTTAAACCAGAGAGGGAATTAATAATAAAATATTTAATTATCTTTCTCTTAAGTCAACGACTATAACCATATAATACCGTTATTTATTTATTAGTTATTTAATCACTAAAAATAATTATCAAAGCACACAACGTGCGCAGGCCAAGTTCGAGCATTAGCTTGGCCGTACATGCCGAACCATTTCGAGCCAATTTCGACCCCCCTGTAGCTTGAAATTCATTTGAGATACAGAGCTGAAATTATACACATGTAATTATATAATCTATCTTGAGGAGAGTACCAAATTTCAATAATATAGCTGAAATAGATTCTGAGATATGGACCTGAGAATATAGCTAATTTTGGCACTCACTTACTGACAGAGGTCATCAAAACTTATAGGGTACTTCCAATCATTCCTGTATCATGAAATTTCGCCTGCAAGTAGAGTTTGGGACACATACAAAGGAAAAATTCCAAAAATCCAAACTTTCTATCTTTCAACCCATCTAAAATGGGGCGGGGGAGAGGGGGAGAGTCAAAAATGAAAATTCTATCCCGTGTAGTTCGTTCTTATTTAGTTACCCTACTATTGAGTCATATAACAAGTTCCTATTTTTATTAAACAATTTTGTTGATATTAACGTTTTTTAAAGTGTAGTCCGCTCGACGAATGTTTAGTTAAAATGTAACTGAGAATTAAGTTTAGTTATCTAGGGTTAAACAGGACTGCACTTTTATAGGTTTTTATTGCACGTTTTTACACATTTCAAAGGTTTTTACTTACTTCACGAAAATGCAGTCTATTAATTAATATCTTTTGGATATATTAAATATCCACTTCATATTTTCCTCTTCCAACCCTAGTGGCTAAATGTTGAACTAATTGACCTAATTTGAATAATTCTCCTTCCATTCATATAAATGTTAAGTCATTTTTTCTAATAGGTATAAAAATATTTTTTTTTTCAATTTTGATTTACAACATGGATGTAAATAGCAATGCAAATAAAATGGATGAAAAAATGAAAAATCCACAAGATATTATAAATGAATCACCATTCTTCCTAACCGATTTTTATGATTTTCTATGTGATCTTTTAGAACATTATGGTTGGTTTATTTTGGCTGGGCTGATTCTTTTTTATTATTTATGGTCAACAAAAATTGGCCCTTTAATTGAAAATTGGACCGATCAACGAAGGCAACGGGAATATGATGAGAAATATCATAAAAGTAAGTAGACCCAGCAAAAGTCGGATACAATCTTTCCTTGTTTTCGACTTCATTATCTACTGAAGATTGAATGCAAGTCCAGGGATAAATAAAAAGTTGATTCTCAATAAAAAATATTTTTTTTGGAAGGTTTTCTTATTACAGCTTTTGAAACGACGTTTCGGAGGATCTCCGCTCCTTCCGGGTCTACAATAATTAAATGGGATTGGCGATCAATATTCTTAATTTTATAATAAATTTCTCTGGGCTATTTGTATACCTATGTTACGGCTAATATGCAAATTTGGATAGTTTATAAACTAGCTGGATAGCTTATAAACTAACCAAACCATTGGCTATTTTGATAGAAAACGCAATTTCCACTAAAATAGCAGCTAGTTTGCAAACTAACCAAGAGTCTTGGCTAATTTACTTGAAATTATTGAGAAAACCAAAATATCGGGTTAGTTTATAAACTATCCAATGCACAGCCTGGCTAATATGAAAACCATAATTTCTAGTATCATAAAATAGCCAAACCTTTGGCTAGTTTATAAACTAACTAGGCTTAATGTTCATGTCATTTCTTATTTGATGAATAAGAGATGAATAAAAAGCAAACTTTTGATTTAAATTTTTTATTATTAAAAAAATAAAATATTTTCAAATAAGTACAATATACTTAGATATTTTAATAGTAAGAAATGTTTTTGCAAAATTATGGTTTTCATATTAGCCAAGCTGCATTGAATAGTTTATAAACTAACCCGCTATTTTGGTTTTCTCAATTATTTCAAGTAAATTAGCCAAGACTCTTGGTTAGTTTGCAAACTAGCTGCTATTATAGTGGAAATTGCGTTTTTTATCAAAATAGCCAATGGTTTGGTTAGTTTATAAACTATCCAAATTTGCATATTAGCCATAACATATACAAATAGGCCCGCCCAGAGAAATTTCGGGCCCCTTCATCTCTTCCAATATATTAAGTTCCATATGTTGGAATTGAAATGTTTAGATATTCATATATTAAACATGTTTATATTAGATAACTCTTAACTTCCTTATATATACATATACGAGTATTTTGCTTTTATCCATAACTTGAAAGAAATTAAGTGTTCTTACTCTCCAAAAATATTTCAGGGTACTTACGTATTAACGCCACCGCAGCTAGATTTGGCGGTTTTTAAATTTCGCCAATCTACACCTAAACTTTTTGAGATAAATCATAAAATAGAATAAATCAGTTCCCTCTGTCAAAAAACAACTTGAATAGGTTCGGTTAATGATCTCGGTTTGATTAGATAACAAATGCGTTCCCAAACAAACTTTAGGTGTTGATTGGCGAAATTTAAAAACCGACAAATCTAGCTGCGGTGGCGTTAATACGTAAGTACCCATTTCAGAAATGGTTACGCTGCACTACGAACAACAAAGATTCAGAAAAGGCAGACCTTGCTTGCCATTAGACAGCTCTGTGAATAATTATTTGAGTTTAATAAACCAGCCTTCTTCTGTTTCATAGACATCGAAAAGGCATTCATTCGACAATGTAAGTCTTAAAACATGTCATGAATGTATTGATGAAACATAAAATACCTAATTAAATTGAAAGTTTTTGCCGAGAGTAGCAGAATTTTTATATATTGAAGGAGACAATAAAAGAGTGTGTCTTCTGCTGGAATTATAAATTTTATTTATTTATAACGAGAACTATAGTTTCGAGGGCCTCTTCATCAGTCTATTACAATGTATTCACAGGAATTAATTTATGAATAATAGACTGATGAAGAGGGCAAAGCCCCTCGAAACTATAGTCTCGTTTTAAATAAATAAAATTTATAATTCCAGCAGAAGACACACTCTTTTATTGTCTCCTTCAATAAAATACCTAATAACCTTATTAATCTAATTCATGACATGTACACACTAACAACTGTGCCAGAATCAAAGTTGAAGGAAAAATTAACAAGTGAAAAAGGGTATTAGACAAGGAGAATCTCTGAGTTACTTTTCAATATTATAATCAATGAAATAATAGAAGAAATTAAAACCCTGAAAGGATATTCTATAGGAAACGAAAATATTTCCTTCATATGTTAGGCAGACGATGCAGCCCTCGTTGCTGAAGACGAAAATTCACTACAACGCCTTCTCTACCACTTAAGTCGCTCAGCAGAGAGGGTCACACTGTCAAACAAAAAAACCAAATCACTTACAATCTCTAAGGTTCCACTAAGCTGTAAGCTCCAACTGTATAATAAAATTATAGAACAGGTTATGTCATTCCCATATCTTGGCATACAAATAACTTCCTATCAAGATCTGGAAATGGAGGTAAAACACCAGGCAGCTAAGGTTCTAAGAATATCAGGTTGTCTCAATGATACAATCTGGAATAATTAACACTTAAGAAAAGAAGCCAAGGTACGCATTTACAAATCAGTTGTCCGACCTATTTTTAACATAAGCCGTTGAAACAAGACCAGAAACAGCGAAAACAACACAAATCCTGGAAGCAGCCGAAATGAGGACGTTAAGAAGAATTTCGAATTTAACACTGTTCGACAGAGAGGAAAGTGATGATATCAGAGAGGTGGATAAGGAGAAGAAAAGAAGAATGGTACGCACATGTAGGAAGAATGTCAGACGATAGAATATTAAACAAAATAATGAAAAATCGCTAGAAGGGAAAAGGAGTAGAGGTCGTCCTAAGAAAAGATGGCACTACGATCTGGTATAAACAAACCTGAGGTCTATAAAGGAAGAAGAAGATAACTCTATGGGCCTCGCAGATAAATTTACTATAGTAAAAAAAAATCAACTTCCACCGCCGGGCCCCCCAAGAGCCCAGACCCCTGGGCGTATTTACGTAAAGAGAAACAGAGAGGTTGGTTGTCCTCTAGATTCGAATTCTGTATAATGAGACAAATAGAAATCCACTTAACGGTTCAATTTTATGCGATTTTTCAAAACTGACATCTTATTACTCTACTTTTTTTAAATGGATGGAACATAAAATATGAAAAAACTTATTTTTTAGTTTTTTGACTTAGTCCACTTTCATAATTATGGGCACATATACATATATAATTTATTTGTTTTGAGACCATAGTTTCGAAGGTTTGACCTTGATCATCAGTCTTTTTAATTATAAATATTTTATCATGTCACCTCTCATGGCCTCAATAGTACAATAGTCGATTGGGTAGAGAAAATTCGTTTTGTTGTCTAAGCTCGTTCGATCTTGAAACAATACCAGAAAGGCAACGAAAGCGAATTTTCTCTACCCAATCGACTATTGTATTACTGACCCGCATGAGAGGTGACAGATCAAATATTTCTAATTAAAAAGACTGATGATCAAGGTCAAACCTTCGAAACTATAGTCTCAAAACAAATAAATTATATAATATACTTGGGAAGAGGTAGTTGAGCAGGCTTGGTACATGGATGAAAGTCAATCAACTGTCAATTAATACTGATAAAACGACTTTCATGACCTTTGGCTGTTATCAAGATAGTATACCTGTGGATATTAAATTGTATATTGACAGCAAAGAAATAAAAAGAGTTGACTTGTAAATATTTGGGAATCTATATAGATTGTCATATTAGATGGATTATCACATAAATCAAATTATCAAGAAAACCAGATATATAAATCTTGTATTATATAAGTTATGTGCAATATTGGATGCAAGGGCTATGAGGGTAATTTATCAGGCTCTGTTTGAGAGTATAATAACTATAAACTATGGTATAATTGCGTGGGGGGTGCATATGATAATGCAACGAAACCACTTATCACTATACTGACTAGACTTATTAAAAAAATTAAGGTACAATCTGTCTTGGGTATTGATGAATCTTTTATTGTTAACTCTGTTGTTTATTATTATGATGTGTGTAAGATGATGTATAATGAACATAGTGGCAGAACTAGACATAGATCAATTGTCCTGCCAAAGATTAATAAGTCAATTACCCAAAAAATGCCTATTTTGTGGCAATTAAATATTTTAATAAACTCCCAAATGATCTAAAAAATCTGTCGTGTGACAAGAAAATATTGAGAAAAAAATTGGTTAAATGGATCGGATCGTTGTGATTTCACCCTGTGATATGTATGTAAATCTCTAATGTGAACTAATGTTTATCAATGTACACCATATTTCATTTATAGTAATTCCTTGTAAAATTAAATAATTATTAATTTTTATATATAAGATAGATATATAAGCTATATAAGATAGATAAGATTTTAATCCTGTCCTATGTACAGATGACTTGTCAACTCTATAGACACGACATATTGTATGTTGTGTATTTTCTGAATAAATAAATAAAAAAATATGTGTATGTTTATTTTCATACAAGCATAGAGACAACCTTTCTGTTTCTCAGTGAAAATACTCTTTATTGGGTTCATCCTTTTATTTATCCCTGGACTGTCTTCCATTCAATCTTCAATTTCATATCTATCAGTTCGTCTTTGAGGAAAAACTTCTAAATTAATTATCTACATTTTTATAGATCCGGATATTTTCATTGAAAGGCAAAGACAAATGGAAAAAGCAATACAAAAATTACAGCGAGATCATGATTTAAAAGCATCAATAGCAGAGGAAAAACGTAAACAAGTAAGTATTTTAGTTTGTTTCCATATTTAAAGCTTACATCGATTTGTTTCATGACTTTCATTTTTTCTTTAAAATGACATTGTTCATCAGTGTTGTAATATTTCAGAATATGGCACACACAGAAACAATGTTTTCAACTAATGAATAGATTATTATTTGAAGTCTTTTATCAAATCAAGAACATTCAAAATTTAACAAAAAATTAATTCAAACTTTTCCTTATGATATTAACTATATTAAAAAAAATTATTTATAATTATTTTTCTTTCATGCATTATTTTTAAAGCATTTTCAGTGTAACTCATAGTAAATAATAATTTTACAAAAAAAATATTTTTACTTTTCTTTTATTAATGTTCAGAGTATTCATCAACATATAAAAACAGTCCTGAAAGGGGACCTAATGTTTATTTAATAGAAATTTTTAGTAACTTTGTTTACAAAATGGATGTACTTAACCAGATAAATCCTTCGTTATTATTAATCTGATCTCCAAATACTTTAAGATAAAAAATTTACTAAATGTATATTTTTGTGAATATCCAATTTACTAGTTTTCGAATTTAATGTTTTTCAATTTTTGTAGAGGGAAGAAAAGAAAAGAGAAGAATGGTTAACTAAACAAGATCCAAAATTATTTGGAAAAAAATTAAATAGCAATGAATCCAACAACAAAACAGGTAAAGAAATTAAACATTTTTATAACTACCTTTTATTAATAATAATCTATTTCAACAGATTTGACCTAGGACTTGATTAAGAAGGCCTGGTCCAGAATAAGATGTTGATACAGGGAACTAACTGACTCTAGACTTTACCTAAGGGTAAACAGAACCTAACTAAAGAAAATCCCAAGAGTTAGCCATCTACTAAATCCGAGGTGTTAGTGATTTAATAGTTGACAACCTCTCTGAATTTTCTTGAGAAATCTTAACAAAAACAAATAAAAATGCCAATTGTCGATAGTAGTAGTTAATACATACTACTATCAGCATTTTTATATTAAAAACATAAGTACAGATATTAGAACGGGCACATGCATTATTTTGCTCTTGGGAAAAAGAATCTAACAATGGGTTTTGTTGTGTCTAATTAGGGTTGCCAAATGCTAATTTTACAATTATTTTCAACCCCCCCCCCTCCTCGTGGGCACCCTGACATAATGCAGATTTAAATTCCGTAACATGGGAATAAAATATTAACAACAAATCTAAAAACATATTTTTTTAATTAAAATTTTCTTCTTCAAGCGCCATATTAGTTTCGAGCGTGGGCGATTACTACATGAAGAATATTCTCTCCATTGTAATTTTCTTGGTGAAATTTTTCACAGGGGTGCTTTCCCATTGCCTTCCCCTACATTTAGTAAGCCGCCTTAAATTTCTGACTAAAATAAAAATTGTTTTGACTAAGGCACGATCCGAAATCAAGGACCTTAGCCACTGCTCTATTGGCGCCTCATTTAAAACTAGCTAGTTAAAATGAGAAAAAGTCGGCAGAAATTTAAAGGGAATACCTACCTTGTTAGGAAATTTCCGGAGAGCATCAATCGGAGCCAAGTGTAGACTGTAAAAAACCATACAAAATTAGCTTGTAGGAGCAAGCCAAAATGGCCGATTTATGCTCTTACCTTGACTGTAACGTTAACTAGGATTCAGTCAAAGAATCAATTAAATTATTGATGAGATTGAGTTAGGGACAAGCGTCAGAGTAGATAAGGGGAAAAAGCATAAGACGAATGACTTAAAATGAATAAGAAAAATAAATGTGTTATTATAAATGTCTACTATTGTACGTAGATATTCTGTAAGTTCTAAATCTGAAAAGAAAAAGGATAAGGAATTGAAATAAATAAATAATAAATAAATAGAGACATTTTTCAATGCTAATTAAAATTTATTTTGTTCATGGCTTAAAGATGATAAATATTAAATAATGTTATTAATAAACTCTCTTGCTTAAGTTTTTTACCGTAAAATTTTTCGAGATTTATAAATCCCTCTTGACGATATTGAGTAATTCAAAGGTGATCTCTAGAGAATCCTCTTCAACGTGTTGACAAATTTCACCAAAAGTGCTTTAGCTGTGTTTGGCTCGATTTTTCGATTGATTAGGAAAATTATTTTGCAAAGTGTTTAATATGTTGTTTTTGTCTGTAATTGTAATATATAAAATATTTCTAATTGTTTTAGCGTATTTAATTTATGTCCTTTTTTGACTAATTAAAATATTATTACATTATTAATTTTTATTTTTATTTAATACTAAGTCAAATATTATTTTTTCGGGAAAAATATTTTTTAGCATGTTCACTTATTTATTAATCGAATATTGAATTTTACTCTTTATGATTTTTAGAATATAATCCTTTGATGGGGGAACAAAGAAACAGTTATCGACCTCCAAGAAGATCAGGCTGTTCCAATGGAGGTTGTGGCTAATTATTTTTGTGTTTATCTTTTCATATTCTATATTAAAGTATTGTATCATATATTTGATTTCCATTATTAACTAAATAATATTTATTTTTATAAATAATTTCTCTATATAATACTTATCTAAATATAATATATCTTTATACGTTATTACTTGAATTATTTATTATTTCCTATTCATAAATTTGTTGATTTGAAAATTATATTAATTTTCTATGGATAAATGATGTCTTCTATATAAAATTATAGAGTATAATTTAGTCAGTGGCGTACCTAGCGGGGTGCGGTTAGAGTGACTATATAGGGAGAGTGGCAACACGTACGGTCATCCGACATTTCTAGTCGTTTTTTAAATTGAAGAATATTAGGAAATTTAAGAAAATTAATATTTAAACACATTCTTTACACATATTAAAGATTATTTAATTAAAAATAAAAGGTTATAATAATAATATTATCTTAAATTTCCTAATATTATTTAGCCTAAAATAAGACTCAAAATGGCGGATGGGCCTACTTGTCGCCACTGTCTCTATAGAGTCACTGTAGGTGCGGTGGGTGCGGTCCGCACCGGGCGGCACATATTTTGGGGCGGCATTTTTTTTATATTTAGTTATAGTTGTAAAAAACAACTTGTTCACTTCATAAGTTTACTATTCGATTTCTACGAATTATGAATTACTATATGATTTCGAATATTTTTCCTCGTCGTCAAGTAAATATAGGGTAGAAAATATTATTATTTAAATTAAATAGCATCAAGCAGAGGACAACCTCTTTGTTTCTCTTTATGTCCACAACTCTGCTACTTTCGGCAAAATAAAAACTTGTCAATTCAAATAAAAACTTTTCAAGAAAATATTATCTAAAAATCTAAAAAAAAGGGCTTGAAGGCCCTCTTGATCTAGTAAAATTTATTCAACAGTATAGATGAGAAATTCTGTATCCAATATTGTAATTTTGCTAGGAATTTTTTTAACAATTGCTATCAGTGTTGCTAGTTGCGAAAAGAGCTTCTCCAAATTGAATTTGATAATTATTTTTTTTTTTTTGGAAATTAGGTATTTGTTTTATCTCATAGGTAGGGAACCTGCGGCCTCCTTAAATTTCTTGTGGCCTTTAAAATAGTATCTTGTATTTTGTATTTTTATAAATGTTTCATTAATTTATAGGTATATCAACTTATGGGGGATCCTTTATTACTCCCTAATTTAAATATGTCATCCAATGGTATACCTATAGTTTGTCTCAATTACAATTATTTATTTATGTTTATTAATTTATAAAAACCACCATTTGATAAACTTAGAAAGGGCGGCTAAAGTTCTAGGTACTCCACTGAATATAGTCCTAAGACTGGTTTCACACTACCACCTACTTCTACTCAACTCAATCCCATGTCAATTCTTTCTCTTCTCTACAAGTCCTACATCCCATCTGAATAACTAGAATAATCCAATCTAGGCCTTCCCGTTTGTAATTCTATCAATCCATTTAATTTTAACATTTTTCTGTATCACCACATTTTAAAAACCTCCGATCTCCTCTCTATCTAGTCATCCAGGCACATATGTCTTCAGCACCATCTTCCTATTTTGGGGTTGGCTTGTATTGGCCGATAATGGTTGACGTTGGCAATGATGTTGGAGATGGTTGGCTTTCGGAGCTGTTTTTTCCCCACATAAAAGAGGACCAATGAAAGTGCGCAGTGCCTAGGTGGCGTTTCCATAAGGCCATCGACATTGGCACATCTATTGGACCACTGTGTGGAGGCATCATCAAGCCAACTCATTTTACTGGTGGCCAATGTGAACCAACATCAGTGGCTCACGTTGGTCCATAGTGTAGAGGGGCCATAAGAATCTAAACTAATCCACGAGGCACATAATAATTGTTGTTTTGAATTAAATCTCAGATTAGCTTGAGCAATTCTAGTTTTAAGCAATAAATAATTGAGAAAATTAATTAAACAAATATATTTATTTATATGTTAAACATTTATAATAATATGAAAATATCTAAGCAATTAAAAGAAATATATTGAAAGGCATTACATATATAAAATATATACTTTTACTAGATAGGTATGTACTTTTTTAATATGAGTATTTTGTTCCAATGAACATCAATTACGAATGGAAGACTCTAGATGAAAATAGTGCTCTTGTCCAAGTTAATTTTTACCAGATGCTGTTTCCTCTCTAGGTTCATGAGGAGCTGGTAATTTTTCCCAACTAGGTTCTACGCCCCAAATATCACGAGCGTACTCGCAAATGGTACGATCTGAAGAAAATTTACCACTCGATGCAATATTGTTGATTGCCATTTCGATCCATTTCGTTTGGTCCTAGAAGCAAAAATAATAAATTGTTTTAAATCAATAAATTGCTCTCGATAAGAATTTAAAGATTACACATTTCCTTTTGGCAATATATACATGATTGTATCGAAAGAATATGAAGAATATAAGAATTTTGGTGATTAGCAAGTTAGTTATATATTCGAACATAAATTAGATGAAATGTGTCACTTGGCGGATTTAACATTTTAAATCTTACTTCTGAAGCAATTGACAAATAGTAGTTAACATATAGACATCGCTTTACAATTTCACTCCTGTTTAAACAACTTAATTTAATAACTTATGAGGAGAATTTTCTAGGTTAAGTTTCACAAAAAGGGCTTTGTGAAACTTAACCTAGAAAATTCTCCTCATAAGTTATTTATAATGTTTCACCTAGAACCGACACCTAAATCCTTAAAAATTAAAAAAAAAAACTTAATTGTCATTTGAATAATTATTTATTATATTGAGCAACTGTAAAAAAAACTTTATAATTTTATTACCTGATCATGAAAACGAACGTTTTTAAAAAAAATTATTTTTATAACTATCAGCGCAGTAATATAAATTATTGCAAAACATTTGGTATGTGACAAAGTTTTTATAAAACATGTCCAGATTGGGAGATTTTTGTTTTTAAATTGAGGTTTAATAGGCGCGTCGACTTCGAAGGTTGGCCTTATATCCAATCGGATATTTGAACTCAGGAGAAATAACAAATAAAATATTTCTAATTACAAAGACTGATGATGAAGGTCAAACCTCGAAACTATAGTCTCTAACAAATAAATTACCCTTAATTCTGTTTTTACACGATAGATACGTTCCCACGTGTAAAAAAATATATCGAAAAATATATATTTTTTTTAATGAAATTGATTTGAGAAGGAGTTACACCAAATAGTAGGTTGGGCTATCATTTGGTTCCAGTCCTAAGAAATCAGCAAAAATAATACAATAAACCATGAGTTTTCATGTTAGAATCTTAAACATTTTATTTCATAAAGATTGCACATGTATCATACAAAATAAATTATCATTTGAAAAGGAAAAACATGTCACTAATTCATGAACACAAAAATTAGGCGAAATAATATGAGTTTCACATAAAAAGATTTCATTCGTTGTCACTTTCTGACAATAAACGCGTTTGCGTAAGACTGCAATATTACTGCTATTACTAGAAATGTCTTGGTAAGGTAAGGACTACCGAAAAATATTTCAGTTATAATTAATCTCAACAAAAACACTTGTGTAAAGTTCGATTAATAAAATCCGTTTGCCAAAAAAAGTAGTGAGATCTAATGTGCTGCCAAGTTCAACATCATCAATTTATTAAATGAGTCGAGAATATATTAGTAACTTCAATTAAAACGCATGTTTTTCATTTCACATGTCCCTCTATATTTTTTATTGATTTCACATTTTTAGTTGAAATTATTTTCCTAAAACTTGGCTTTTACGCATTAAATTATTATTATTATTGTTTGATAGGGCCTCCACCACTCCCCTCTTATTAAGATCCCATGATATGGTAACTAGTAATTCGTGACATACATAATAATGCGTAAAAGCCAAGTTTTATGAAAATAATTTCAACTAAAAATGTGAAATCAATAAAAAATATAGAGGGACATGTGAAATGAAAAACATGCGTTTTAATTGAAGTTACTAATATATTCTCGACTCATTTAATAAATTGATGATGTTGAACTTGGCAGCACATTAGATCTCACTACTTTTTGGCAAACGGATTTTATTAATCGAACTTGGCCCTTTTACACAAGTGTTTTTGTTGAGATTTCACTTCTTTTGTAAGTTGGATGGGAATTTAGCCTACAAGATTCACGCATTTATTTTAAAGGCTGAATTTTCACTCCTTCATTTTATGTCCTGAAGAAGGGAAAGTTTCGCTTTTTCGATTTTTACCTTTAAATATACCCCAAACTCTATCAGTAGGCCAAATTTCAGCATGTTGTATGTTAATTTATCCTATAAATTTAACCCCTTCATTTCGGGCCCTGAAGAAGGAAAAGTTTCGATTTTTCAATTTCGTCCTTTATTAATGTGTCAAGCTTTACCAGTATGCCAAATTTCAGCATTCTAGGTTCATTGAATTTTTAGTTTATGTTAATTAAGCCTATAACTTTCACCCCTTCATTTCGGGCCTTGAAGAAGGAAAAGTTTCGATTTTTCAATTTCCTCCTTTATTAATGTGTCAAGCTATACCAGTATGCCAAATTTCAGCATTCTAGGTTCATTGAATTTTTAGTATATGTTAATTAAGTCTATAAATTCCACCCCTTCATTTTAGGTCCTGAAGAAGGGAAAGTTTCGATTTTTGGATTTTTCCCATTAATTGTACCCCAAACTCTACCTGCCTGCCAAATTTCAGCATTCTAGGGTTAGCGGAAGTACTCTAGAATTTTGATGAGTGAGTCAGTCAGTGAGTGACGAAAAAGCCTATCTTTGACTTCTTGTAACTTGGATGGTATAAACAGTAGAAATATGAAATTTTGTAATTTAGTTAAGCTTATGGACCAGTATTCTGGAAAAAAAATTCAGCCATGTAGAGGTTTCCATTACGAAGTTACAGAAGCGTCAAAATGGCCTGAGTTGTTTCCTGTAAAGGGTAGTCTGGCAGTGCACACATCCCCGCTCGAATCGACTTATGGCACTGCCGTGCCCCCAGATAAAACAAAGAATTTAAAACTAGTATAACTTATCATTTTCATTTAGTGACTTTTACGCAAAATTAAATAAGTATCATGCACGAATTTTATTTTAATTTGTATTAAATTTTATAAACATCAAAAAGGTACTTTTCACTTTTAAAACTAAACTCAAAATGCAGACAATGTCGCAGTTATAAAAAATAAATAAGAGTAAAGGAAAATTTTCTTAGAATTTGGGTCGATCGTGTTAAATAAATATCAATCGTGTAAAAAGAGAATCACATTTTTTTTCTAATTCGTGTTAAATCAAAATCGTGTAAAAACAGAATTGGGTTTAGGTATATATATATATATATATATATATATATATATGTTCTTTTGCATTAAGCAGAAGTCAACCTCATTGATTTCTCATTATGAATCAACAAGTCTGCTACTCTCGATAAAACAAAATATTTTCAATTACACCATTTAAGATTCCATTTATATTTTTACCACCTATCCGTGGGTTGTAGTTATCATTAAAATTAGTTCTTATATAAATTTTAAATCTGTGTGGTATTATGAAAAATCCCCCCCCCCCCCCATTGATAATAAAAATTTACACCAATACCTATTCTTTCTTTGAGATCATGTCTTCAAGAGAAGAGAGAGTTAATATAATAAGAATCTCTCTTGTTGTAAATAAAAAGATTAGGAATCATTTTAAATGAATCGAATTTTATATTTATTTATTGTTTAGCGTTGACCGAGTAACTATGTTAACTTTTTTATACTCCTATGGTTTCTTTAAGGTAGTTTCACAAATGCAAAAATTCAAGAAGTCTTTGAAACTTGGAATATAAGTCATTAAAAGCATAATACACACACTTAAAATTTGAAGACGATTTAGCACACTAAACATGAAATAATTGCATTTAAAAATGACATTTTTTACATATGGTAGATTGAGAAAGGGTGGGATATGATCATTATTTAATTTTTTTTCAATGAAGGACTTTCACCATCTTGATGAAAAACTAATATTTGTTAGAATAATATATTCGGAGTAACTTAAAAAAAAATTGAAATTATTTACCTCTTAGTTTTGATAAAAAAACAAACATATTTGGGCAATTATTTTTAGTGGAGGGGATATGAAATCAATGGCTTGGAAACGATCCGGCAAGTATGTGTGTATCCATATAGAGATTTCGTAGGGTGAGTGGTACAGTCACTTAAAAAAAAACATAACCTAAAATTGTAGTTCCGTTCATATTTATAGAGTGGTTAAGAGGCTAAAACTTTTTGTGTGGATTGTCGCGAAAGAACCTCCTTAAGAGTTGTTAAAAAGAATAATATCCAATACTATCTATTATCTATATATATAAAATTAAGGTTTTGTCTGTACATTGCTCCAAATCACGCCAAATTTTGGTTGCACACGTTTCAAGCAAAGTTATGAACGAAAACAACATCAACAAAATTCCTGTCTGTCTGTTTCAGTGGTTTCCGCGAAAAGTTGCTCACGATTCACGTAAGAACGGCTGAAGGGATTATTATGAAATTTCATATTTACATCAGAAGTCTTCTAACTTACGTTTTTAGCTATATAACGTTTTGATATTTTAACCCCAGAAGGGGGTTTGGGGGGACGTACGAATGAAAATGATCAAATAACTCCTAAACTATTAACTCCACGGCAAATTTTATAATGAGCAAAGTTGTAGGGGATGTGATTTCTGACAACTTTTGTTTAAAAAAATTTCCCCCAAAAAACACCCAAAAGGGGGAGGGGGGGGGTGAAAAAATGTAAATTCTTGCCCTTGGAGCAAACTCAACCAAATTTTGTATACATAATCTCTGGGCCTCTAGAGAGCTAGAAATGCAAAAACTAACCACCCAAAATGGGGGGGAGGGTCAAAAAATGAAAATTCTTTCTCTTGGACCAAACTCAACCAAATTTTGTATACATAATCTGTGGGTCACTAGAAGGCTAGAAATGCAAAAACTGGGTGCGGAGGGTGGGTGCGGGGTGGAATGGAGTGGGGATGGGTTAGGGTATGGGGTGCGCGGGGTGGAATGGGGGTGGGGTGAGGGAGTGAGGCGAAGTAGAGTGGGGGTGCAAGGGGTGGTGCGGGATGGAGTCCAGGGGGCTAGGCGGGGGTGTGGTGCGCAGGGTTGGAGGGCACGTGGTGGGGTCCGGGGTGGATGGGGTGCGGGGTCTGAGGTGGGTGGGGCGGGGGCTAGGGTTGGGCACGGGTGCGGGGTGCTGGAGGGATTTCGGGGGGTGAGGGTTGTGTTCGTGGGTTAGGGTGCGGATGGGGTGGTGGTGTGGGGGCGGGGGTTGGGCATGGTCCGGGGGGTGGGGGTGCTGGGTGGGTTTCGGGGGTGTGGTGGGTGGGAGTGGGGGTGAGGGTGGGGTTCGTGGGCTGGGGGTCCAGGGGGCGTGCCTCCTGGCTAGCAAGAGGGCCGCCGAAGGCGGGCCTTGCAGCTAGTTATAAATAAAATAAATACTGTAAATTAAAATTAAGGGGAGTTTTTGAGGTGTTTCACAGAAACCAACACCGCACTCTCTTAGTTTAATAAATACCTACTGTAAAATTTAACATACCTCATAAGTGCTTGAAACTCGATCTTGACATTCGATATAGGCCTTATAATCAGCTAGCAAGAAGAATCGATCATGATGCAGAAGAACATTGGCAATATCACTGAATTCGTCAGGATTTGAACTGCTGAAAAATCCATTCTGGATTTGATCCAGGCATTCTCGTAATTCTTCATTCTTTTCATAGTAATCATGGGCATTATACCTATAGAAATATAATTTATCCTCCATTAACTTTAAATTTTATATTATTTATTTGTATATTATTATACCCTCGGCGCTTGAGTGCTTCAACTTCTTCCACGTCCATACCAAAAATAAAAATATTTTCTCTTCCCATTTCTTCTGCCATTTCAACATTGGCCCCATCTAATGTACCAATTGTAAGAGCTCCATTAAGCTATAATAAAATTAATAAGCAGTTCAAAATTCCTCTTATTTAAACAGATATTAATATTGAAAAAAATTATTGATTGTTTAAGGTATATAAATAAATACAAATCTTTTATAGAACAATCCAGAAACGTTTATTAAAAAATCCAAACGTTCAGGAGAAATTCTCCCTTTAACAATGGAAAATTGAAAAAATAGTTATAAAAAGGAATTATAAAGCAACTATAAACAAATATTTTTAAAATCGACAATGATACAAAATGTCTTGGTTGGAGATACTTTTATTCAAGGTTATTTCGTCTCCAAGATATCTCTGTATCACTGTCTATTTTCAAAATATTTATTTGTTTATACATACTTTAACATTTTTTTAAAGAAACTATTTTTACAAATTTTCCATTTATAAAGGTAGAATTCTTCTGGAACGTCTGGATTTTTTAATAAAAGTTTTTAGATTGTACAATAAAAGATTTGTATTTATCTGTATTAATAATATACAGAGGATCTACCATAAATTTCATATTGCCAGTTCCTGACGCTTCTGTTCCGGCCGTTGAAATTTGTTCGCTTAAATCGGCCGCAGGGATGATACGTTCAGCTAAAGTTACGCGATAATTTTCCAAATAAATCACTTTCAATTTATCTCCAACTACTGGGTCAGAATTAACTACACGAGCAACAGCGCATATTAATTTTATAATTTGTTTAGCAATATAGTATCCAGGTGCAGCCTAATTAAAAATAAACAATATTATTAAGAAAAAGATAAATAAAATTAATAATTTATATTTATTTACTTTTCCGCCAATCATAATTGTTCTTGGAGTGAAATTTCCCTTAGGATTTCGTTTAATTCGATTGTACAGAGTAATTATATGTAAACAATTAAGTAGTTGTCTTTTATATTCATGAATACGTTTTACCTAGAAAATAATAATCATTAGTAAAAAAATAATTTAACTATTTTTTTTTTGTTTTTTAATATTAAAAGCAAGCATTAGAAACGTAAGCTTTCTATAGAACAGGGGTGGCCAAAACGTGGATCGCGAGCCGCATGCGGCTCTTCAGTCAATCTCGTGCGGCTCTTGAACCCTCTTGAATAATACTGATTTTAAAAAGTATAATAATTAAATTAAAAAAAATAATAATACATAACTAAATTAATTTGTAATTAATTGTAATTGAACACTAATGTTATAAGTAAGTAGAGCAAAAAATAAATGTTACTTCATTTATATTTTATAAAATAAAAAATGTGTCTTTTTTTAATAAACCATTAATTAATCTCCAAATAATGTGGCTCGCTTTGAAACAGATTTATAAATTTGCGGCTCCCAAAGTTAAGGGTAGTGGCCACCCCTGCTATAGAAATTGGTTTCAATCTCACTGCATTATTTAAATTAATTATAACTAATTCAAAGAAATCTTACTTGAATATCAAACATAGATGCAGCATTTATAGGAATTTTATATTCTTTTTGAAGGTATTCCGCAAGTCGTAATTTATTTTCTTGTTTTACTTTAAGGACTGCGCGTTGGAAAAGAGGATCGTCAGCCCATTTTTTCAACTGTTCAAGTTGTTCGAGGTGAACAGTCCAATCTTCGCCAATTTTCTAAAAATAAACTTTATTTATATCATTATTTAAAAAAAAAATAATAATGAGTAATTATGTATATACATAGAGAAGAAAAATAAGTAAATTATTAAGAAAAATTAAAATTGAAAATTTTAGAATATTAGTGACTTGGTTTCTGGGTGGGAGAACATAATATTGAGAAAATGTGTACGTCCTACTCTCTCATGACCTCGGACATTTATATTTTAATGCAAAACTCAAAGGAAATTTTAATTCAAGTCACAATACCCTTTAACTTTCTCATTCCCCAATAACTTTATCTCCATGTCTTAGAGGGACTGAAGCCTCGCTGTCCCATTTTTCCACGAGTCTTACTATCGAAACCTATGTTCACAGTTACTTTTATCTGCACCCTTTCTCTTCTGAATTTATTTTGCATCAATCTTGATTTTAGTTCTATAAATATTTATATATAAATCTAGTTAAATACCTCACATATTAGATCGGAGAGAGAAGGATTACAAAGAAGTAACCAACGTCTTGGGGTGATTCCATTTGTTTTATTTTGAAACTTTTCAGGAGTAAGCTCATAAAAGTCCTTAAATCTGAAATCAAAATGAAATATACACTTCAGAAATGTATCTAACTTTCGTTTAGAATCTCTTTCAAACTTACATATCCCTTTTAATAATTTCTGAATGAATTCTTGCCACCCCATTTACCGAATGCGATCCTACAATACATAATCTTGCCATATTAACTCGTTTGACACCTTCCTCTTCAATGAGAGACATTCGTCGCATTCTATCCAAATCTCCAGGATAGAGACGTTCAATTTCCTATATAGAAATACAAATATATTATAAACTTAATAAAAAAAATACCATCAGTTATTTTATTAAAATATAATATTTTACGTACTTGCAGATGAAGGAAATTTATATGATAGATGATCTGCATATGCCTAGGTAATATAGATTCTAACAATGAAGTAGGCCAAGTTTCAAGTGCTTCAGGTAAAACTGTGTGATTTGTATATGCACAAACTTCAGTGGTTATCTTCCAGGCCTTAAAAACATAATAAATTTATTAAAATAATTAGAGGAGAATTTAAACGGTTCAACCAAATTTTAGCTGAAGGGATCATAATGAAAATAAGCGCAAAACTAGGCAAGGTCTTATTAGTATGTACGAAGAAAGAACAAATGAGACAGAGGTGTACTGTATTAAGATAAACGAAGAGAGAAAGAGTTAAGGAATTCCGTTATCTGGGTAAATTGATATGAATTGATTTTAGCAAACTTTACTGGAAAAATTACTTAAATTTGAAAAAAAATATTTTAAAAAGAGTAGCTATAATACAATATGGGATGTGGTCACTGGTGTACTAATATATAGGTTAATTAAATCGTCATTTGTAAAAAGGGTAGATGTTACGAAACTCAAATTTTACAGGAGAGATTAAAAGGTGTAGTATTGTTCATAAACTAAAGAAAAAAAAATCAGATAATTGATATCATATAGCCACTTATAATCCAAGTGTAATTCATGAGTTTTGTTACTGCTAGAGTCGCTCAAATTCCAAAAAATTCGCACATATCCCCTTTTACACATTTTACTTTGTGTTACAGTGAAATTACTGGGAAAAAATAGAGAACATAATATTATAAAGAAAATTATTTATTTTTAGTTAGTTTAAGTTAAAATTGAGTCACAAATGGAAAAATAAAAATTAATCATCAGCCTCACTAACGCTGTCTTGTGCACTGGTGGGTGGTTGGCCACTGCCTTATAGACGAATAAAAGTACATGGGTTGCTCCGGGATATACTGGAGGCATTTTTCAACATCAGCAATCTATTCATTAATTGAAACCTTTCCTGTCCTGTATGCTGGTTTGTCTGACAATCCTTTCCTCAGCGTGAAAGGTGGCATGTGCAGCAAGCACATGGCACCTTTTGACAAATTTTCGCAATTAGACCGTCCATTTCTACCATTTAGATAACTTCATAGAATCCTATTTTTGTAGAGTATGTGGAAAAAGGGCATCCTTCTGCCAAAAAAATCATTTTTCAGAAAAATGTCACGTACCCCCTTTTTACAAATGCAGATTGAATTATAAGATTATGGTTGCCAATCTATCTAATACTTGTTATAGTCGACTTGCGCGACGACGCCGACGTGATTTTTTTAAATTAAAAACCCACTAATAGTTACAAATAAAATTTATTAAAATTAGGAAATTTACATTATTATTATTTTAAACCCACTACCGAGTCCAGGGGGCTTAGCCGAAGGCGGACTTCACAACTGGTTATATAATATTAGCAAGAAAATTTTCAGATTCAATTTCGTTGTATTGTACGAATGCCTTAAAATCTAGTCCAAACAATTTATTAACTAAATTTTTAAATTAAAAAAAATTCAAAGATAAAAGGTTATTAATATAATAATATATCCACATCTATTAATATAATATATACATCAACATCTAGAAGAAATGGTATTATACAAAATAGGTGCTAAAATATTCTTGTGGAAATAATGTTACCTGTTCCCAAGTAAGCCCTTCGGTATCTATTAGAAGACGCATCAGCTCTGGAATGGCCAACGAAGGATGAGTGTCATTCAATTGAATGGCCACCTTCTTAGGCAATTGGTCTAGACTTGTGCGAACTGCATCTCGGCAGCCGAATTTCGAGGCTTTAAATCTTCTTATTATGTCCTAATTAAAGAAAATTCATACGATCAGCAAGATTTTAGAGATAATAAACAACTTTACAGAAGATGATGAGTTGGCATGGGTTTGAGTGGAGAAGAAGTAGGTGGTTGCGTCAACCAGTCTTGGGACTAAATACTCAATGTATGGTATATATATATATATACCATATATATAGATATATATATATATATAGAGAGAGAGAGAGATTGAGTGGAGTAGAAGTAGTTGGTTGCGTCAAACCAGTCATATATATATATGACTGGTGAATATATATGACTAGAAATTCGAAAATTTGAAAAGATAGTTTCTTTAAAAAGGAATGTAAAGCAGCTATAAACAAAATAAATAATGATACAGATTGCCTTGGAAAAGAAATTACCTTGAATAAAAAATATTAATATGTATTTACGAAAAATTATTTTTGTCTAAAATCTTTTGATTAGAAAAAAGTCCATTTTTGCTGTTCGAAATTTTAAAAGTAATTTTTTTATAATTTTTCAATTTAAATTTAATATTCATTATATATATGGTAGTCTATCATTTCTTTTTAAAGCAACTATTTTTTCAGAATTTTTCAAATTTCCATTGATAAGGGAGAAATACTCCTGAAAAGATTGGATTTTTAATACACGTTTCTAGATTGTTTTATTAAAGATTAATTACTAGCTGAGCTGATTTGTGGAAAAATGAATAAATATAACTTGTAAATTTATATGAATTTTAAACTTTAAATAATAATTCTATTTGTATATACAGAGTGTCCCCCTTATCACAATGATACACCGTGAACAGGGGATAGGCGAGTTTATGACAGTCCAGAACCTAAAATTTTGATATGTCCTAAATAATGATATGCTGTGACTACAATTTTACATATTTTATCATTCTAATTTTTGTTACGCAATCCTGAATAATCCAGCTATTGACCAGAATGCAAAATTAAACCATAAGTACTATACTTTTAGAGAAAATAAAATATTTTTTTCGGATTTATGTTTTGAAAAATTTTGATCAGCTAATTTTGAATCATCTTTAATGTAAAAAAAGACTAATAGACTAGCATGGCAAGTTGGCCCTACTATAAAAATATGTTTTTAAATTAGCTAATTTTGCCAAAAAAATACAAATATTTTTTTTTCTAAGAGAAGGAAGTACAAAGTGCTGTACCATTTTGAAATCTCGACTAAATGGGCCAATTTTTTAAATAACTTATCATGCTAGACTAATAGTCTTTTTTTACATTGAAGATGATTCAAAGTTAGCTGATCAAAATTTTTTAAAACATAAGACCGGCAAAAAATTTTTTTTCTCTAAAAGTATAGTAGTTATGGTTTAATTTTGAATTCTGGTCAATAGCTGGATTATTCTGGATTGGGTAACAAAAATTAAATAATAAAATATGTAAATTTGTAGCCACAGCATATCATTATTTAGGACAGGGTAGAGATTTTTCACCATTTTCAAAAAAATTCCTATAACTCGAAAACTAAGACATTTTTATTAAAACTAATTTTTAGGTTTTGGACTTTCATAAACTGGCCTACCCCTGTTCACGGTTTATCGTCGTGATACGGGACACCCTGTATATTTGTAACAAGCAGAGAATGATTGATTTCTCTTTATAAAAATGAATAACTCTATTTATTAAAAAAAAAAACTCATCTTTATCTAGAAAAAATGCCAACAGATAAAAATATTAGGTCCTGTAAAGTAGCTGCGCACATGAAATATTCTTGTTTAAGTCGGAGCTCTTTTCCTTCAAACGAGTTATCATTTGGATAGAGCACTCGAGTTATGTTTTCCGCAAGGTTTCGATCGAGGACAGCTTGGATGTAATCTCCATCATTAACTGCATAAAAAGAAATAACATTCATTATCCAGACCAATCAACGAATGGAATATAATTTATGAGAATCTCATTTTTTCCCCATATTGAATAATGCCATTTTATTTACTCATATTTGTAATTAATATTTTTTTTTATAGTTTCCCAAGGAATTTTTTTCAATTGAATTTCTTTTCATAACTTATTACGCATTATTAGAATTTCTTAAATAAGAATTGGAAGATAAAGTAAAAAGAGTGGATTTTGATGAGGCAGTCCAAAATTCAAAAAAGAGAGATAATTTAAACTATCGTTTTTATTCAATAACCGACGTTTCGGAGGTTTGTTCCCTCATTCTTCAGGGTTTTGAAGGAGGGAATAAACCTCCGAAACGTCGGTTTTTGAATAAAAAAAAGATAGTTTAAATCGATGGGTGAACCGCGACCTAATATGCTGTACACCTACTTCCACTTGTACTTCCAAGTACTTCCAAATATTTCCAAGTACTTCCAAATATTTCCAAGTACTTCCAAATATTTCCAAGTAATTCCAAATATTTCCAAGTAATTCCAAATATTTCCAAGTACTTCCAAATATTTCCAAGCACTTCCAAATATTTCCAAGTACTTTCAAATATTTCCAAGTACTTCCAAAATACTTCCAAAGAAGTGTACACCTACTTCCAATCGTGGATCACCCCTCGGTTTAAATTATCTCTCTTTTTTGAATTTTGGACTGCCTCTTCAAAATCCACTCAATTCACTTATCAGTCCGCCTCCAAATACTAGTTCAATCTTAATAAATTAAAAACTTTTTCAAAACTCAGTACTTTCGTTTGCTAACAGTTTGAGCTAGAAAGTTGAAACTTGGCAGCTTATTATTAATACAAACTTTTGTGCCAAATTTTTGCTTATTTGCTTCCATTGTTCAAGAGGTCCTATAATAACGATTCATTTTTTTTTTTTAATTTTTTCTCTCTGTAAATTTTAAAGCCAGAAAGCCCTAAATCTAATCAAATGAACATTCCACAAGCTTCTATTCTCGAGTTATATAGATTCTCAAAATCTATATAGGAACTATGTAGTTACTATATAGTTTGAAACATTGTGCTACTAGGGTGATTTCACTCTCGATTCAGACATTTTTAACAAGAATAAGCGAAAATTTTTTTTGAAAAAAGTACTAATTTTTTTAAAATGTGTTAATTAAATTATTTAAAAATTTTTAAATATAATGATTTTAATTTTTATATTCAATCATAAGAAAGATTCAAAAATATTTAATTGTTAAATTATTAAATTGTCCTGTTAAATTGTTATGGATTGATTTTAATTAATTTAGGGTGAGAAATTGTTAAATGAATCCATTTCTATACAGCAGTCGTTTCCAAACTGTGGTTCGCGTACTGACAATGGCAGTTCAATGGCGTGTACAGTTCACTTTCTTTTTTATTAATATGCTTTTTCGATTTTCCTTTTAATTGTACTCCAAACTCTACCAGAATGCCAAATTTCAGCATTCTAGGATCAGAGGAAGTACTTTAGGTTATTGATGAGTGAGTCAGTGTTAAAAATGGCACTTTTCAGACCTTAATAATAACTCAAAAACTATAATAGGTTTATTCATGAAATTTGGGTGTTCAAAGATGCCTTATTACCTTATTAGACATGCAAAATTGCAAGCATATAGGTCTAATAGTTTTTGAGTTATGGGGGGGGGGGGGGGGTCGAAAGTAGCTCGAAATGGTTCGTGTAATTTTTTTTTAATTTTAAAAAGGATGTTTATCAAGCAAAAAAATAAATAAATAAATACAAGAATTTATTACAAGGTTAAATTCCAACATTATATAAGAAGTATAGCAATTTAAATTGTTTACAATTGAAAAAAGAAAAGGGCCATCAAATGGATCCCAGTAGATTTTTTCTGCCTAGATATACATGTTGAAATTTCAAACACTAATAAATCAACGTATGTTATTGAATTTCATACTCGAATATGTATTTTTTTTTCATAATTGATGGAACCCGCGGATAAACCAACCGTGGATAATCGGGACTCCACGGTATATAATTTAAAAAATTGGGAATATTTTTTAAGTTTAAATATTTTTCATCATTTTTACTTTTTATTATTATTTCTTTAAAGTGTTATTTTGTTAATTTATGATACTATAATATTTTTAAAGAAATTTCCATATAAATGATGAAAATTTTGTGTTCCTTTTTTTTCACTAAACATTAATTGTGATGACTTTTATTTTTGAATAAAAATTTATTAAATCTATATAGGTTTAGTTAGCTTAATAGTTAAGCTATTATATGGGGCACACCTTAACATTTTACTGCATAATTTGACCCACTATCTAGAAAAGGTTGCCGACCTCTGACGTAGAGAAACGTACTTAGAAGTTCTTAGATCAATGTTTTTTAGCCTTTAAAAAAATTATTTAAAATCTTAGGCCATACGCTACGCCACTGAGAGCGAAATTGTTTTAATTTATAAATTGTTTCTTTTTCAGTATAAAAATAAGCTGACGTGTTCTGATGTGGCCATCCACTTGACTTTACCATACAACCTGGCCCCTAAAATTATTTATAATCATGTAAGGGGGGTGTTAGTTTTTGCATTTTTATACTTCTGGTTATGTATACAAAATTTGGTTGAGTTTGCTCAAATGGCCATGATTTTCATTTTTTGATCCTACACCGCCCTCCCCCCATTTTGGGCGATTAGTTTTTGCATTTTTAGACTTCTGGGGTCCCACTGATTATTTATACAAAATTTGGTTGAGTTTGCTCAAATGGCCTAGATTTTTAATTTTTAACCCCCTCCCCCCCTCCAGTCCCCTTAATTTTGGGTCGATATGCACCAAAATCTAATCAGCTCTTAATCTCAATGGACCAAAACTACGTGTGAATTTGGTTTCGATATTCACACTAGTTTTTGAGCTAGCTCGTCCACAAAAATTTGGTAACGCACAGACTAACTAACAGACAGACTAACAGACATTTTGACAAAACAATTATTATCTCGAAAAATATAATTTTTTCGATGTTCACTTATTAGAGCTTTTTTGTAGATCGAAATGCCATGGTTCCGCTCAATTTTTTTAATCAAAATAGTTTCAGCCGTTTTTGAGATATTTCGAATAAAAGAAGGAAAAAACACTTTTTTCATGCACGATTACAATAGTCAAAAACTTACAGAATTTAAGATTGAACTCAATAGGCGACTTGGCGGACCAGAGACGCAAAGAGTTGACAACGTTGTTTCCATAGCCGGGAATCGGATTATCATAAGGCATGGCAAAGACAATCTGCAAATATAGAAATGATGAAAATTTCACTTTTTGGATAAATGAAAATAAAATTGAATTATAAAGAATAATAGTTTAATTGTCAAGCCGACTACAAAAGCTGCTAAAAATGAACGAGGAAGAGATTAAAAGATTAAATAAAAATGAAATTTCATAATTCATATAGACATTGAGTATCAGCTTGGGTTCAGGGATCGGTGGACAAGAGGATAAGAGCTAAACCTCTTATAAAGGCATCGCAGCGCTCATGCGAAGATCCCGGGTTCGAATCCCGGGTGATCCTTTTTCTCTATAATATAAAAATCTTTTCTTCGTTCCCTAATTTAATAAAGAATAATAAATATCGTTATGTTTTTAACACTAATAGATGATTGTTTAGAAGATAATCAAACTCTATAATCAAAAATATTTACTTGACAGCCTTTCCATCGCTGTGGCTCAGCTGCATTGCTTCCTTCAACGTGGCCGTAAAATTGCACAGGAATCATATATTCAGGACGAGCTTTTTCCCAAGGATTTCCAAATCTAAGCCAATCATCTGGCTCTTCAGTTTGTTCACCATTCACGATTTTTTGGGCAAATATTCCGTACTCATATCTAGGGATTTAAATAAATATGTGCATTTAAATACTACTTACATGAAATTATTATTATACAGGGTGGGACATAAAGATCTACCACATTTTGAAGAGGTATAAAAAGTGAAAAAATTTAACTAGAAAAAACTGAATATATTTTTGAAAAGAACAAAATATTTTTTTTAATGTGTTTTAAACCTCTTCAGACAAAAAAAAATGTGTGTGTGTGGGGGGGGGGGGGGGTCAAAAATGAAAATTCTAGTCCTTTCGACCAAACTATGTGTACAATATTTGGTTAGTTTTTGCATTTCTAGCCTTCTAGGGGTCCACAGAATATGTATATAAAATTTGATTGAGTTTGGTCGAAAGGGCTAGAATTTTCATTTTCGACCCCGCCCCTTTTTTTTATTGTCTGATAATGTTTAAAACACATTAAACATTGTTTTATGTTCTTTTCAAAAATATATTCTGTTTTTTTCTAGTTAAATTTTTTTATACCTCTTCAAAATGTGGTAGGTCTTTATGCCACATGTAAAAAAAAAAAAAACTTAAATATATATATATATAGAAATAGTGCCGCAAGACAGTGATACCCGAGACGTTAACCCAAAGTGCCGTGCGAGAGAAAATAACCATTCTCAACCTTCTGTTTCCCCCACAAACCAAACCTCCTAAATCTCCAAACCTATCCCAATCCTGTCTTCAGAATGAAGAAATCCAATCTGAAAACACTCCTAGAAACAAAGCCTGGATACCCAGGCTGAGGCCACGGAAACAACCCACCCCCTCTCTTGAAAATGGCTCCAAAAGAGGAGCTGAAACGTTGAGAAAACCTCAAAATCCCCGCGGAGAAACCCTAAAAACCTCTAATAACAGAGAATCCATCCGCGGAAACCTCAATGATATATATATGTTAAGTCTAATTTGTGAAATTACCTATTTCTGAAATTAGGCAACATTTTGCCGAATTCATGAATTAAGCAATAGGGTTGCCGATTTCAGGAATCAAGAAATCACCTACGATTTCAATTTAGCAGTAGTTTTATATAAAGAAATTAAATTATTTATATTTAACATTTTGTTTATTAAATTTTGCATATTAATTGTAATCGTCAATGAAGTTTCTTTGTCTCTTAATATTCTTACCGAAGTCCGTAACCGTATGCTGCTAACCCGAGGGTTGCCATTGAATCGAGAAAGCATGCAGCCAATCTTCCGAGGCCACCATTTCCTAATCCAGCATCTTCCTCCAATTCTTCCAGCTCTTCAATATCTAAACCAAGCTGTAAAGTAAATCAAGCCATCATGAATAAATAGTGTAATTTATTTTTACTTATATAAATAATATATTATTCTATGCGAAAATTTCACGTTGAGCCATTATTTTGGAATTAGTGTGGATAGTGTATATTTGTGCATGTGTAGTAGACTATTTTTCAGGGGCATATCTGAGATAGTATGAAAGCTGTTGCAAACGATGCTATATATATAATACAAGTTTGCTAGTAAATAATGAATAGTTATCTAGTTAAACGAAAAATAATATAATAATTTAGTGAAAGAAAAAACTAAGATTTTGAAACCCTGTATCCCTACTGAAAAATAAGGAAACCCTATCGACAAAGCATAACTATCCCTACCTCACAACACTTCTTACAAGATTTTCTCCCTAAACCATAAGACATCATATTCCATGCACCAGTCTGATCCCAAGTGAAAGACTTGATTTATTTGTCATAACAAAAGAGCAAAATTTAAATAAATATTTATTTGTTTGTAGAGGCTTTGGTGCTCAAATTAATAAGCTGGAGAATTCTTTGAAGATAAAACGCATGGTGAAATTAGAAAATTTGTTAATATTTTCTTCTTTATTCTTGAGGTTTCAGCTTCAAGTCTATTCAGTCCATGAATCTTTTTTTAAGTCTTATTGAAAAGAGTAATAATAGTAAATTCAGTATAAACATATCGATCATGGTTTAAATCGATTCAAAGTGTACCGAGCATTATAAGAAAACAGCTTTATAATTAGAAGCCGAAACGTCATAAAAAAAATTAGAAAATTTGAACTAATTTTTAATATCTCCATAGGTGTTACAATCTGGAAAATTCTTCAGCACAGATATTTATTATTTTTGACACCTTTTAGTCAGAGTCCAGGATGACCTTCCTTAAATTGGGCATTGGAAGTAAATCTTATTTTGAAAGATACATATTGTTAAAGAAAATAACATTAATTTCAAAATTTACAACTTAATCTTGATTTTGAGTGGTGTAGACCTGTTAAGTAATTTTATTTATAATGATGACTCCCTCTATTCTATAAATATAAATGTCTCCCATGTCTAGTTTTCCTTAAGAAAAGAGTCCTTAGGATCTCTGCTTAATCCTGGATATGTCAAGAGCCTGGGAGAGGAAATCGATGGGATGATGGAAGCATGCAGTTCACGCCCTGTCCAAATGCCTCAAGGCATCGACAAGAAGATAATGGACTTGCGTATTCCACAGAGGAATTGCATAATCAAGGATTGCGAGGGAATCCTTGAAAGAAACTCGTAAACAAAATTAATTCTTAAATGTTATTTATATTAATTTACTTGTTTGTAATCTCACAAGTTCCATTTTTATCAGGGAAAATGAGAAAATATGATTTGTATGATATTTTTTTTATTTTATTTAAATATATTTGTATAAATGTTGATAAAATATAATGAAAATGTTTGATATTTTCCATTATTAAATATATTTAGCACAATTCAACCACCAAAGCTCAAATTTTTAAAATGTAGGTATATTAAATTTTTTCTCGGAGACGGGCTGATAGATATAAAACTGAGAAGTGAATGGAAGGCAGTCCAAGGATAACATAAATAAAAAGATGATTTCCAACAAAGACAATTTTTGGAACCCACTTTTGAACCGATATTTCGGAGTATATACTCTCCTTCTTCAGAATTCAAAGGGTCAATGACGAAAGCATGTATAATATTCCATTTTTTCAGTGCTCGTTGGTGTTGAAGAAATATTTTTACTTTACCATACAGGGTATGGTCAAGTATTGTAATCGTGCATGAAAAAAGTGGGTTTTTTTCCTTCTTTTTTTCGAAATATCTCAAAAACGGCTGAAGCTATTTTGATTAAAAAAATTGAGCGAAACCATGGCATTTCGGTCTACAAGAAAGCTCTAATAAGTGAACATCGAAAAAATCATATTTTTCGAGATAATAATTGTTTTGTCAAAATGTCTGTTAGTCTGTCTGTCTGGTTGTCTGGTTGTCCGTTAGTCTGTGCGTTACCAAATTGTTGTGGACAAGCTAGCTCAAAAACTAGTTTGAATATCGAAACCAAATTTCACACGTAGTTTTGGTCCATTGAGATTAAGAGCTGATTAGATTTTGGTGCATATCGACCCAAAATTAAGGGGATAGAGGGGTGTTAAAAATTAAAAATATAGGCCATTTGAGCAAACTCAACCAAATTTTGTATACATAATCAGTGGACCCCCAGAAGTCTAAAAATGCAAAAACTGGCCGCCCAAAGGGGGGGGGGGGGTGTAGGGTCAAAAAATGAAAATCTTGACCATTTACCAAACTCAACCAAATTTTGTATACATAATCAGTGGATCCCCAGAACTCTAAAAATGCAGAAACTACCCCTCCCCTACATGAATAAAAATAATTTTATTAAATATTAAATATAAGTGAGGGCCAGGTTGTATGGTAAAGTCAAGTGGATGGACACATCAGAACACGTCAGCTTATTTATCTTGCCATCATCCCAATAGCAACCTTCGTAGAAGCTTTGATCCTTAGAAACGTCGATTCAAAAGTGTAAAAACCAAGGGTTCTAATAAATTTTCTTTTATTGGGAATTATCTTTTTATTTATCCTTGGACTGTCTTCCATTCAATCCTCAGTTATATAAAATATAATTTAGTCTATTAATAGCTGCAAAGTTTCTCTACTATTATTAGCCAGTTAAGAAATCATTTGTAATTTGATCAAATCTTCTGTAAAGACGGTTCATAATTTTAAGTAATCAGAGGCGCTGAGAAGGATGAAGGAGGCTGCAGCCCCGGGCTCGGTCTATTTAATAAGAGGGGGCCCACGATAAGATCCAAACGCGGGCCCCGGACAACCTCTTTGCGGTGCTAGTAGTAATATTAATTAGGTAATCAAAAACATGTTTATCTATGTAAAAGTCTTTTAGTATTATAGTGTTCTATTTAAAAAAGCACGAATTTTGTGTCGATGGAGAGAAAGATTTTTATTATAGTTTCTCAGCCTAGGATTAGTTGGAAACTGTTAAAGAATGGAACTGTTTGAAGTTGAGTTAAGGAGGTTCTTTCGCGACAATCCACACAAAAAGTTTTAGCCTCGTAACCACTCTATAAATATGAACGGTGCTAAAATTTTAGGTTATGTTTTTTTATCGTGACTGTACTTTTTACACTACTATACTCTCTTTATGAATGGATCGTTTCCAAGCCACTAAAAATAATCGCCCAAATATGTTTGTTTATTTTATTTTTTATCAAAACTACGAGCTAAATAATTTCAATTTTTTTTTAAGTTACTCCGAACATATTCTAACAAATATTAGTTTTTCATCAAGATGGTGAAAGTCCTTCAATAAAAAAAATAAAATAATGATCATTTTCCCATCCTTTCCCAATCTACCATATGTAAAAAATTTCATTTTTAATTTCAATTATTTCATGTTTGGTGTGGTAAATCGTCTTCAAATTTTAACAATGTGTTTTTATGCTTTTAATGACTTGTATTCCAAGTTTCGAAGACTATATATAACACGGAATTAATTAAATAAACATATTAACATCACTTGTGAAAATGGCATATTTTTGGAATACTTGCCAAAGGTATTGGCTTGTTAAAAGTGTGTGCTCTTGGTACGTATAATCTCAGTCGTGTTGTTTGCCTCTCATTGAATTAGTTTGGTGAGGCCTAATAGAGTTTAAGTTTCTTAGGCTTGCAGCCCTCTAATTCAAGTAAAATTAAAACGGCTATTATCTTTAATGGAATAGGATCCCCTTGTACAGACTGATCAATAAATTTAAAAAAATACTTGCTAGAGATGAAAAATAATTTGATTATGATAATAAAAAAAAAAAATTGGAATAAAAAAATTCAACGGATTCTAGTTATCGAGAAAGGGAATTCAGGAGTTATCTAATTTATATGTTGTGTCTTAGTAATCTTATCTATTTTGGTAATATTAAAGGAAGGTTATCTATCTATTTATATGGGATTGTTTTCATATTTTTTTTTTATATCAATATCTTTTTAATGGATGAATATGTATTGATGAACTAACCTGGTACATAGCCTCGTCGCAAGCATTCTGGATTCCCAAATTGATCATCGTATTTTGGAGTGAGCGACCCATATAATACTCTAGTGATAAATAATAAACACGCTGTAAAAGAAATAGAAAAACAAAATTAACTCTTAATAAATAATATTTTCAGCTTTTATTGAGGTTTACATCTAGAAAAATCGAACTCAATTATTACGAGGCATCACTTATGTATTTCTCATTAAATTATTTCGTTAGTGATGGCTCCTAAGAATGGAATTTCTATTTTTCTAGGCGGAACAATGAGTTTTATAGGGAGTATTTATCTCAAATTCCACTTAAATTTCACCATTACTGCCTAACCCTTTTGAGGTACTCCAATTAATATAAGGACCTTTATTAAAGTCCATTTAATTTCCAACAGAAAAGTTAATATGAGTGAAATGTCTAAAATTAATAGTTTACGACTTATGTAAATATGTTTCAATATAAAAAGTGCATTTTTTAGTTTAAAGGAAATTGTATGAAAAGATTCAATTTCTTCTCTCCGGGAGCGAATCGACTAAAAATGGCAAAATGTTTTATTTTTTTCTCAATATATATTTATTCAAATCTATTGAAATTTCATATCTGTGCGTTGATTCCGTTTATCTTTTATATCAAATGATTTTTATTAGGATATTTGCATTTTAAAGGGTAGTTTATTTGAAACCTAATTTGAAAAAAACGCTAATAACTCCGTTGAAATTTTTTTAAAAAATATGAAATTAATAGATATTATAAAACAATTAATTATTAATAATTTAATTCAATTTTGAACGAAATCGCATGAGTACTTTTTGAGAAAATGGTCAAAAACCATCTGAACCGTCAAAAAACGATCTTTTTTGAAAGCACGAGATGCCTCTGAAAAAAGTTTAAAAAGTCATATGAAACGAAAAATTGACTTGTGACATGGAGGTAAATTTTAAAATGTTTCTAAAACAGCATTTCATAGAAGGTTTTCGGGGTTTTTGACAATTTTCTCAAAAAGTACTGAATCGATTTTGTTCAAAATAGAATTAAATTATTAATAATTAATTGTTTTATAATATATATTAATTTCATATTTTTTTAAAAATTTTCAATCGAGTTATTAGTGTTTTTTTCAAATTAGGTTTCAAATAAACTACCCTTTAAAATGCAAATATCCTAATAAAAATCATTTAATATAAAAGATAAACGGAATCAACTCACAGATATGAAATTTCAATAGATTTGAATAAATTTATATTGAGAAAAAAATAAAATTTTTTGCCATTTCTAGTTTATTCGCTCCCGGAGGGAAGAATCTGAATCTTTTCATAAAATTTCTTTTAAACTACAAAATTCTTAATCAAAATGCTATTTTCTTATATTAAAAAGGTACTATGAACATCCATATAGATGAGGTCGATCGATTTCTTTCTCATTTATAATTCTTTTGGTATATCGAGAGGATGTACCCATTCTGATGAGAGACAGGTTATTGATTCAAGTCCATTCACTCTACAATATTGGAATATCTTTTAATTCGTAAACTTTGGTTTTTAGACATTTCACTCATATGAACTTTTCTGTTGGAAATTAAATTTACTTTAAAAAAGGTCCTTATATATATATATATATATATAAATTGGTGAAAACCAGACTTAGGTATATAAAATCGATATCAAATAAAAAAAAACATTAAAATTTTTTTAATTTTAATTAATATAAAAAAATAAATAACTTTTAGTAAATAATTAAAAAAAAAACTGTTTTTATCAAAATATTCAAATATTTGCATTTATTCTCAAATATGCAAACATATGCCAAATAAAAATGGGTTTGATTGCGTCTAAATGCAATAATTCTGAAAAATATTAGTTAACTGCTTAACAAAAACAAACTAAATATGTAATTGCATAAAAATACGGTCTCTAAATATAATTGATGGGAATTAACTAATCCTTATATAAAACTAACTTAAGAATGATTAGTTGATTTAAGATCAATTAATTATTACATAGGTGAATTTATAAATAGGACTCTAGATTTATGTTAATATTGTTTTAAAATGCAGAGCAAGGCATGAATTTTGTTGTATAGATATGAAAAACGATCATATCTTCGAAAATCTGGGGCCACGGCAGTGCACACATGTGTTTTTGTTGAGATACAGGATACTTCACACCCCATAACGAAAAAATATTTTTGTATTCAACTGCACAAAAAATTTGACTCTCCCCGAAATCATCCGAAATTTTAATACTCTATATCAGAGGTTCCCAACCGGTGGTACGCGGGAACGTTTCAGGTGGTACGTGTGAGTGATGTGAGCAACTAATCCTTAATCTATGTAGGTATATTATATCTTTGAGGCAAATAAATACAAGTGATTATATGTATTTACAGAAGATAAATTTGAAGAAAACTTTTTCACTTTTTCAATACTAACCTCAATTTTTACAAATTTAAGTGATTTAAACCAGGGGTTACCAACCGGTGTTACGCGTATAAGTTTATTTGTATGTTTTTAGAGCTATGGGTAATAAATAAAACTGTAAATTAATACCATTTTAATCTTTTTATTTCTCCTTTATTATAAGCATGTTATAAATAAACAAATATCTAACCATTAAATATGAAGTTTTCTCAGGAATTTAATTCAAAAAGCCTTTGAACACTTTTAGAAGAGTAAATATACGTTTATTAAAATATTTAGGTCTGGTGGTACGCCAAAATTTCTCAAAAAGTCAAGTGGTACGCAGGTGCAAAAAGGTTGGGAACCCCTGCTCTATATCACGAAGAAAATCTGTAGTATTGTCAAGATTTTCTAAAATATTTATTAATATTTCTGCTTTAAATTTTATAATTGATAAAGGGAGATTTTTCCGAAACTTTTTATGTTCTAATAAACGTTTTTATGAATTGTTTTGTATTAACATTTCGCTTATTTCTTAGATTATATAATCAAACAGAAGTCGTACTCATCTTCAATATATTCTTTATAAAAATTAACTACTCTTCGTATAAAATCCTTTTTAATTTTATTCAAGGAAAGAATATTATAATTAGTAACCAAAATAAATAAATATCAGTCATCATTTGGCTATATTATCTAATAATAGTCTAAATCGGTCATTGAAAAAAAAATAATAGATTAACAAAAATAACATGTTTTCATCAATTAGTTTTAATTAGCCATATGGTCATAGAATATTGTTTTAATATTTTTATTTTAGTAATGGATGAAAATCAAGTTTTAAAGACAGACAGACAGCATTTCTATTTTACAATTTAATCTTTCTTAAGAAGGTGATTTGAATTATCGATTTCCTGCTAGAAAAAGTTGTATGTCCTATTTTTCTGGTCAAGTTTTTGCTAAACAGAAGTTTTTTATAATAAATTAAATTATAAATAACTCGTTTATAATTTAAATAATATCCATATGAATTTAATTTTGAATTTTAAATAAAAATAGAATTACTAATACTCGAAAAGCTAAGTAGAGCTAAACATTTCGAAATATATTATGATTGCCATAATTAAACATTTTTTAACTCATTGGTAAAATGAAAATTTTTTGATATTTTTGATAAAATAATTTTTTAAAAAACTACAATGATATAAAGAAATCATCATTATAAGCTAAATCATTGATTTTAATGTTGGGTACATACTTGAAGCTCAAGTGTTTTTTGAAGAGTATGGTGAAATTGAATTGGGGTTTCACTCAAAAAGACATTAACTTTTATTAATTTATAAATAAATCTAATTTTTACGTAAAAAATATTTTAAATTCAAACATAATTTGTTTATAGAGCTTTTTAAAAAGTTATTTAAAACCCATCGAAATGATTAATGAATTCATGGTTGTATTCGTGCAAATAAATTATTTACATGATGTGATAGAAAAGTATAGTTATAGACTATTATTTTAATCCAAGTTCTACTACTCCTACTAGATACTAGATATCGTCCGGTCGAAAGAGTACAAAGTTGACGTCACAACTAGTTGCATTTCTGGATTGACCTGTCGAATAAAAGGAGTGTGGAAATTTCATTTATTGAATTTTTATAGAGAGGAATGTAAGTAGTTCATTTTGTAATTGAAAAGATTTTGTTTTGGCGAGAGTAGCAGAGTTGTTGAATCATAAAAAGAAACAAAGAAGTTGTCTTCTGCTTGATGCAAATAAACATACACATATATATATTTTGGCTTCTTTTCGATAGTCTTCTTCTTCTTATTATTATTAATAGACCTATGGTCTGTTATGCTAACTCGTCCTTCCAGCGTTTTTTAGGTCGACCTCTGTTTCTTTTCCCTGCTGGCTTGTTCATCAAATTTTTCTTGAGAATTCGGTCTTCGCTCATTCTTTCCAAGTGTGCGTACCAATTCTCTCTTCTACATTTGATCCAGTCATCAATCTTTTGATTTCACATTTCTCCCTGATGCCTTCACTTCTTTGTTTATCAAAGAGCGATAGGTCAAGAATTCTTCTAAGGGTCTTCATCTCTGCCGTTTCCAACATCTTCCTAGTTTTGGCTTCATACGTCAGTATTGTATATATTTGCACCTTGGCTTCTGTTCTTAAAAACTTATTCGACCAGATTGTGCTATTAAGACAACCTGATATCCTTATGCGATAGTAATTTTAAGAAATATAACCAAATCTATAAAGAGCTCTAAAATCTTTTTGAATAATGTAGACTTTTCATTAATTTGGTATTTAATTAAACAAGATAGGAGAACATTAGATGCTAAAATTAGGTGTGAATAAATCAAAATATTTAAACATACTATTGTGAAGGGCAATTTTTCTTATTTTTCATTAAATTTATCACTCTGATGTCCGACTGTGACACAAGCATATTTAATAGAATTTTTGTTACATTTGAAGTTACTTATTGGGAAGAATAGAAAATAGTACATTGGAAATAAGACTGAAGATAAAGGCTCTCTTAAATAAAAGTGGTGCTGTTACAAGCCGATTTGCGCATAGAGCTAGATATTGGTTGTTCTATAATATTTACCTCCGATCTTACAACAAACGAACTCGCAAGCAAAATAAAGCTAAGTGTAATATACACCAAATATAATCAATTATTGTATTCTGTTTCATGAATTACATGAAGGAAGTAATTAAAAAATTTGCATATTTCCAGTAATTTTATTTTAATTAAGTGGTTGTAATTCCAAATATTTCGAGGGCTTGCAGCACATCTTCTTCAGTGGAGACCGCTAGAGCTCACCAAAATGCCAACTTCATCAGTTCACACAAATAAAATGAAAAGAGATTGAAATATACATAAGGACATTTTCATTTTATTTGTGTGAACTGATGAAGTTGGCATTTTGGTGAGCTCTAGTGGTCTCCACTGAAGAAGATGCTGCAAGCTTATCAACCGCTTGGAATTATTAAAATGAATTATTGGAAATAATCAAGTTTTTTAATTACCTATTCACTTCTAATTTAAAACATTAAGTATGAACTGAGCCAAATAAAAGTACATTAGTAAATGAAATTACTTCATAGAATAGGGAATAGCGAAGGGTGAACCGCTGTCTAATATCGTGTACACCTACTTCCACTGCCACTTTCATTTCCAAGTAGAAGTCAATAGATGGAGGGGCATTATCTAATGAATTCCAAATAATTCCAAAGAAGTGTACACCTAATTCCAATCGCGGTTCACCCCTCGGGGAATAGTACGGATACGATAATTATTATTATTATCTAGTTTAGACCCTGAGGAAACCTCGATGAAAGGAGAAACGATGCAGACACTTTTGTGTTATAAGTATAAAACTTTAGTTCCCGATTCTCAAGAAATAATTAATATTTCAATAAATATAATTTACGTTGACGACCTTTGGGGAATCACCACTCGCAACTCTTGCCTCGGCCCTAAATAAATAGAAATGGTCTTCTGTTTTCAAGAAAATATTTGTATTAAACAGAAGACACAATTTCTTATTTATTATTTAGAAAATTTTCAAATCGAAAAATTGAGGAAAATTTTGGTGATTTCTCCGCGACCTTGTAATTGTTTTCGCGGCAATCAGTTTAGGTTTTTGTAAAATTACATGGCATTAATATTTAAAAAAGAAAATTGATTTTTTTTTAAGAACTATATTTATCAAACCTATAAATGAATGCCACCTTGAATTAATTGCTTGTTTGTTTTGTGGGTTTTTCCCGACTTTCCCACTTGAAGCGAAACGAAAGAATTTTGCAAATCATACTCTCAAATGTAAACTATAAGAAAAACAACGAAGAAAATAGAGAGAAAACGCAAACTTAGATAGTTTAATTTTTTAAGTCTTCTTTAACCCTAAAAAATTAACTATAATTATTGTTTTAAAAAGAAAATGAAAAATTTGCAATATCTATTTCTGTATAACGAAATTTCTATATACGACTATTTTTCCAGGAACCTTCAAGTTCGATATATATCATCTGTGATTTCGAAGGCTTTGCTATTATCTTCAGTCCTATATACATATTTCATAAGTATTTTTTTTATAGAATTTTAGACCCAAATAAATATATATTACTTCTTTTCAATTCAATTTCAATTGTGACTAAATTATTCAATCTCAATTTCGAAATATTTATCTAATATTATTTGGTTCATTCTTGAGATAAGTAATATAGATGTCAGGACCAAATAAATTGAAAGTTTTTGCCGTGGGTAGCAGAATTTTTATATATTGAAGGAGACAATAAAAAGAGTGTGTCTTCTGCTGGAATTATAAATTTTATTTATAACGAGACTAGTTTCGAGGGCTTTACCTTCCTGTGAATCAATTGTAATAGACTGATGAAGAGGGCAAAGCCCTCGAAACTATAGTCTCGTTATAAATAAAATTTATAATTCCAGTAGAGGACACACTCTTTTATGTGTCTCCTTCAAGTCAGTGATTATTACAAATTATCAAATGCAACGTTTCGTTTATTTATTTAAACTTAAGAGAAAGAAAATATATATATATATTAAATTAAGATACCATATAAGGGGCGTCCCTAAATTACGTGGGGGGGGGGGGGGTCGAGCCGAATCTCACGTGGGGGAGAGGGGGGTCTCGGAAAATATCACGTATTTTTTTTCGCAAGAAACAGTGTAAAATTCCGAGAAAACTAGATTAAATTATGAAATAATAATAATAATAATACTAGTCTTAAATAAAAATAATTAAGGAAATTATGTTTTTTAAATAAATACAACGCAATCAGGCACAGATTAACGTTTTTACACTAAAAATAGGCATTTTGAAAAATCTCGCGTGAGATTAGGGGGGGGGGGGGAGTTCGAGCCAAATCTTACATGGGGAGGGGGGTCGAAAATTCGCCAAAATCGCCTCACGTAATTTAGGGACACCCCTAATGTAATTAACCAGTTTGCGTTGTTCTTATAAACATTCATTTAACATGTATATTTCCTTTTGGAGACCTGAAAATGTTTAAATAAATAAGCAAAACGTTCAAATTGATAATTTTTAATAATTACTGACTCATTTGGCCCTATATCTCCTAACATATAAACATATTAGACTGAATATTGTAAGAGTTCGTGGCTGTGATGAAACTATACTAGATAAAGGAGGAGGTATCAGCCAAAGATGGAATCACTGGGTTCAATAAAACACCTTTAATGAGACGTTTCGGCCTAAATTTTATTTGGCCATCTTCAGTCAATTAGGAGTTATACACAAAATGCGGTACACATATGTGATCGAACCAAGCCTTGTCAAAAATAAAAAATTTTCTTTTAGCTTCATGCGAATTTTTAACGTGCCTGGACCCAAAAGTTTCAGAATGAAAGTCAATTTAGGCCGAAACGTCTCATTAAAGGTGTTTTATTGAACCCAGTGATTCCATCTTTGGCTGATACCTCCTCCTTTATCTAGTATATTAGACTGAATATTGAGGCGAGGCCTTCGAAATCATATAGACCCAATAATTATTATTAGAAATGTGAATTAATTTTGGGGGATTTTTCAATGAAAAGAAAATTCAAAGCTATGGAAAGTTATTCATCTGAGTTTTTGTCTAATAATAATTCTATTCTTTCATCTAAGTCAGTATTCACTCATTTTAATGGATAAAGAAGACTCTAGAGTAAAAGTTTAAACAATTTTTCGGTGAGTAGTTTCCACTGTTTTCTGTAATGAATAGCGAAAATATTCTCTTGAAAGATCCATTTCGATGCTTCTAGAAATACCAATGTTGACGCGTCTTCTGCTTTGTAACTCATTCGATAAACATAAATTTCTAACATAATTTAAAAAGGTTAAGGAAAGATCAATAAATTCAATTTTATTTTATTTCTATTGCCGTAAATGAATCCAATCAGCTCAACAGAGTCCTCTTTTAAGATGAAAAAAGTTTAACATTTCATATTCTAGTAGGTATCTGGCGGACCGAGCGATGCTCAGTAATTTTTTGATTACCTAAGTTAAAATCAATATTTTAATATTATTTTTTATTTTAAATTAAAGTAAAAAGGTCGATCTTTATTTGCAGACAGAATCAAATGAAATTGAAACAATTTTTAATTTATTTTTTTGCCAACGTTTTGACCCGCGGGCAGGGGAGAAGGTCCGAAGAGGGTTGGTGTGGTGGAAAGTGACCGGAGGTTGGGGGAGAAGATCCGGCGAGGGTTGTTGTGGTGGAGAGTGATCAGATGGAGGAGAAGGGGTCGGAGAGAGCCTAGCAAGAATAGTGAACACTGGGGCCTTCTTCAAGATTTTCCTGGAGAAAACTGCAGGTGAAAACTTTGTATATTATTTTGTCCTGATCCTGATAGTTTAAAATATATGGTATATTTTTTTTTGGATTTTAAGAATTAATTCAAGGTAGATAATATTGTGTTTAGTGAGAATTTCTAAAACATCTTTTCGAATTATTTAATATTTAAGACTATCTCCATAGTTTTATAACTACGAATTAAATCAAAAATACACTAAATGTGAATGGAGAATTTAGTTAGATTAAAAATATGAAATGGATGTTTCGATATTTTAAATATTTTTTTACTTTATTGGCTTTACAAAAACCAGTTTTGATGTTGGTTGGTCGATTTTGAGCCTTTATAATGATAATTATCGAAGATTTTTCAGGAGAAAGCAGTATTTTTATGAAAACATTTTGTTTTGACAAGAATAGCAGAGTTGTTGATTCATAAAGAGAAATCAATGAATTAATCTCTGGTTGATGCAAATAAACATATATACTAGCTGTAAAGAATCTCCGGAAGGGTGGCCCTGGCGGGTAGCGTCTCTGGATGATTTGCCTAACGGCCAAATCGGAAAATAAAAATACTTAAGTCCAAAATCCTGAATAAAAAAAAAAAAAAGAAAAAAAATAGAGATTTAATATACCAATAATAGAGGAGTCGGGTTGGCCGGCTGGTCAAAGAGCATGCCTTCTAATCAAGCTAACGGTGCAAATATTTGATCGGCTATAATCAGATTCCCTCAGGGGAAGGCAATGGGAAACCACCCCTGTGAAAAATTTCCCCAGGAAAATTACAATGGAGGGGATACTCGCCATACTAGGTAATCGCCGAAGCTCGGAATCGAGTATGGCACTTGAAGAAGAAGAAGAATAGTAATATATATTTAAAAATGACATAACATAAATATATATCTAACAAATCCAAAAAAATAAAAAAATAAAATAAAAAAAATAATAATATATTTAAAAATAATATAACATAAATAGGAATATATTTAACACCTCCAAAAAAATAATTAAAAGTCTACATAAAAATAATTTCAAACTTTATAGATGTCTCTGGAGTGTGGTTATTTTTTAAGGAGGATAAACTTTTTGGCCATTATATACAAATAACATCTACGCCTAAACAAGGTTCACTTTCCCCGTGAGCTTATGTGGATGAGGCTCACACATTTTTTTTTTACTTTACCATACAGCGTATGTTCAAGTATTGTAATCGTGCATGAAAAAATTGATTTTTTCCTTCTTTTTTCGAAATATCTCAAAAACGGCTGAAACTATTTTGATTAAAAAAATTGAGCGAAACCATGGCATTTCGGTCTACAAAAAAGCTCTAATAAGTGAACTTCGAAAAAATTATATTTTTCGAGATAATAATTAGTTTGTCAAAATGTGTGTTAGTCTGTGCGTTACCAAATTTTTGTGGATGAGCTAGCTCAAAAACTAGAGTGAATATCAAAACCAAATTTAACACGTAGTTTTGGTTGAGATTAAGAGCTGATTAGATTTTGGTGCATATCGACCCAAAATTAAGGAGGGTGGAGGGGGATTAAAAATTTAAAATCTAGGCCATTGAGCAAACTCAACCAAATTTTGTATACATAATCAGTGGGACCTTAGAAGTTTAAAAATGCAAAAACTAACCGCCCAAAATGGGGAGGGGGAGGTGTATGGTCAAAAAATAAAATCTTGGCCATTTACCAAACACAATCAAATTTTGTATACATAATCAATGGGACCCCAGAAGTCTAAAAATGCAAAAACTAACCGCCCAAAATGGGGGGAGTCAAAAAATGAAAATCTTGGCCATTTACCAAACTCAACCAAATTTTCTATACATAATCAATGGGACCCCAGAAGTCTAAAAATGCAAAAACTAACCGCCCAAAATGGGGGGGGGGAGTCAAAAAATGAAAATCTTGGCCATTTACCAAACTCAACCAAATTTTCTATACATAATCAATGGGACCCCAGAAGTCTAAAAATGCAAAAACTAACTGCCAAAAATGGGGAGGGGGTTGGTCAAAAAATTAAAATCTTGGCCATTTACCAAACTCAACCAAATTTTGTATACATAATCAGTGGGACCCCAGAAGTCTAAAAATGCAAAAACTAACCGCCCAAAATGGGGGGGGAGTCAAAAAATGAAAATCTAGGCCCTTGTACCAAACTCAATCAAATTTTGTATACATAATCATTGGGACCCCAGAAGTCTAAAAATGGAAAAACTAACCACTCAAAATGGGGAGGGGGGGGTGTCAAAAAATGAAAATCTCGGCCCTTGTACCAAACTCAATCAAATTTTGTATACATAATCATTGGGACCCCAGAAGTCTAAAAATGGAAAAACTAACCCCCTCCCCTACATAATTATGAATAATTTTATTAAATATTAAATATAAGTGAGGGGCCAGGTTGTATGGTAAAGTCAAGTGGCCACATCAGAACACGTCAGCTTATTTTTTTTAATAATTTATATAGATAAAATTGTGGAAAAAGTAAATTTTTTCTCGTCTCGGTACGCCCTTTTATTTTATTTTTTTTTATTTTTTTTAATGCAATCGAATGCAAGAAGGGGTGCACCAGTAAAGATGCAGCCCCTATGGATTTCGAAAGACCCTTGCATTACCGAAGAGAAGGGAAAGTTGATTAAGTGAGAGGGTGTAGACGTAGGTGTCTATGCACTCCGGTTTTGAAGGTTTGAAGATTATAGGTGCTGGGAAAGATAGAGGCTGGAAGAGAGTTCCAGTTCCTTGAAGTCATGGGGATATATGTATTCGCTAATGAAGTGGTCCGGCAATTTTCTAATTTGACCGCGAGAGAGTGTTGGGAGTCGGCAAAACGCGTGCTACGTGCAAAGCATGCTTTGGGGGAATTATTGATTTTATCTCATCAGAGCACCTGCCGTGATAGTATCTATAGAAAAGGGAAAGGGCAGAGACATTTCTTCGATGAGCCAGCGAGTCGAGGGAGTCGGTGAGGGTAGAATCGTCAATTAGCCTGACGGCTCGTTTCTGAATTGCATCCAGGGTAGCAAGAGAATATTTTGAGGCTCCTCTCCATAGATGAGAGCCGTATTCGAGACAGGGGCGGATTTGGGCCTTGGTGAGAAGTTGTGGGGGTTTGTAAAATCGCTTGGACCCGAATAAGAAGCCAATCTTCCTTGCTGCAGATTTCGCCACAGAGGAGATGTGTTCATTCCAAGACAGGTCAGATGCGACAGAGACGCCCAACATGGATAGGTTATCACACATTTTCAGGGTATTCGAATCGAAGTGAATATCAGTTTTTTAAGCATTTAAATAATTTAACATTAGTAATGAAGCTGTTGAAGCTTTTATTTTTGTGATTAATTTGATTAAGGTTTGAATTTTTATTTAAATCAATTATTTAAATAATAATTGTATTTATATTGTAATTAATTATTTGTTTCAATAAATAATTATAAATTAATTATGTGTGATTTAAATAAAAATTCAAACCTTAATTTAACATTCTTTTTCTGCAAACGGTTGGAGCTAAAAAACTGAAACCTGTCAGAAAGATTTATTCCAAATTCCGCAATTATCAGCGTTAAAGTGCTTCAAAAATAACGCTTTGATTTACTAGTATATCTGATTTTCTGTATTTTCCATCATGAAGATCTTAAGTTAGAAAACCCATAATCTAATCAGTTCGTCGCAGTGGAAATATAAACATTTTGGTATAAGAGCCAAATTTTTCCACACTTTCGTTGAGATATCATGGTTATCGGTAACCAAACAAACACACAGACAAAAAACATAATGTTTGAAAATGATTTTTCTCTAGGTTTTAGGCATTTCTAAACAGTAATAAGTAAAAAAAATATTAATTTTGCGACACTCCTAATTTAAATCCTCTTTCTTTATTTAAATTGGATTAAAATTTATACATGACTAATAACTTATGACACTTGATCAGTACACCATTTTTTTAAAAAATCGTTAAAGCCCTTTTTGAGAAAATCACAAAAACGAAAAATCTTTCATGGAAATGTCAACTTCCGGTTTCTCAAGTTAAACCAAAAGCTTGCTGTACTCTTTCTAGCCTATGTCAAGCATAAGTTTCGAATTTATTAGTTCTGAGACTTACAGTTGCGAAACGGTGTACATACATACATACTTACGCACAGACAAATGGATTTTTGGCCTCTGGAAACCACAATATCTGGTTATAAGTTCTAAATCCGGTGTCAAGCTATTAAGGGCATCATTCCTTCCTCCTAGAAGTCACAAAGTGAAATTAACTTTTTTCACCTTGGAGATAGAAGCTCTCAAATTGTGAGGACCCAGGCAGGCGATCACAATACTTCACATTATATCATATGTATTATTACTTTACCATATAGGGATGGTCTAGTATTGCAATCGTGCATGAAAAAAGTGTTTTTTTTTTTGCTTCTTTTTTTTTAAATATCTCAAAAAATTGGGCGAAACCATGGCATTTTGGTCTACAAAAAAGCCCTAATCTTTTTTGTAGACCGTGTCAAAGTGTCTGTTAGTCTGTCTATCTGTTAGTCTGTGCGTTACCAAATTTTTGTGGGCGAGCTAGCTCAAAAGCTAGTGTGAATATCAAAACCAAATTTCACATGTAGTTTGGGGGCATTGAGATTAAGAGCTGATTAGATTTTGGTGCATATCGACCCAAAGTTAAGGGGGGGGGGGTTTAAAAATTAAAATTATAATATTTTCAAACTAAAAAACAAGGCAAATGAAATATAATATAAAATGAACGTATAATAACGAAAAAAAAAATTTCTGGGGCCAAAATTAGGGGGGGGGGGTCAAAAATTAAAAATCTAGGCCATTTGAGCGAACTCAACCAAATTTTGTATACATAATCAGTAGGCTCCCAGAACACAAAAATGCAAAAACAAACCGCCCAAAATGGGAGGTCAAAAAATGAAAAACTAGGCCCTTGAACCAAATTTTGTATACATAATCAATGGGCTAAAAATGCAAAAATTAACCCCCCAAAATGGCGGAGGGGGGTTGTAGCGTCAAAAAATAAAAATCTAGGTCCTTGTACCAAACCCAACCAGAAGTGTATGGTAAACGCCCTTGCGATTGGATGTTTTTCGCTATGTTTTGTAATAGAAAGCTGATCAGTGGTCACTCAACAAATAAAGAAAAACATCCAATCGGGTATTTGAACGGATGAGAAATCACAAATAAAATATTTTTAATTAAAATGTCTGATGATGATGAAGGTCAAACCTCCTTCGAAACTCGAGTCTCAATAACAAATAAATTACCATATATATCGGTATATATATATGTTTATTTGCATCAAGCAGAGGATAACCTCATGGGATTCTTTTTTATTAATATTATTTTCTGGTCCTATCCTAGAATATATTAATTAAATGTTAAATTAAGGCAAAAAACTGATTAAATATTCCCAATTTGAATATTAGAACGTTTCCTAAAATGACAAGACTGAATTTGAAATGAATGAATGATATCTACCTTGGGGTCCTTTTCGTAGTAATACTGTTGCGTACGAATCCATCGGGAGACCAAGTTATCTTTGACTGTGTGCGCTAGTGCGAAGTAATAGTCCCGCGGAGTTGCGACGTTTCGGTCTTTGACCAACGTATAATGGACATGTCGATTGAATGCGTTTTTAATGTTAGTTACATTTTCGATTTCAGCAATTCCGCGTACGCTAATTTGCTTTCGTTTTTCACTATCGGTGACCACTGACATATCTCTATTGGAGATGAACTCTGTAAAGAGTTAAGAGATGAAAGGTAGAGAGACGGGAGCCAAAGAAGGCTTACTGGTGAAGGACAACTCGCAGCCTGTTCTTATAAGCGAATAGTGAGGAGCTTAAAAGGCACGACCTTCAGAGGTGACAAGAGCGTGATCGGGATCGTCGAGTCGAGTAAGACGATTCGACACCAGAGGCCGACACCGAATTAGAGCTGGCCTGGGCTCAGGCCGAACATGGAGGGTCCCCCGCTTAGAGCACCCTTTCGAAACTTTTCGAGATCGCGTTTAATTTTTATAATTGGTCGCGAAAGCGTCAAAGAAACTGCGGCGTAGCTAGTAGACCTGCATCGAAATTTTTTGGGGGACCATTATTTGAAAAATAAACAAAAACAGTGAACTACTGTAGAGGAGGGGGGGGGGGTTAAGGGGTCACCGCCCCGGACGGCACTTTGCTAGGGGCGGAAACATTCCTATTGTTGAATTAATATTAAGGAGACTAGTTTTTTAAGAATTTTAAATTTTGGAGAAAAAAATTAATATTTTTCTCGCTCTAAAATTTTTTATCTTTGGCCGAATGAATACTATACCTGGGGCACCGAGCGATGCTCGGTAACTTTTTGCCTCTAAATAGCTTAAGTTTCAAATTTCAAGGCTCTGCTACTTAACGAAGACGATATATTAATGATTAAAATATTTATTTTTCGACAATCCTAATTTACACCTCCTTCCTTTATTTCAATCGGATTAAAGCCTATACACGACTAATAACTCATGACACTTGATAAGTATACCAATTTTTAAAAAAATCGTTAGTGCCGTTTTTGAGAAAATAAAAAAAAAACGAAAATTCTTTCATGTAAATGTCCACTTAAAAAGTGTTCCGATTTCAACCAAAAACTTGTTGTTCCCCTTCTAGCCTATATCGAGCTTAAGTTTCGAATTTCGTAGTTCTGAGATTTATAGGTGAGAAAAGCAGAGGGGTACTTTCTTACGTAGGTAAACATCAACTTCCGGTACTTCTATTTTAGCCAAAATCTTGTGGTACTTCTTGTAGCCTCTAGATAGCTTAAGTTTCAAATTTCAAGACTGCGACTTTCCGAAAACGAGATATGAACGATAAAAATATTTATTTAACGACATGACTAATTTACACCTCCTTCCTTTATTTCAATCGGATTAAAAATTTGACACGACTAATAACTCATGATAGTTGATAAGTACACCAAATTTTAAGGAAATCGTTTGAACCGTTTTCGAGAACCCGATTGGATATATATAAGAATTGCTTATATAAGAGTACCTGGAAGCACCGAGCGATGCTCGGTAACTTCCTTCAGTTAAAAGCTTTATTTTAATATTATTTTTAATTTAAAATTCTGATAAAAATGTCGATTTTTATTTGAGAGTCGCTTTCAAATTAAAAAAAATACAAATATATATAATATTCGCACACTGTACCCCCCCCCCCACCTCCACCCCGCTCGACCCTTCGAAACATTTATTAATAGTTCTAACGTTTAGGGAGAACAAAATATGTTAAAATCCACAATCACAATAGTTCTTCAAGGCCTTTGAGAATAATTAATTAATCCGACCCATTGTCTGTCTGGGTACAAAAGTAAACAAAAGAGAAACCTTTTTTAAACTCCAAGATTTGGATCTGTCTACCTGAGAATAATTAATTTGATTACGGAAAAACCCACCAAAAACAATTTTGTCGAAGATGAGACCGTGACAGATCGAATTGTCATCCCAAAAACCCCTAAGCCGTGAATTTCATCAAAATCGGTAGAGCCGTTTTCAAAATAGAACTATGATACAAATATATATATAAACAAATATATATACAATTTTTGCTCGTTTAATAAGAGTAGATAGATAAGAAAAATAAGATAATGGATCGCGAAAGCGTCAAAGAAACTGTGAAGTAGCTAGTAGCCCTGTATCGAATTTTTTGGGGGACCCCTATTCGAAAAATAAACAAAAACAGTGAAGTACCGTAGAGGGGGGGGGGGGGGGGGGGGGTTAAGGGGTCACCGCCCCGGACGGGAATTTGATAGGGTCGGAAAAATCTCTATTGAAGAATTAATATTAAAGAGTTAAAAACTAAAAGAGTTAAAAACTAGTTTGTAAGAATTTTAAATTTTGGAGAAAAAATTAATATTTTTCTCGGTCTAAAAAATTTGATCTTTGGCCGAATCAATACTATTTAACCGACTTCAAAAAAGGAGGAGGTTCTCAAATCGGCTGTTTTTTTTGTCTATGTTACCTGATTTCTTCGCCAATTGAGAACCAATTTTGATTATTTTTTTTGCAATGTGTTCAGTATAGTTTCCGATTAGTACCAAATAAATTTCATTGATATTGGACCTTTTTTGTTATGTATGTTTAGTAGGGTGGACCTTATTTTTCGACCATAAAATTTTTCCCGGGACGCCCCCTCAAATTGTGAGGTTGGGTAAGAAAATAATATGTACAAAATTTGAGATCGATCGGACAACCCTTTGAGGCGGCGCATCTCATTTGAAAATTGTAAATTTTAGGAATTTCGATTTATTCGGCTACTATATTTTGTTATACTTCGTTAAATTGAAACAGAGAATAAAAACATCGATGGCAATGTAATTAATAAACATTATTTTGTGAAATCCCACCCCTAGCTTCGTTATTCAGTCATTATTAAAACACATACAGCAAATGAGAAGAAAAAATCAAGTCAATTGAATATTATGGCGCGTTGCCTACCTCCTAGTACATCGAGAAAAGATGAAAATGTAGCGATTCTACACTATAATATCATTAATTATATATTTGAATATATTAATATTATTAATCAATCAATTATTAATATATTATTATATTACAATTATCAATATATTAATGCTTTCTTCTCAAAACACGTCTTTTTTCTCTCTTCTCTGTGAACTCTAAACTCTCTCTGAATGGTCAACGAAAGTCTAATGAATAGAGAATAATTTATTTTTAACTGTTTTTATAAATTTAAAAAAATGTTTGTATAATGTTTAATTTTAGAAGAAACTGTAGAACTGCAGTCGTCATCAACATCCCCTGAAGAAGAGAGACAGAACCCGGATGAAGAAGGCAGTATTGTATTCGAGGATGAACCTGGCCCAAGTAACCCAAAAAGAAGACGTGCTCAAAAAGAACTGATTACTTCAAAACTTGTAGCGACCCTCGACAATTGCAAAGTGAGTGACCGTGATGCAGTTCGAATTATAGCAGCAACTGCTGAAGCTCTTGGGCATGATTTAAACGATTTTATAATAAATCGAACGTCAATTAGACGTTATCGAACACTTTTTCGAAAAGAACTGGCCGGAAATTTTTTTGCAGCGTTTAAAGCCCGCGATCTCGGTGTACTGACTGTTCATTGGGACGGAAAGCTTTTACCAGATTTAATCGGAAAGATAAAAGTTGACAGGTTACCAGTTTTAATAACGTACCATGGAAAAGAAAACATGCTTGGAATTCCGAAAATCGAATCTGATAGTGGAACGAATCAAGCCTTTGCGGTGCACAAACTGTTGAAAGATTGGGGACTTTCCGATTAAGTACAAGCTGTTTGTTGTGATACAACATCTTCAAATATGGGACGTTTTCGAGGCGCGTGTGTCTATCTTGAACAAATATTGCAACGAGATCTTCTGTATCTACCCTGTCGACAGCATATTTATGAAATAATTTTGAGGAGTGCATTCGATGAGAAAATATCGCAATCTTCAGGTCCGACTATTTCTCTTTTCAAAAATTTCAAGAATCGTGACCAAAAATAAGCAAACAAAAATTTATACCAGAGATTAAAGATGAGTATGTCCGCCAGTCAATTCAGAATACAAATGAAGTACTTGAGTTTCCAATGCAAACTTTACAAAAAGTCAAGCAGCCGCGCGAAGATTACCGCGAATTCCTGGAGCTCGTCATCATTTTCTTAGGCGGAACACCTTCCAGGGGTATTTTCTTTTCGCGGTCCAGGAGCGTTTCACCACGCTCGATGGATGGCGAAGGCGATATATTGTTTAAAAATTTATTTATTCTGGGGCGAGTTCACTTTGACCAAGGAAGAAAAAATTGGGATTAGTGATATTTGCATCTTTCTTGCCAAACTTTTTCTTAAAGTTTGGATTCAATCTCCAATGGCTGCAAAAGCTCCTCGACTGGACTTAGAATTTTAAAAAAATCTGAACGCCTATCGCGAAGTTGATAAAAAAATAAACCGTATTTCAATAAATAGATTATGTAACCATTTGTGGTATCTGGCTTAGCATTTTTGACGATGAAATTGGATTTGACAGCAAGAAACGGATGGTGAAAGCACTGGATAAAATCGATACCAGCGAGAACAGTGTGAAAAAATTCGAAATTTTTCCGAATGATGTGGAAAATTTTTTAACCAAGGGCATAGAGAATTTCATTTCACAAAAAACAAGAGGATTTTTTGATAGATTTTCCATCCCAATGGATTTTTTACAAAAAGATCCTCTTGAATGGGAAGATGATAACAGTTTTCAAATTGGACTGGAAATTATAAAAAAACTTAAAGTTGTAAACGACACCGCTGAACGAGGAGTGAAACTCATGGAAGACTATAATAAAATCCTTTCAAGAAGCGAAGAAGAGAAACAATATATCCTGCAAATTGTTTCAGAATATAGGAAAAAATACCCCGACAGTATGAAATCAACATTGGTAGCGGATTTGTAAAACTCCATTTTTGGTAAATAAAATTTATTTTGAGAGAATAATCGTATTTCTATTTATTTACTTCTATGTGAATGCTAAATCCCTTGTTTGTATATATATATATTTATTATTTTAACATTTTTTTTACTTTTATTACACTAATATGACACAAATAAATTTGTATGCCTAGGAGGTAGGCAACGCGCCATAATATTCAATTCACTTGATTTTTTCTTTCCATTTGCTGTTTGTGTTTTAATAATGGCTGAATAACGAAGGTAGGGGAGGGATTTCACAAAATAATGTTTATTAATTACATTGCCATCGATGTTTTTATTCTTTGTTTTAATTTAACGACGTATAACAAAATATATTAGTCGAATAAAGCGAAATTCCTAAAATTTACAATTTTCAAATGAGATGCGCCGCCTCAAAGGGTTGTCCGATCGATCTCAAATTTTGTACACATTATTTTCTTACCCAACCTCACAATTTGAGGGGGCGTCCCGAAAATGTTTTGGAAAAAAAATTTCACCAGGTATAGCTAAGGTCCACCCTTATGTTCACACATAACTTCTTTGTTTATGAACCGATTTTAATGATTCTTTCTGCGTTTGGATCAGTATAGCTCCAAGATAGTCAAGATTTCTATTTATTTATTTTTATATAAGTTCAGCGAGAACTTTTTGCCACGTGGACCGATTTCGATGATTCTTTTTTGATTGGAAAGGGGGTACCTTAGGAGTGATCCCATATTAATTTGGTCAAGTTCTGATGATATGATCAATGACAAAATAACGGAAATCTCTAATTTTTAAGAGCAAATAATCGAAATTATAATAAATAAAATCTTTTAATCTTAAAACGTTCATTTAAAACCCGCTAACTTTTCGAGATAATTTCTCTGTTTATGATATTATATATATATATATATATATATATATATATATATATATATATATTGAATTTTATTATTAAGAAAATCATAAGATGGTGTCATCTATTAAATCTGATGGTATGGAATATTTTTAATTATATGTCAGAGGGGTTGTTTTTCACCCCCTCGGGAATCGAACCCGAGGGCCAGTAACAGCAATCCGGGCCATCTGGCTCACCTGCAGGATGTAAACCTCTCTGACATATGTAAACGCGTAAAATTAGGAAAAGTCATTCCATTGCCCTTCGAATTTTGAACTTCTTCAAAATTCGAAACACTCAACGACCTTTATTTAAATTATATGGCATGACTATATGTTTAAATTTAGAATCACTATATCGCGAAATTTTACAAATTAAGATAACAATCTTTGAGTAAAATATTTTACGCGTTTACATGTCAGAGAGGTTCACATCCCGCAGGTGAGCCAGATGGCCCGGATTGCTGTTACTGGCACTCGGGTTCGATTCCCGAGGGGGTGAAAAACAACCCCTCTGACATATAATTAAAAATATTCCATACCATCGGATTTAATAGATGACACCATCTTATGATTTTCTTATAAATTTGAATCTATTACCATCGGCAAATTAATATCTTTCATATTAATTTTATTATTATTTTCTGATTCATTCGCTCGACGCTTTCTTCCGAGATGGATGCAAGGTATTAAGTCACTTATAGTGGTAAACGGTTAAGAACCGTTGGCCTATATCGTACATCTTTCATATACAGTCTATTTTCATTGTTTCGAAGAAAGTATCCAGCCCATGATGACTTTTTGTTACATACATATTCTAAAATTCTTTAAAGTTCAAAATGAGTATTTAATTATTTTCTTTCTGGAAAAATAAGTAATTATTCGCACGAAAGAGAAGAGAGTGGAAACAGAACAAAAAGTTCTCTTCTTCTGATAAATTCTAAATAAGTCCCAAGCAAAACCATTTATTATAAAGGGATCGGACAATTATTATTCAATAACATCCATTGTTTCGAAGTTCTTTTCCGAAAGAGCAATGTCTATTTTTTGGAATGTTTATCTAAGTTCTAATTCATATCCCCCCAAATTATCAATCTGAATGCGGCTTGAGTTTTTCGATTGATTTAATTTCATATTTCATATATTATTAAATTTGAAAATATTAAATCCCAAATATTTGTACTTTTGTAAGCTTTAAAATGCTTTATTTTCTATTTATTTTGATTATTTATGTCCATCGGTTAAATTAATAAGTTGTTGTAGGGAAATAAGGACAATAGCTTATGCAAATATTTTTCAATTTTATGCCAACGTTTCCTCAACTTTGTTGACTTCCTCAGGGCTCAAACAAATTAACTTCTTTGCATAATTGTCATTTTATAAATATTCATTCTTAGCAAACACATATAGGCCAGTCATTGAACAATTGAAAATATTTCTTATTTAAATCTTATTATTAACTGGCCTTATTATTTACTGACTGGCCTATATGTATTTGCTAAGAAAGAATATTTATAAAATGACAAATATGCAAGAGTTAATTTGTTTGAGTTAGAAGTCAACTAAAGTTGACGAAACGTTGGCATAAAATAAAAAAATATTTGCATAATCTATTGTCCTTATTTCCTACAACAACTTATTAATTTATTTTCTATATTAACTTGGTCTAATTTATACTAAGCAACGGGGAATGAGGACTATTTAGCTCCGAAAAACATTAGAATGATATGACACATAATTATATTTATTTTAATATTAATTAGAATTATTATATTATAAAAAGCTGTAGAATTTTTCAAGTTAACATAGAACAAATAAGTTTTTTTATTAAATTTCATCTGAAACACCCGGGAATTTTTCTTACCTGATAAAAAATGAACCTTTTCAAACTTAATTTAAATTGTTTCTTTATATAAAAAAAAAAAAAAAAAGAAATGGGATTCATGCCACATGCTATAATTTAATTTTTATTTTACTTATATTACTATTTCTTTATTAAATTAATGATAAGTATTTTGGTGATGGCATATTTTGTGGCAGAGCGTTTAGGGAAGACTGGAAATTAATTGATTCATTCTATTTTAAATTTTATTTTATTGCTGATTCTTCTGCAAATTAACTTGTAAACATAGATTTATCTTTTCAGATTATATGCAAATATATATATATTGTTATAATATGATAATAAACTTACTAAATAAATATATATCCATATCAAAACAGACCATATAAGCAAAAGCTAATTATTTTATGTATGTCTTTAAAACAAATGTCTCTACTTGATTTTTAATCCGTCTGTCTACCCAAATAATATTCCGTACGCTTTGCCACCGGGAATGATGCGTGCTAATAAATAGAAAATATTAATTTATTTCTTTTTGGATTATTCTAATATTAAAAAATTAAATACTTGAAAAATATATAATACATGCATTTGATTAAAATTAAATAACATTCACAAGAGACATTAATTATATTATAGGCGAATATGTATTATAGGAACTGGGTGTAACAAGCAAATTTTCAATAAAGTCTTAAGTGTATAAAGCATTAATTTCTATCAATAAACACAAATAATATTTAAATAATAGTTATAACAATTATTTAATCTAAGATAATATTATCTGTCTTAATAACAAGCCAGACAAAACGTATAAACGTAAACCCAAAAAGATACTAAATTTCACAAAAATGGATATGATATAAAATAAACCTTAAGATTTCAAAAATTAAAACAAAAATAATTAAATTCTTTAAATAAGTTAAATTTAAAATAAATGAAATACCTATTTCAAAAACCAGTCAAATATCTTTTGAAAAGAAATAAAATTAAAATAATTTGTGAAATTTATAAAATTTATTAATGAAAAAATATTTAAGTTAAAACAAACAATCTTAGAATGTTATTTTAATAATAACTTTTTGGAAAATCATGAGCATGTCTTCTACTGAGTCCGATTTGTTTTGGATTTTTATCATGTCAGAATAGTTGCATTGACCCCCCTGGAAACCCAAGTGTAAAAAAACAAAGAAAAAAAAACAATGCGGCCCAACCCTTCTGAAATGTAATAAAAATAATGCATAGCAACTCAGATTCAGTAGGAAATATCCTCGTGATTTTCCAAAGAAATATTAATTCTAATATACTCGGCAAAATGAACTTTTATAAAAATTACTTATTAAATTTTAACATTAAAATAAATCTCCTTTTCATTGATAATTAGTAATTACCTTAATTCCAGCAGTCAATTCTCTATTCTTCGATTTCATTTCTTCAAAAATAAAATGTCTTCTTTTAAAAATTTAATTTAATATTAAAATAAATTAATAACTGATAACTAAAAATATTTGACTTGGTTTTGTTTATTCCTAATAAATATCAGGTCATTATTTATTATTTTTATTATATATATATATAAATATAAATAAAATTAAGTTAAAGAAATTGAAATTTCTCATTATTCGTTGTAATAAAAATAAATTATTTCAAGAGGCGCCCCATAAAATGAGAAAAATGATATAGGTATATATATATATATATATAGATGGATCTTTATGAATAGAAAGATATGAGATCCGAAGCACGTGCTGTTTTCTTGATGCCTAGAGACGATTCCTATTAATATAATGATTTGAAATAATTAATTGATCCATTTAAAAATTTTAATTAAGATTGATCCTCTCGGTGTGTATACATTTAACAGCAAATTGCAACGAAATGTTCATTGATGTTCTTAACATATGATTATAATTTTATTTGATGAAATTGTTAACGAGGGATTAGATTTGAATATTATTGTAAAGCATATATATATATCAAGTTATTAATTTGATAGTTCTATAAGGAACAAATAGAGCAAACATTTATAACGTTAATTTTGAACATTGGAAAATACATAACATTTAAAAAACAATATTTTTTTAGAATATTTTAATATATAGAGAGATGTGTATGATATATACATCTACATATATATATTTGATATATATATACATATATATGTATATAGATATATATATATATATATATGTCTCTGTGCAAGAAATTTCCTGGATTGAATATCACTACAAAAGCTTTATTTTGAGTACTCTCGCACAAAAATCACTGAAAATTCTTTAAGCTATTTTCGGTCTCACACATAAATTTATTAATACTTAAAAAATAAGTGAATCAGTGTAGGAGCCGAATCACTTATGAGTGCGTGAGTGAAGTCGATCGACTCGATTTATAAAAGAGATATTCGAAATTAAATTCGTTATTATTATTAAGAATAATTTTTTTTATTTCGGGTAGAAAGGGGATTGAAGAGAGAATTTCTAGTATAATTTTATTTATCCCTAAAGAGGAATTAAATGAATTATGAAAATTTTTTATGAATGTATGAATGGAAGAAAACGGGTCTTGTTTTGATTTAAAAATATTTAAAAAAATTTCGTCCGAACAATGGCTTGAATGACAAATACATAAATTGCCAAATAAATATTATTTATATAGTATGGTTTTCCCTTCGGAATTATTCTTCTCTCTTCTGTCTTCTTTAATCCTTCTTCTCTTCAGTTTTTTTGCCGATGGGGATGGCAGCTTTAATTTTGTAAAAAAATAAAAATATTTATTAATAATATGTAATACGAAAGAATTATTTTTAAATGAAATAAAAGTTATATCATCTTACTTGTCAGAAATTTCTGATATTTTTGAGTAAATCTGGCTTGCATTTTGATTGATTTGCTCCTTGTTGTTTTCGTATGTCCAAGGTAGGGTGAAGAGGCCAACAAATGCTGTGGAATAGGTAAATATTAGTAACGAAATATAATTATTATAAATACTAAATAAAAAACCAAGATATATAAAAATCATTTTTGTAAAACCAGTTGTCCAAGTCCGATTTTCGAGAGCCGTTTGGTGAGGGTAAACTGACTGATTTCTGACTGACTATAATAGTACATACACTTTTTTGGCAGGATGTGCGTAAAGTTTCACTTTCCTTTATAACTGCCTCTACTTTCCCGCCAGTTTATTCTAAAACACTATACCATATGTAGTGACAATCCAAGTAAAAATTCGGAGTGCGATTGATTCTTGTAAACAACATCAATCCATGTAATCTGTCGCTATTTACTGTTTTTTATATTAAATACATCATAACTCATTACTTTATTTAGTGAAATAATTAATCTTTAATCTTATTCATGTTAAATTAAATAAAATTTTATGTAAATATAATTATGTGTTATTTTCTCTCTCAAATCCTTCTTTCTCAGTTGGAATTACAACAAAATATTGTTTATGCTGTACAGTGTACACATATGGCAAGGGCGTGGTGAGGAACACCTGAGAAGTAAGGTTATTGCATTCGCTTCGGCTTATAATACATTCACTTGAGTACACGTGTGAATTGCTGCATTCGCCTTATAGCTTGTGCGTTGGATTCACACTCGTACGGAGGTGAATATAACATGGCTTTCAGCTCATGCAGCAACTTTCGATTGTCGGATATTCTTTACTTTCGCCCTTGCCATACAATATCCTTTTTTTCATGTTTCAAATATTTCTAAACACGGATAAGCAAAATTTTTAATGAAATCAAAACTCCTGATCATTAAATTTTATTATATACCCAGGTTACCCTTCTTCAAATCTTTGTTCCATCCCGAAATGATGTTGGGGAATATCAAGAGTTGAAAGAAGAAATGGACCAATTGGTGGGGCGCATTAATAGTCTTTTCACTAAGTATATTCCTTATTGTTTTCATATTCGCTTATTGATATTCCCCACTTTATGCTCATGTCATAAAATATACTATTATTATATATTTATAACATATTGAGTATTACTCTTTTTATAAAAATTAAAAATTATACTAAATAAATTATTAAGATGTACAGGGTGGGGCATAAAGATCAACCACATTTTGAAGAGGTATAAAAAAAATGCAAAAAATTTAACTAGAAAAAAAACTGAATATATTTTTGAAAATAACATAAAATATTTTTTTTAAATATGTTTTCAACATTATCAGACAAAAAAAGGGAGGGGAGAGGGGTCAAAAATGAAAATTCTAGCCCTTTCAGCCAAACTCAAACAAATTTTGTATACATATTCTGTGGGCCCCAAAAAGGCTAGAAATGCAAAAACTAACCAAATTTTGTATCGAAAGGGCTAGAATTTTCATTTTTGACCCCCCTCCAATTTTGGGTGGTTAGTTTTTGCATTTCTAGCCTTCTGAGGGTCCACAGATATGTCTACACAATTTGGTCGAAAGGGATAGAATTTCCATTTTTGGACGCCCCCTCCATTTTGGGTGGTTAGTATTTGCATCTCTAGCCTTTTGGGGGTCCACAGAATATGTATACAAAATCTGGTTGAGTTTGGTCGAAAGGGCTAGAATTTTCATTCTTGACCCCCCCCCCCCTCTTTTTCTTCGTCTGATATATGTTTAAAAAACATTTAAAAAAAAATTATTTTATGTTCTTTTTAAAATTTTCTAGTTAAATTTTTTTCATTTTTTATACCTCTTCAAAATGTGGTAGATCTTTATGCCCCACCCTGTATATTGCGGTGTAGTCTAATAAATAAAATATCAATTAATAACCAATAATGAGAAGTGTGAGGCCATTGAAGCAAGCGCCGATATAGGTGAGACACCAGAGCATGACACCGAATTTGATCGAGTCGACGATGTCCTCAAACAGGAACAGTCGTCGGAGTTCAACTACGAACGCGTTCACGTGTTCCACAGCAAGGTCGGTGAGCTCGCGTGTCTTGTCTTGAGGAAGAGTCAGGTCCAATTCGAGAATTTCCTAAAATCAATCAAAGCTTTTATTAGATATAGATATACATTATACAAGCATTTTATATTACTATTATATACTATTATAATTCTGCTGAGAATGAAATACAATATATTATTGTTACTGCCACTGAAAGAGGAGACAGATTTTATATTAATATGAATAAAAATTTAGCATTATATTAACTGTTTTTATGACTCTGGAAATTTCATTTATACTATTACAAGCTGCCTTCGGCGGGCATCTTGCTGGCCAAGGGGCAAGAAAAAGTTGAGTAGGTCCCTTGATCTCATGGTTTGTCGGAGAACATGCGAAAATTCGCCATTGGATCTAGAGCAGTGGTTCCCAACCTTTTGTGGACCATCGCCCCTTTCTGGAGGTTGACTATCATCTATAGCCCCCTTTTCATTGTATGTCTAATTTTAATTTGAAGTAAAGTGTAAATAATAAAGCAGTTTTATTATTTTAAACAATTTTATTACCGCATATAAAAACAACCAAAGCAGTTTTATCCGGTCACTCTTAATAAAATAGAAAAAAATTAAAATGTACATTTTTTTACAAATTTTTTTTAAGAACAAAGAAGTAAAATAATTAACTAAGATCATTGACGTACATTTAAAAAACAGGAGTACCTAGGTGTTTTCATTTTTAAATTGAAATCTAGAAAAATTAAGAAAGTTGACAGTTAAAATTTGAAAAAATATATGAAAGTTTGAAAACTTTGTTATTGTTTTATTGTACAGTACTATTTTAATTTCCCCCCCTTTGAATACTCATCGCCCCCAAATCACCCCCTGATAACCCAAATCGCCCACTTGGGTGTGATCGCCCCCTGGTTGGGAACCACTGATCTAGAGGAAACATTAATAAGAACCTGGGGGGGACAGACTGTTGCTCGGTATTATTTGCTTTAGTTAAAAGTAATATATTATTATAATTGGTAACTTAAATTCAGGTAAAAAGGTCGATTTTTATTTACAACCAGAATTAATCAAACGTAATTGTCACAGTTTTGACCCTTTCCGGCCATCATCAAGGCATCGCTGTGCACAGAGTTTAATTGCAATTAAAAATAATATTAATATATACGGATGTTCGTACGTTGAACGTTTTAAACCCTGAAGAAGGTAGGACAATCTTCTAAATGGTAGGGTTTTTCAAGAGAATGAAAATGACGTTCTAATAAATTATTTTATTCAAAATTTGTGGTTCTATTATTCTTGAGATGCCTTTGGATCATTTCAGCAGTGAGTTCTTCTACTTAGTCTTCAATAGAAAATACCTCTAATTAAATTTCCTAATTTTAAAATATAATAATATTTGTAATGAACCATTAGTGGGTTTTAAAATTAAAAATAAATAAATAAATAAATAAAATTAATAAAAGGAAATAGAAAAAAATATTTAATTGTAATTTTTTATTGATCCACCTCACCTGCTTATATATAATTAGTTTAATTAAGAAAAACAAATCAAATTAAAGTTACCTAAGATAAGACCCTCATAGATCGATTCGTCATTCAAAAACCCTCTAATCCATGATTTTCATCGAAATCGTTAGAGACGTTTTCGAGAACCCGATTCTATATAAATATTTATAAGCATATATATATATATATATATATAGGTATATATATATCCCATAAGAATTGCTCATTTAATAGTAAAAATACTATAAATGTTAGATGTAGTTTCATAAAATAGAATTAAAACAAATTAAGTCTTTGTAGGTTTAATAAGATGTCTAGAAGATATCTTTTAGAGCGAGCGCCTTGGATTTAGGCAAGAGCTTACCCGAGCCCAGGAATTGAATCATACATCTCCCTCCCCTTATTAAATATTTATTAAAATATAATTTTTTACACAAATATACATATTTACAGCGTGTTTAGTTAAAGGAGTTTAAGTAAAAATATGATCAAAATGTGATAAGTCAATTTTCTGAGTATTTAGATACTTCCACATTCACAAAAATATTTGTACTGAAAAATTAATTTTTTGATTTGTATTTCTTAACCGTTCATTTCTATTTTTTTAATCTAACGGAATATCTCTAATATGAATCAACCCAGAAACAGAAAATGTCACTTCCTTTAGAGGAGACTTTAAGTCCTGAACGTGTTCGTTACTTCCGGAATGACAAACAGCCTGATATAAATTAAGATTTACAAAATATCACTACTGAAGTGAAGGTAAAGTTACAAGGGCAATTTTAAGAATGATTGTGGTAATAATTTCCCGTCAAAATTGAAGCTTAACTAGTGATATTTTGCATTATTACCGGCTATCTTATTTAAGAATTGTCGTAAAATGATGAAAATTTGTTGCTTGTCTACATCGACATTTTATAAACTGTAGAGAGTTTCTTTTAACTTAAAAACTAACTACTTCGTGGACCGAGTGTTGGTAGGTAATTTTTTGTTTTGGTTAAAAGCGATACATTAATATTATTTTTAATTTTAAATTCACGTAAAAAGATCTATTTTTATTTCCAACCAAAAATAAATAAAATTTAAATGAAATTTAATTTATTACCAATGTTTCGACTCGCTCGGGCCATCATTAAGCCAACGCTGTGCATAAAGCTTTGAACATAATTGAAATTAAAAATAATATTAATATACAGGGAGGTTCCTTCGTTGACCCTTTTAAATCCTGAAAATCCCAAAAAAAAAACTTATTGAGAACTACATAATAACCTTTTCTAAAACCATGTTGCCCTTCCATTTAAGAACGGATACGCGAGTCTATCAACTTCTCTAAAATTTTGGCCACCAGCCTTGTCAACATCACAGGCTTATAATTACAAGCTAAGCTCTTATCTCGTCTCTTATAAACAGAGATAACCAACGCTCTTTTCCAACCAAGAGAAATAGTTCCCTCATCCAAACACCTATTAAATAGTAATCATTAAAATTTTGAAATACTATCCACTACAAATTTAAAGAAATTACATCTTCCCCTGAGGCCTTCCCTGATTTTAACCCCTTAATACCTACAGGCGCGGATCCAGACCTCTGATTTGGTGGGGGGGCGGTCGCCGGTATATAAGATCTACTTTTGATCTCGGAAGTGTGTCGCGATCGAATTGTCCAAGCGGGGGGGGTCAGAGACCCCTCCCCACACACACAGAACTTTAAATAAACATATAAAAAATGTTGATCTCCAATGCTTTGGGGGGGCGGTCGCCCCCATCGCCCCCCCCCTGGATCCGCGCATGAATACCTAAGGTTACATCCAATTCCAAAAAGACTAAATCCTCCATCTGACTATCATTAGAACCCAAATCAACTACCTCACCCTCCTCTGGAGCTACAAAAACAGACGAATTACTGTCTATTTATAAAATTTGCCTTTAACAAATTATCCTCAACCAATTCACCATCATCCCCTAAAAGGGCAGGGAAATTTAATAGTATATAATTGCTCATTTAATAGTATAATATTTTTAAAGGTTTGTAATAATAAATTAAACGTGTTCCCTGCACATCAGAAAATATGAAAAGAAAAATATATCATATAATCATTCATTTATTTACTTAAATTGAAATTTATTAAAAAGTGATTAATTTCCTTGAAAGGATGTCCATCGCTGGTCTTCTGTACAATTTGCATGACATTTTTGTATACTCCCAGACAGATGGTAAGTGCTAGCAGAGCGAGAGACAGGTAGGCGATGACCGAAATAAGCGAAAAGTACCTCAACGAGATCAAAATGCTGAGGATAGAGGCGAAAGCAACTCCTGATTTCTTAGGGTCACGCCAGTATAAAAGCTCGACCACTAAAACAAACAAAACAAAATACAATATATTAATCTGATTGTCCTAATAATAAATGATTTTAATTAAGATTATCTATTTATTTACATCATGGGTAATCTAAATCGTATAAAAACCATAAGTTTCTGGATCACAATTGAAAAAAGACAATATTCTAATATATAGAGAGATTTGTATTTATATGTCAATCAACATTGGAAAGCTAACAAAAGAACAGAAAAAATATTTTTAAAAAAATATATACTTTTTGTTTTAATTTTAATAAAAGCGATATTTTGATAGGTATTATTTTTAATTATAAATTTAGGTAAAAAAAAAGTAATTTTTATTTGCATTTTCATTATTCTTGGGCTGCCTTTGCATCAATTCAGCATTGACTGCTACCACTCCGTCTTCAGTTGATTCAAAACACAATTCATGAATTCAAGTAAAATTATACAATATATATGAGGCGTTATGAAGCCGATTAGACCAAAGTTTAATTTCATTCAAAGCCAGAGTGAGCGCTTTGGAATTTGAATACTACATGCTAGAAAACAACACTTTAGGTCCAGTCTTTATCATAAATTTGGTAACCAGAGCGGACCAAATTAATAAATATTTAATGAGAATATGTAAGTAAGAACGTTTCAGTAAAAAAGTATCTAAAATTAAAAAAAAATAAACCGCAACGGATTTTTGCTAGACTTTATCCATTGCCATTTGAAATATTTATATGTTTATTCCTTTATTATTAATCCGACAAAAAGAATTTGGTCTTTTTGTTAAGTATTTGCTTACTGTAGAGTAAAGAATGTATTTTAAAATGTAATTTTCCAAAGCACATCTTAAAGGGTGGGCCGTTCAGGAGTTTTTGAATTTAAAATAAAACATATATTTTACAAAGGCAAATCAAAATTTTTTATTGATAATGAAAGGTGCCATTATGCCATTATTTTACTAAAAACAATATTGTTCAAATCCCCACGAAGCCTTCTGTTACAGGCCATCATTCGAACATCAAAATTTTCCATGACTTTCTACAATAATAGCTGGTCTATAGCCTCAATTTCAGCTTGAACGTTGCGTTTAAAGTCTTGAATTGTTGGTGGAGTATTAACATACACTTTAACTTTCAAGTAGACCCAAAGAAAATAATCCAACGGGGTCATATTACACGATCTTGAAGGGCGCTAACCATTTATCGACTTAAAGACCAAACATATATTATAAATAAAAAAAGACCTAAAAAAGTAAGTTTCTTGTATTTTTCCTTTTGATTTTGGTTATATGTAAATAGAGAGAGCGGGTGGTCGCTAAAGATAGGAGGCGGGCATTGCCCCCCTTGGCTACGCCACTGGATGGTCTGTCTCTACATTGGATCTCGACTCCTCGTAAAATTATTTATTTTCGTAATTCAACTAAAACATTGAACACGCTTTGACAATGTGATCGCATAAATGTTCGAAAAGGGTTGTGTTAGAATCTTTATAAAATAAAAAAAAAAAAATAAAACTTTAAATATAAATTGCTCAATTGCAAAGAAATGAGTGTCAATTTGAGAAAGAAAGATCGGATTTATTCTTAAAAATCAACTCGCGATATTTAACCAATTTTTTAACGAAAATGAATTTAGGTCCGATGCTGAATGTTTATTTCAGTTAAGAAGTAATTTTTACTATTCCAATCGAATTGAATTGAGTAAATTTTTTTGGCTTTCGTTATATGTTGCATGTTTGGAGGTGATTGTCTCAGGGGTCTGACTAGTTTCCCGGAAAGCAAACTAGTGCTCAGGTTCAACTTCAGAAGGGGCAGGACCCTCCTAAATGCAATATAAACATATCTATTAAAATCTTTGATTCAACCAAATATTATAAACATTTAGCCTTAAAATCTCAATAAAATCATACAAAAATGATGTTTTCTGAATCTTTGAACTAGAAGTTCTAAAGCTAGAAAGCCCAAAATCTAATCACTTCTCCGCATCAGAAATACAAACATTTTAGCACAAGAACAACTTTCTACGACTTTTCGTTCATAAGTTATCGTTTCCATTTTAATCGAGGCACACAATCAGACAAAAAAGCATGATTGAACATAATTTTTCTCAACTGATTGAATATAATTTGGAGGTTTGAATTACCCTCCTTACTATGTCCTTGCATTTATTTATAACTATTCTGTATAATTAGTTATAGTAAATTAAGAAAAAGGTATTATTTTTATGATTAGCTAGTTTTTATTAAAATAATTAAATTAAATGATTAGAGAGATGATCACTTAAAAAACCAAGTGTTGGTAAGATGGTATTACTAAGTATATTATTTTATTTAAAAAAAAAGAATAATAAAAAAATATTTCATCATTGTGTTTCAAAAAAAAGTTCAATTCAAATTTTGATTTGACTTCATCGTCTCGCTTTTCATGCATTTTGTCTTCAATTATTATCGATTTATTTGTTCGACTCGATAGAATAAAAGTGGAAATAGACAAAGTGATAATAAAGGTCAGAATATATAATTAATGCTCAATAAGCAAAATGGCTATTTATTTCGTGCATATCTCCAGGCAGTTGATGACTTGGATTTTATTATTAAAATGCAAATTAATAACTTTGCGCAAAGAGTCAAAGACGATCATATATCAATTATTTTAAAATTTCTCTCAATATTTTTCGAAGATAGGACACCCATCAATGTTAGATAGGGAAGTTTCCTTTATCGCTATGAAATATTTGAGCCGTTTATTTTGAAAGTGGCCTAACTCCATTTATCTTCAAATCGAGATATTTAAGGGTTTGCGTTTCAATGAATTTAAAAATATACGTATAGGATACTAATGAGTCATACTGCTTAAATGTATCTAAGGGTGTTAAATTTATAGTTCCTATTAAAATAGTGGCAATTATTAAGTGAATAATATGCGTTTTCTTATCAAGAATGGAGTTAGGCCACTTTCAAAATTAACATCCAGATTCATTATAAAATTTGAAGGTGCCCAAGTCCATTCAACATAATTTAAGATGCTTCAAATTGAAAAAAACAATACTTAATTTATTTTACATAAAACACTTTGGAAACTTAATTTATGCGATTCAAAACATTTTTTAACTACATAACGTACAAAACATAAAAAACATAAATTTATTTATTACAAAACAATTTACTATTCATCTACATTTTGTGTGTGTGTGAAAGGGATTTGAAGAAATCATGATGTTCCGGTGGTATATATCGTAATAGGCCAATTATGTCCTTGAATTTTGCTGTTGTAATTTGTCTGATATTTTTATACAGTGGTGTCAACACGATATTCTCGAACTTTCTTGGTCTACCCCGACGTGGTAATAAATCCAGGACTTTAAAATTTTCATTCTCATTCATTGATGTCTTATAGAAAATTTTATACGGTTTATTTCTAACAAAACGGATCCAACATATTTTTAACCAGTTTATTGATTCTCCATCAGAATTCTTTACCCTTTTGAAAATTGCGTCTTCTAATAATTTTGTTGATACAAATGGAGTTAGGCCACTTTCAAAATAAACTTTTTCATCACTTCATTAACCAGCAAATTTTCATGTTACAAAATCTTAATGATTTTAAATATATTAGCAACATGTTGTTTCAAAATGAAAAGATCATGTAAAAATGTAACTATTAAGGTATCTAACATGATTTTTAAACGGCTCATTTGCTTTTTTACTTTACCATACAGGGTATGGTCAAGTATTGAAGTATTGTAATCGTGCATGAAAAAAGTGTTTTTTTTCCATCTTTTTTCGAAATATCTCAAAAAAGGCTGACACTATTTTGATTAAAAAAATTGAGCGAAACCATGGCATTTCGGTCTACAAAAAAGCCCTAATAAGTGAACATCGAAAAAAATTATATTTTTCGAGATAATAATTGTTTTGTCAAAATGTCTGTTAGTTAGTTAGTCTGTCTGGTTGTTAGTCTGTGCGTTACCAAATTTTTGTGGACGAGCTAGCTCAAAAACTAGTGTGAATATCGAAACCAAATTTCACACGTAGTTTTGGTCCAGCGAGATTAAGAGCTGATTAGATTTTGGTGCATATCGACCCAAAATTAAGGGGTGGAGGGGGTTAAAAAATTAAAAATCTAGACCGTTTGAGCAAACTCAACCAAATTTTGTATACATAATCAGTGGACCCCAGAAGTCTAAAAATCCAAAAACTAACCGCCCAAAATGGAGAGGGGGGGGTGGAGGGTCAAAAAATGAAAATCTTGGCCATTTACCAAACTCAATCAAATTTCGTATACCTAATCAGTGAAACACCAGAAGTATAAAAATGCAAAAACTAACCCCCCCCTACATGATTATAAATAATTTTAGGGGCCAGGTTGTATGGTAAAGTCAAGTGGATGGCCACATCAGAACACGTCAGCTTATTTTGGATTGATTTATATATTTACAAAATAAAATTGTACATTTTAGAATTTGCTGCAGTAGTGGGTATAAGTTTTTTGCGATATATTATTTTTTTTTTTTATTTTATTATTTTAGTTGGCTTCGGACACTATTGTTAATTTAGCCAGTTTCTATCTAGTATGATGAATGTTATTATGGATTACAAGTGTTAGTGAGGGAGCGGAGTTTTAGCCGGTCCAATTTTTATTCTGCCGGGGGCAAGGCCTGAACTTGGGCCTTCCGCTCCAACATCGTCATCAAGGCCGACGCAGAGGCGGTAGCTCTAGAGCGCGCATCTACCCGACTCCCTTATTTTAAATTTTAAATTGGGGTAAACAAGTCGATTTTTATTTGCAGCTAGAATTAGATTGAAATAAAATTCAATTTTTTTTTTGTCAACGTTTTGAACCGCTCTTGTCATAATCAAGGAATTGGTGTGCATACAGTTGAGAAATTAAGGAGGTTCTTTCGCGACAATCCACACAAAAAGTTTTAGCCTCGTAACCACTCTATAAATATGAACGGTGCTAAGATTTTAGGTTGTTTTTTAACGTGACTGTACTTTTTACACTACTATATATTCTCTTTATGAATTGATTCTATAATATATGGTATACGAGTATATATACAAGAATTGCTCATTTAATGGAACAAGATTTATTTAATTGTTTATTTTTTTACTTGGTCGAATTTAAGCCTTTTTTAAGGTTCATTATGAAAAAAATATTATGGAACAAGATTTATTTAATTGTTTATTTTTTTACTTGGTCGAATTTAAGCCTTTTTTAAGGTTCATTATGAAAAAAATATTATGGAAGTTTTTAAAAGTATTTCGAAATTCAAGAAAACATTTTGAAATAGTGAATATGTCTTATCTTATAAGTAAAAATGTGTCTTTAATAATTGTCAATGTTGAGTGAATAATACGTCCTTTTTAGATTACGTACAATTAATAAAAAAACAAGTAAAATAAAATTTTTAAAATAATTAAAGATCCATTCACAGATATAAGTTATCTATTTCACGTGTATTTTCTAATAATATATATTCTATGTAAATATCCTTTTAATCAAATATGTTAAATGTATTTAATTTATTTACAATTATTGATTAAAAAATTTAATTATATAAAAATTCTTATGAACAATTTTTTTTCACAAGTATAGAAAATATAAATAACTTTTACATTTTGAGAAAGAAAGAATTGTATTCAATTAATAATAATTAAAGGTAAATTTATTATTAAAACATTTTATAATTCGAATATTAAGTCTGTTTCTCAACTTTGTCGATGTATTTCTAAAAAATTACTTGGAAAATTAATCATGATAAATTTGTATTTTCATATTTATAAGATCGGATTTCACTTTACTTATGTGGTGTCTAAATGGGCTTTGTTCTCGGTGACATTAAATAAAAAAAAAAAAAGATCGGATTTGAGAATTTTTTCAAATTTATTTTTAAAGAATTTTTATTTTTTTGAAATGGTTATTATTTTATCATTTGGTTGACCATAACACTGGTTGCATTAAAAGAAAAAACTAATAGGCTGATGATGAAACGTCTTTCTTTATATGGCAATGAAAATTAAAAAAAAAAAAAAAAAATGTAACCTGTGTTATGTTCAACTAAAAGAAAAAATAATAACCATTTAAAAAAAATAAAACATCATTTAAAAATTCCAAAAAATAAATTCCATTTTCATGTTCAAGTTTTGGTGATCCATTTGATGATTTGGAACATGTTTCTGGGTCAGTCCTCAGTCCACTCAAAATGCAAATAAATCATTAATAACAATTTTCTATTTACTTTATGTGGGCTAAACCAAAACAATTCTCTAAATCAACTAATTAGAAATTAATGTTTCATCGTCTTTAAATTGAACCTTTCAATTGTCACGTGGAGTTTTTTCGATATGGTCTAATTTGGATTTTTAAATTTGACCCGAAAAATTTCTGAAAGATTTTTGATTTTTTTTTTATCAAAGCGACAATTGAAGTGGTTTTCTATTGTCATATAGAGACGTTTCGGAAACTTAGACGCGTGTCATCATTGGCCAATTTTTTTTTAATGTAACCTGTGTTTATGTTCAACCAAAAGAAAAAATAACCATTTCAAAAGAATAAAACATCATCGAAAAATTCCTTCTAGATAAATTTGAAAGAATTCTCAAATCCATTCTTATAAATTTGAAAATTGAAATTTTTTCGAAGTAATTTTTTAGGAATACAACAATTTTCTATTTACTTTATCTGAGCTAAACCAAAACAATTTTCTAAATCACATAATTCGAAATTAATTTATAATCGCCTTTAAAGTGAGCATTTTATTTGTCACGTGGAGGAATTTTTTCTCTGTTCTAATTTGAATTTTTAAATTTGACCCATAAAATTTTCTGATTTCGGGTCCGTCCATTCATAATTCAAATAAATCATTAATAACTGTGAGCTAAACCAAAACAATTTCCTAAATCAAATAATTCGAAATTAATTTATAATCATGTTTAATTTAAACTTTTCATTTGTCACGTGGAGTTATTTTTTCTCTAGTTTTAATTTGAATTTTTAAATTTGACTCTAAAAATATTTTAGAGAAAATTTCTGAATGATTTTTGATTTTTTTTTTATCGAAGCGACTGTTAAGATTGAATCTTGAATAGAAAAAAGCAAAGCGCGTAGTTAAGTGAACAATATGGATGGATTATGATTATGGAGAATGTCCCAGCTGCAGACATGTCATGAATAAAAAAAGAATAGGAATGTATGAAAACAAGGAAGCGATATTTGCAGTGATCAGCATTTGTGTTCAACTGACAAACATATGGCTACTGAAAAAGAGAACATGATTAATTAAGGGGAAAGCTCGCAGAGAATGACGATGACTCTCGGTCTAGTTTGAAATTCGTTTGAGCACGCCCAAAAGGCAAAATGCGGGTACGTACCCGGATGATGTTCGGGAAGTTCAGTGACAGCCAGAGCCTGAGCAAGGGAGCGATTTCGTTTCCCCATTCTAGAGTAGAGAGATAGAGATGAGAGGGAACAAGTAAGTTGTGCACACGAGGAGTGTTTCGATTGAAAAGGCTCGTTTCTTATTCTGGTTCCATGTGCTTGAATCGGGTGCCTCTGCGAGTGTAGGAGTGCGTGTTATGCGTGAAGAACTGGTTCTATTGGTTGTGCAGGTCGCCGACAGAGAGCGCTTGCCAACCAACCGCCTCTGCCACGCATCCCAAGTCACTTGCACTTCGCGGATCACGGATCACGATTAAACACCTAGTGGTTTAATGAGGACGACAAAAAACACAAGACCAGCCAGTTAATCTTGCTTCTTATTATTTCCAATTTGGAGTTTCGGTGAATTAATAATAATTTTAAATGATAAATATCGAAATCTGATATTCATTTCGATTTAATATTTTCTTACCTGTCAAAAGACACTTCCAAGAATAATAGAAATGTAGAAATTAATCTCTACTAATCTGAAACAGAACTGGACTTGTATGTGGCATCCTTACAATGCCTTAGCTCTAAAGGAAAAGAGATCACTCTATCCGCGCACTTTTTTAGTCATTTTCCACGATTAGATTTTAATGAAAGAATTGCTCTTCAGCACAAAATACACTGCGGTGCAAAAAATTGAGCCACCAATAAAAACTTTATTAAAAAGCAAATCATCTTTAAAATTTTTACAAATAACCATATAATTTGTTCTATTAACTCTTAAACTATCCAATTACATTTAAATAAAGTTTTAATAAAAGTTCAAATTCTATTTAAAATATCAATAAAATGAATCATTTTGAATTAAGCATCATTGATAGAAAGATAAAATATACAAAATGGATATTTCTGAAGTTCAAATTATGTGGCTAATTAATCAAGGGCTAGGTCAACGACAAGTGGCAAGTACACTTTCAATAAGCAATAATTTCAATAATGTATGGAAACTTGTAAAAAAATTCAAAATGATTTACTATTCAATAAAGTTTTTATTGGTTGCTCGATTTTTTTTTTGCACTACAGTGTAATAAAGATGCGAAAATTTAATTACGTTAGAGAGGCCCTTATAAGTAATTTATAATAAATGTAAATATAAAATAAATTAATAACATTGAATTTAAATAAAACCAATAGAAAAACATTCAATCAAATTACAATTTTTTTTTAATAATATTATGTTTATCAAAATCGTTAGAGCCGTTTTTGAGAAACCGATTGTATCAAAAACACTTCGTTTGCAAACTTTCGACTATTTTAAGGTCTTTTCGTTTGTTTTTGACCCTTAATTGATAAAGGAATATAGTAGAATGGTATGTGAAAAAAATAATATTTTAATGATAAATCGCTTTCTAGCTTTCAGGATGACGAAATAGATGGTTGAAAATTTAGAAAAAAAACAGTTTGGGTATTTTTGGACCGAAAATTCAGAATATATGCAATCAATTGGAGAAAATGATATTTTCCATTAAGTTGGGATATTTTCATCTCAGGGTTTAATTAATCATTTCATTGTCATAAGTTTTATTTTAAATGCTGGAAAAAAAGCAAAGTCACCTGTTAAATTGATCAATAGTTTAAAAAAAGATCATTAAGATAAATTTATAACCCTAACAAATTGATGAATAAAGAACATTTCTAGTTTTTCATTTATTTATTTTTAGTTTCTCTCTCTCTAAATTTGGGTCAGCGTTTAAAATCGGATTCAGAGCCTTACTTGAGCATAGCTCAAATTTATCTAAAGGATTATCAATTTTAACTGATAGTATTTCGATTAAAAATAATAATTGTATTTTAATCTCACTTAGATGAGATAACAATTCTAGATCAATTATAATAAATTGATTAAACTTAGGGAACGCGGTGTGGGTTTATAGTGAAACATTTTTCAATTATAATAGGTTGGAGGAGTTAGTGTTGTTTCACAGTCAGGATAAATAAAAAGTTTTTAGCTGGAGATACAAAGCATCAGGTCTTGCATAGCAATCTTTTAAATCCCCTTTAATCCAAGAGGTCCACTGTAAAACAACATCAACTCCAACTTATTATAATAATAAATTGAATTAATAAGAATAGAAAAGATAGATAATTAAATTATAAGTTATATTTAAATTAGTTTTAATTTAATTAATAAATTAAATATAAAGTTGATTATTGTTAAAAACATTGGATTTTCAGAAAAATAAATAATATTTTGTTATTCAATAGCGAATGAGCGAGCGGATAAGAAAATTTTTCCTATAAAGTTAATCTCTCTCCAATGATTTATCTTTTCAGGAAAAATTCTATACATAGTTAATAGTTGCAGGAAAATCAAACCGAATATTTTATTTATTAAATATTTTCCTAAATATTAGAAAAAAATACAATACCTACATATATATTCATTAATACGTAGATATGTATTTTCTGATGAAATCGCAACGTTTCATAGTTTAATCGAGTCTAGTATTTCAATTAGAACCAAACATCTAAATAAAGGCCTGATTTTTTTTTATAATTGACTTTACATTAGTTAATTATTATTTCTATGTATTGATAATCAATTAATTTTTAAGAAAATCGATGTCATTCTTTTAATAAGATCTTATATTATAAATAAATACAAATATTTTATAAAAAAAAAAACAATCTTAAAAACTTTTATTTAAAATCCAGATGTTTCAGGAGTGTTCTCATTTGATCAATGGAAAGTTTAAGAAATTTTAAAAAATTGATGCTTTAAGAAATGAATCTAAAGCAACTATAAACAAATAAATATTTTGAAAATAAACAATAATACAGATTGTCTTGGAGATTAAATTACCTTGAATAAAAATAAAAAATAAAAAAATTTTACGAAATATTACTTTTCTCTAAATTTTTTTAATTAATATTAGAAAAACTGACAATATGTAACCTTTTGTTAATTAAATTTTTGTTGCTTAACATTTTAATCACTTTTGAAACTAATCTTTTTTCTAAATTCCGTTCTTTATCTAAAATTTTGGGATTGGAAAAATCAAAATTGTGTCCTAGGTTAGTTGAATGGCTACAGTAGGATTTTTTTTTTTAAATAAAATTCTAGATCTAGGGGCATGGGGGCAGTGCCCCAGCCAAATTCGTAGAGCGAGGGGCGTGCACTGCCAGACTACCCTTTACAGGAAGCAACTCGAACCATTTTGACGCCTCTGTAACTTCCCACTGAAAACCTCTACAGGGCTGAATTTTATTTTCCTTACTACTGGTCCATAATCTTAACTAAATTACGAAATTTCATATTTCTATTGGTTATATCGTACGTTATAAGAAGCCAAAAATAGGCTTTTTCGTCACTCACACACTGACTGACAGACTGACTGACTCATCAAAATTCTAGGGTAATTCGGCTGATCCTAGAATGCTGAAATTTGGTATACTGGTAGAGTTTGGGGTACAATTAAAGGGAAAAATCGAAAAAGCGAAACTTTCCCTTCTTCAGGACCTAAAATGAAGCTTAATTAACATATCGTCGGCTTAGAGTGTAAAGCTGCAACTCCATTTTTTATCATATATGACTTATTAATACCGTTCGAAAGAAAAAGAGATGCAGCATCGTCCAAGTAAAACTGCTACTTAAAATTACGATCGTAAATTGTAGAAAAAAAAATGTGAAAAATAGTTTTTTTCCATAACAACAATATTAAATTTTTTTTTCTGCCCTGTAAAATTTCCTTGTTGTGAGGTAGCAGGTTAACTCTCTAAGGTGCGATATAGTGAAAACACAATGAACATAGAATGCTGAAATTTGGCATACTGGTAAATCTTAATAAAGGCACATTAACAAAGGAGGAAATTGAAAAACCGAAACTTTCCCTACTTCGAGGGCCCGAAATGAAGGGGTGAAATTTATAGGCTTAATTAACATATAGTTAAAATATAACACTGGATTGCTAAGACTTGGCATGTTGGTAGAATTTGGTATATTAATAAAAAGTGAAATCGAAAAACCGAAACATATCCTTCTTCAGGGCATTAAATGAAGGGGGTGAATTTTGTGCGATAAATGTTCATTATGTTCGGCATGGTGGTAGAGTTTGGGGCGTTAGTTAAGAGTGAAATCGAAAAACCGAAACTTTTTCTTATTCAGGGCGTAAAATGAAGAGGTGAAATTTAAATGCTAAATTAACATATAGATAGTTAAAATACAATGAAAAGTTTTTATTTTGCCGAGAGTAGCAGAGTTGTTGAATCATAAAGGGAAACAAAGAGGTTGTCCTCTGCTTGATGCAAATAAACATACAATATATATATATATATTTTATTTGTTTGAGACTATAGTTTCGAAGGCTTGGCCTTCATCATCAGTCTTTTTTAATTATAAATATTATTTTTCATGGGTATCGCGTGGATATTGAATTTTTTTTTTTGTTGTTACTCAGCTGACAAGCCAGCAAAATGTTTGCCGGTGTGGCCGAGTTATGCGGACTGCCGGGTTATCGAGTGCAGAGTTTTCGGGACTCTACTGTAATAATAAACACTAGTAATCGCCGAAATCGAGTATCTCACAAGAAGATACAAAATATATTTTAATGATGTTATTTGAATTAATGTTTTTAAAATAATTTTAAAATATACCTATTTATGTAATATAAAATATATAAATTCCAGAGATATAACCACGAATATGTAAGAAATAATAATCGAGTGAATTTTGGTTTGAATTTTTTTATTTCTTAAAGAGAAATCAATGAGGTTGTCCTCTACTTGATGCATAAAGCAGAGGACAAATTCTATGATCTCTCTTTATGAACCAGCAACTCTGCTCCTTAAACAAAATTTTTTCAATTAGTTCTTGCTTCTGTATATGGCTTATTAACATTCAAGTCACTCGTCTTGTCCCTTCATCCAGATGCCTTCCTTTTCATAATTATATATTATAATTTTAATAATTCCTAGGTTTCAACAGATCACTCCGCTAACTCTTTTTAGCTCATTATTTTCTTTCTAGAAAATCATCATGTCTTGAAAAATCCAAATGCGTTTTCCTATATAAGAGTCTAAGCAATTTCTGTTTTATTTTGACTTCATTTACATTTTAGAATATCTGCATTCGTGTCTGGATGCATATGTATATTTAGCAATGATAACAGATTGAGTCAGAAAATAAAATTTATCCATATTTATTGACTAAGTAAACATTGAAGTCATTGAATTTTTCCGGTTTTAAGTAAATTTCCAATATAAATATATCCAAGACTAGATTTTTTTATTTAGAAAATTAAAATAGAAACAAAAAAAAAACTAATAGTTTTTAAAAATAAACATTTCAGACTTGATTATCAAGGACTTTAAAACTTAGCTCATATAATCGTTAAGCTGAAGGTATCCATTAATTTATACATTCGCCAGCTTCTGTCGGCATGGCGATGCCTATCTTTAAGGGGTAACCGTTTCTACTGGAAATAACGAGTCGCTAACAACTTCAAGTATTTCTCCTTATTAGGTTTTCCAAATCAATTTTAATGGGTTGATGAAATGAAAGCATGTATCAAGATTTGGATTGGGACGGCTTTAATAAGCTAACAAAACACTCTCTTAGAAGGATATCCCTCCAATAACTAACCATGTTACATGTTGCTTGTCTTCTGAGATACATGCCTGGAACGGACATTAAACTTATCAAGGATTGTTTAATTACTTTTTATATTAGCTAGTTCTCCATTCAAATTTGTATAAATATTATTATTAGTATCCCAGATTGGTTTGTTAGAAAAGATCCAATGTTATTCTATAAGTACTAGATAGAGAAATTTCAATGTATTTCTTACACAATCGAGTTACTTAACTTGGCCGTGAGTGTTGAATAAAACAAACTAAATTAAATAGCAAGCCCAGATGACAGAAAACAAATGGGTGACAATCCAAATAATTTCCATTTAATATTTTTAAAGTCACACACGTGGGTTTTCAGTTGAGATGAAATTTAAGTTTTTTTCCAGTGTTCCAGTAGATTTTCAGGTGTCTTAGGACATTTAGTGATTAAAAGTCCAACATATCGTCTTGGCAGACTGTACAATTGACATAGCATGCACTAAAAATACCTTCAGGCCCAGCACACAAAAATCACTAAGCAAGGATTTTGGACGGTTGCCATTTCGGCAGCAAGGGGACAAGAAAATTATGAAAAATAATCGTCAAAAAAGTTCATTTCTATTAGGAGATATTGCACATGGCAAAAAACTTGAAAGGATAAATGAAATAGTAGCAAGATCGCGGTAATCATGAGAAAGGTTTCCGGGAAACTCCGAGAATGAGAAAAGGGGACAAATCCAGGCAACGGACTCTTTAAGCTCGGAATATTCCAGTTGCGGCTTGTCCCTGATTACTTACGGTCCTGCATCTTGAGCCCCATGTTAACCTGGTATCACGTGCCGAGGGGCCTCGACCGCGACGACGTGCTCCTTCCTGAGCCGGACAAAACCTGTGCCTGTCCGAGAAAAAACACCGCCGATTCCGACCCCGCCGACCAAGGGCTAAATATACGGCGAGCTGCCTTGCTTCGGGAATGGTGGCCGAGATGGCGTTCCCAACGAGAACTTCCAACCAGTTCCCACAGGATCATCCTCGAAGTAGTCACGGACCATGATCCTGGCCGGCTGGGGTAGGCGATTAGTTTATTTTTCTTGCATGATTAATTAACCTGCCATTTGTTGCTTCCACAAGGATATATTGAGATTCTTTTAAAATGCAATGATATTTTCAATAGCTAATGGCATTATACCTCCACATCTGGTTCTAGTATCTAACTAGTTGATAAAGAAAAGGGTACATAAAGGAAAGACACTGATGGCACCATCCTGTCAGTAAAGAGCATATACCATTATAACCATAATCATAATTATTTAATTTTCTTCTTTTTTTTTAGTAGAGATCAGGCAGGGGTGGGCAACCTTTATTTTTTAATAAAGTGGTGTATTCATTTTTGGAAGTAGTCGAAAGGCCGCGCGAATCTATCGAACCACTACTTATGAAGTAAAATATACCTAATTATCAGTGTTAAATTTTATTTTTTACAACAAAAAATATATATCTTCATTCTTGAATTATCTGAATAATGATTCGGTATTGTGAAAAAATATAGAGATATTTATTTTTAAAATACATATTTGGAATATTTAATTTTAAAAAATATTAGTTTAAAAGTAGTTGGTTTATTTAATAATTGTATTTTTGTGTGACAAAGGCCACACATAAGATGTTAAAAGACTGCAAATTGTCCACTTCTGGTAGAGATAGTTGTTTTTGAATTATATATATTGTAGTTTTTCTTTTAGAGTAGAAAAATAACTATTCAAATATATTTACATTCAAAATCTCAGACTCAAAGACTTTAAATGACTAAAGAATGCATTTCATGGTTACTAAAGTAAATTCTTGAATTAAACTTCAATCAAGAAAGTCCTTGTTTAAGGATATCTTTTGAAATATTAATGCTATATCGATTGTCTTTATTGATCTTTTTGAATCATAACAATTTCATGAATATACTGAATTTTCGAATAGAGAACTAATTCACATCACATAAAAATAGTCAAGAATTATAAAATAAATAAAAAATTCGGTTTAACAATACATATCCTATTAATATTATATGTAGCCCATTAGAATTTATGCCATAGATTTTTCCTTAAATAAATGCTAATAACTATGCGTGAGTTAAAATGAAAATCAAAGCTTGAATTAGCATGCTCACGAAATGGTATATATGATTTTACAAATTCTGAGCACCTTTTTAATGTTAGATATATATTTCAAAGTATATTTGCATCACCAATAAAGTACCTAGTGAATTGTTAATAACGAGATGCGTTACCTAGTCTTTTAAAGAGTCGTCGAATATCTGATATATTTATAGATTCATAGATAATTAACTATTTTATTTTTTATAGGTTATAACATTATAAGGTTATAACACAACAATATATTTAAAATCGTTTTTCCAAATGTTTCTCACAAAAAGAGTAAATAATTATAGTGATTCCTCAAGCTCAAATCTTATCAAATTTGATAGTAGCTTGTATTGTAATCAGGAATACATAATTATGCAAAGTTTCAAGTAGATTAAACATAGGTAATCGAGAGAAAAATTGATTAAAATATATGAATGTAGCATTCTGAGCTTAATAAAAAATAAAAATTTTCGCCAAACAATAAATATTTTATACAAAGAGGGTCTTGACAAAAAAATTTAAATATAACACACATATAATAAAAAATTTCCAATATATGTATTTTTAAGTTCTTTATACCCCTTTATATTGATAGAACAATTTAGAGTTGAGTAATATATTGATCCCACTGAGTCATAAAAAACCAACACCTGGTGTGTTTGAAAGAGAAGATTAATCAGCTCTACAAAGTGGATCGAAACAATTTTAAAATGGAACATAACAATTATGTCATAGAGCATAGAGGTTTATCATTCAACAATTACTGATGAATCATTCTTATAAAAAATATATATCGTATTATATACCTATGTTACGCTTAATTTGTGTAATTGCCTATTTCTGGAATTAGACAACATTTTTCTAAATTCATTAATTAAGCAAATTCCTTGCCGATTTTCGGAATTAAGAAATGTCATTGACGATTTCAAGTAAAAAGCAAGATTAATTTATTATTTTAAACATATGGCAACTTTAATTAATAGACCAGAGTTATTTATTTAAGTGGCAGCACAGACGACAAAAAAAATAAAAATCTAATTTTTAGTAAATGTATATATAATAATACGCTAGAAGAAAAATGTAGTCTATTCTTGTTAAAGAGAATTTTATAGAGATAATGAATAAAAATAATTCTGCCCTCCGCAAAATAATCATTCGATTAAGATTTTAATACGATTTTTGATTTCGGGGAAAATGAATACACATAACTTGTAAATTTCTAGTTTGATATTTTATTTAGTATGTAAGCTACTCTGACAGAAGAACAGACATTGTATTGACACTCATCTTGAATTCTACCACCATCAACCCTTCAGTCCCTGTAAGGGTAAATACCTTTGATTCCTAAGGCTTCTAGAGACCGCATTTTCCCTCCCTTACTTCCATTTGTTCGGAATCCTAAAACCTTCAATTTTTTAAAAGTCAAGTTCACCAACATCATTTTATCTAATTTCTGCGAATGTTTTCTTCTTTGCGAGAATGCAAGAATTTATCCAGATTGACAGGTCGCAGATTCTTGCATCGAAATCAATAGCCGGATACTGACTGATCGAGCAGCCTCGCGAGGCTGCCTCGGGCGTTTGCCGCAGATCCGTCCTGAGTGAACGCAGGAAACGATCCGAGGCGCCTTCACAAAAATTCATTCACAAAAACCGACAACCGATGGATCGGGCCGAGGCAGCCTCAGACGAGGCAACGGGCACTTTTGCCTTGGGCGAGGCACGTACTGACGGACCAGGTATTTGCCTCAAGGGGCTGGCATCGCGAGGCAAATCCTCAGTCAGTATCCGGCTAATGAGAAAAAATTTAATAAAAAATATTATTAATAGAAGATGTGGTTTAGGCGGTTTCCTTTGGAAAATAAATCTTTCATAAATTTCCTTCTACTTCCTCTTCTTACCAATTAGTGATCGTGCTTGCTTGTTTTGTTCGATTGAGATTTTATTGAAAAGATTTTGTTTTGCAGAGAGTAGCAGTGTTATTGATTCATAAAGAGAAATCAAGGAGGTTGTCCTCTACTTGATGCAAATTAACATATATATATATATATAACGAATATAAATATGTACATTATAGGTATATTTAATTTGTTAGAGACTATAGTTTCGAAGGTTTGACCTTCATCATCATATAGATAAATTCTTTTTGTTGTTATAGCAAGGTGGCTATATAACAAATGATTTTAATCAAAGATGGATGATGAAGGTCAAACCCTTAACCAAACCCTAACTTTAATCTCTAACAAATAAATTATATCTATATATATATAGATATTGGTTGTATAAATTTTGGAGTCAATTCAATGGCAGGCTCGGTAGGGAGGCAAACTCACCTGCCGGCCGGGAGTATCATTATCTTCGACTCTGATGAATATTCTCCTCCTATGCATGCAAGAGTCACTCCTGACTTATAGGTGTTGTAACGAGGGGTATCCTTATAAAAAAAAATTCACAAAGTACAAAAAGAAAAAAATGTCTTTGATTATGATTATTCAAATATTGTAGTAAGTTTATATAATCTATATTATAAAAATGAATTTCTGTTTCTTTGTAAGCGCAGATCTCTCAAATGCCTGGACCGATTGGGCTAATTTTTTTTAAATGTTCCTAATAGTCCAATTCAGGTTAATACGTAAAAGAAAATTGGAAAAGTTGCCCGGAAAATTGGAAAATTCAGGAAAAACTAAACAAAATTCAGGTTAGCCAACATAGCTTGCCAAACAATAAAAGAACTAAACTAGCAAAAAAACAAGTGTTGGCGGCCCTGTTTCTAAGATTTTTGAGTGTCATTCATTCTCAATAGTTCTAACGACATTATCGTTGAAGAAGAATTTAATACTGCAACAAAGATTTAAAAAAACTATCTATTTTTTTAAAGTACATTTAAAACCAAAAATTAAAAAAAAATCGTCATGATAACTAAATTTTTGAAAAAGTTATGGTTATTTAAAAAAAGCTATTTTTTCAAAAATTCCTAACTTCTTTTGGGTTGGGTGAAAAAATTTGAAAAAAATTCTGAAAACCGTCTTTAATAGGGTAGAAAAAAATAAAAAAGTTTCAGCCAAGCTTTTGATTATATATATATATAGATGAAAAATATTTAATTTAAAATAAAATATGTTATTTAAAAATCATTTTTCTTAAAAATACCCTTGGGAATCTCACCTCATCTTTTTTCTATTGTATTTAAGACCCTCAGCCATTTCAAAAGAACTAAGCCTTTTGGCTTTTGTATTCGAGCTCATTCATTCATTTCAATATTATTTATTTATTTCAAAGTTAATTATAAAGGATTATTGAAACCATACTAACTAAACTAACTGAAAGGAATTAATTAGCTTTTGGAATTTCTTTAAAAATATATTTTAAAGATTAAAACCAAAATTCAATTAGCCCGTAGAATTCTTTAAAGAAAACAAAATCATTTGAAAACCCATTGTTATATTGTTTTGAAATCTAGGAAATCTCAGCCTATTGAAATTATTAAAAACTTATTTTGAGCCTAATTAAACCTAAATTTTCTATAATCTAAAAATAAACTTTAAAAGTTTATTATTTTTAATTTTTTAATTGAATAATTCTCCCCAAATGACGATTTTTACCTTATTTATTGGATTCTTACAAAACAAAAACTTTATTTTAATTTAATTTGAAAGGTTCTTTTTGCCGAATAATTGAGTAGCAGAAGGGGACAATAAAATATTGTCTTCTGCTGGAAAAATATTTTTTTTTAATTCATTCATAAAGAGATATACTTTGTTCTCTTCATCAATCTATTACAATTAATTCACAAGAGTTGATATATGAAAGTGTTCTTTACACGTGTATAAAACATCAATAAAACAGCCACGTGGGGTCCAGGGGGCTAAGCTCCCTGAGTTAGCAAAAGTATGCCTCGCCGAAGGCGGGCCTTGAAGTAGTATATTATATAAAAGCTTTTCAATTAATATCAATGTTTACAGTAAAAGCAATATTTAACTTCTTTGATATTGTTCTCTTAATTAATTCAATTGTAATGAGATTGTAATCGAATTTATTTTTGAGTGAAAAATGAAAATGATAATTTATATAATGAATAAATAGCTAATTAAAACATATTTAATTGCCAAATGAAATGAATGGATTAGCGTTAATTTAAGGCTATTTGAATAATTCTTTTCAAATAGAATTTCCTTTGGACTTGTAAATTGTTAATAGAATCGATGAAGTCTATAGAAAGAAGTCTGAAGGGTTCTTCTGAAAATTTTGAAAGTTTTCAAAAATATGGCTCGGTCTGAGAAAAATTAAATTAAATTAAATTAAGAAAAAATTTAAAAGTATTTGAAATATTAGAGAAAAATAAAGGGCATAGACCAAAGTTTTATAAAAATTTGATTAGATTAAAGAATATAGAAAGTAATTTGAAAATCACAAAAATTGTTATTTTTTATCTCATAATGAATAGTTCATCTTTCACAATAGTTATATATATTTAGGAGATTCAGATCAGAGAGCATAAATAGGAGGCTATTGAACTAATCAATTATTTTTTATCTATCTAGATTACTATTATTTTTACTGTCATCAAAAATTGTTAATAGTTTTTAATTTTTGACTTTTGGCAAATGCGAAGCGCGAGGTGTGTGAGGGGCTTGGTTATTATTATTTGTTTTTTAAGAAATCGAAATGCAAAGACATTAATGTGTATTTTGAAAAACTTTTATAATATGAAATATTTCTATTCGTTATTTTATGAAATTTCTAATGTCTAATAAAATAATGGGGCATTTCTAAAAAAAAATTATTTTTTAATTTATCGAAATCAATAAAATTTCAAAGACTTTCCGAACTTGTTTTTCACCTAATTTGCTAAAAAAATTTGGAAAAATTGTCCCTTTATTAATAGAAATTTGAAATTTTTGAAAAAATTGTTACTTTAAAAAGGAATAATAAACCAAGTGTAAACAAATAAATAGCGTGAAAATAGACAATGATACAGATTATCTTGGAGATGGAATTACCTTGAATAAAAATATAAATATAATAAATATAGTATTTTTCAATATTATTTTTCTCTAAAATTTTTTGATAACTATTGTATTAGAAAGTGTTTATTTCTGACCTTTTAATTGAATTTTTGTTGTTTAGAATTTCGTTCATCGCTAAAATTAATCTTTTTTTCTAAATTCCGCTCTGTATCTAAAATTTTGGAATTGGAATTTTTTTAAAACTTGGTTCTTTCCTATATATATTTAGCCCAAAGTGCCGCGCGAGAGAAAATAACCATTCTCAATCTTCTGTTTCCCCCACAACCCAAACCTCCTAAATCTCCCTCCAAACCTATCCCAATCCTGTCTTCAGAATGAAGAAATCCAATCTGAAAATAATCCTAAAAACGAAGCCTGGATACCCAGGCTGAGATCACGGAAACTACCCACCCCCTCTCTTGAAAATGGCTCCAAAAGAGGAGCCGAAACGTTGAGAAAAGCTCAAAATCCACGCGGAGAAAACCGAAAAACCTCTAATAACATAGAATCCATCCGCGGAAACCTCAATGAGCATATATATCATTACTTTTTAAAGCAACTATTTTTTAGAAAATTTCAAGTTCCCATTGATAAAGGGAAAATATCTCCTGAAACGTGTAGGTAATAAACGTTTCTAGATTGTTCTATAAATGAAATATGGGCAGATCCATTACTTTTCGACGAAAGTGTGGGGGGTGGGTCACCGATTTTGATGCCGATTTTTTCCTAGAAAAGAAGATGATCCTGAAAATTTGAGCCCGATTCGATCAAATTTGGCCCCTGGAGAATTTTTTGAATTTTGAAAAAAGTCGATTTTTCAGTAATTTTCAAAAGTTTATATCTCAGCTTCTATATAACTTAGAGACTTCTTTTTTTTCGCTCAATTTTCTCAAACAATCCGTTTTGCTCCTTATTTTCGAATATATTTTCTGAAAAATATCAATTATTTATGTTAAAATTACAAAATTGATGATAAAACCACAAAAAATGTCATATTAAATCGAAAAAAAGATATTTTAAAAAATTCATAACTCGGAAACCACTTCTATTCCAAAATTGAAATTTTCCGAGTTGTTCGAGGATATAATGGAGTATAGTCCCTAAAAATTTCGAAGGATTTCGAGTTGAAAGAAAAAAGTTCTGGCTATCTGTAAATGACGATTTTTCAAAAATCGATCTGCTTTATGGCCATAACTTAACAAAATAGAAGCAATCAAGTAAAAAGTGGGTAGAATTCTTCAGAGTATACCTGAACAAAAAATTTCAGGTGCTGATCAACCCTCTATTTCGAAAACTGTAGATATGACAGCATTTTAAAAATAGGCAAAATTTCTCTGAAACAGTGGTTTAGTTAGCAGCTCGCTGTGAAGCCGAATTAAGTTTAAACTAATGACCATTTTTTTCTCTTAAAAGTAGAGGGTTTACAGAAAAGAATGTCTCCTCAAACAAGTCTCTAAGTTATATAGAAGCTGAGATATAAACTTTTGAAAATGACTGAAAAATCGACTTTTTTTCAAAATTCAAAAAATTCTCCAGCGGCCAAATTTGATCGAATCGGGCTCAAATTTTCAGGATCATCTCCTTTTCTGATGTACTTTCGAGGAAAAAAATCGGCATCAAAATTGGTCACCCAACCCCCAACACTTTCGTCGAAAAGTAATGGATCTGCCCATATATATATATATATAAGTAAAACTGCTACTTAAAATTACGATCGTAAGTGGTAGAAAAAAAATGTGAAAAATAGTTTTTTCCATAACAATAATATTAAATTTTGTTTGTTTTTTTCTCTCTCCTGTAAAATTTCATTGTTATGAGTTAGCAGGTTTACTCTCTTAGGCCAGTTAGATGTCGGCTGGTAAACCTTTTTAAACGTTGGCAAAGGGTAAAACCTTAGAATTCACCTTGTGCCTGGTGGGATGGCCAATCAGATGAAAGTGCCGGTCATCTGATTGGCCATCCCACCGGGCACAAGGTGAATTTTAAGGTTATACCCTTTGTCTAAATTTAAGAAGAGTTTACCAACCGACATACAACTGGCCCTAAAACGACGTTATATATAATTCAAATATTAAAATTAAGAGATTACTTGACAGGGTGAGCCTTGTGACCTGTTGGTAAAACGCATTCCTCGATCAAAGAAGGAAAGATCATAGGTTCGAATCCTGTCGAGTGCTCATTCATTTTTTTCAAAAATAATTAAATAGTTCTCGATATGTAGAATTAAATAACTATCAGACTATTAAATAAATTATTTAAAATTTCGCGGTTCCCTTGAATTAAATTCAAATAAATTTATAAAATATAAAGGAAATAGAATGTACAATATAGGAATTAAAATATTATCTTTTAATGATTAATTTTCTGAAAATTTTAAAATTATATAAGTATATAGAAAAGGTGTAGATATATATTTAAGCAACCAAAGCACCATAAAAATCTCTTAGTATATATGAAGATAATTAGAAAGAAAAGCATTTAGTATTAACATACCCTTGGGATGAAGACGTTCTGGGTTGAACCATGCATCTGTAAGAGAAGAGAAGGAAGAATTAGCAGTGCATTAGAAAAGTTAGTAAGCAGGTGCAAATATTAATAATGAATATGAAACACACCGTAGCCAAGAGAATTAGACATATCGAAAATATTCCTTAAATTATAGAAAAATAAAAAAAATATTAAAAGTGTATGAATGTCATCCATCATTAGTGACTTGGAAAGTTTTTTCACTAGATGTAATATATACAATTAATATAGTCTTCTATTAAGAGGTATCTCAATCGTATGAACTTTGTATTAAGATTAAGAAAAAGTAAATAAATGATTTTCTAGAATTATGGATTTTAAATGAATAAGTAGAAAATAATATAATAATAAATTGCATAGCCCGAAGAATTAAATATTAACTACAAATAAATTATTTAATTTATTGCTATAAAAATTCTTTATTGTGTATAATATTAAAGGAAATATATTGATTTCTCTACAAGAAATAATTAGGTATATATATTTTGGCAAATATTTATGAAAAAAATATTTCCAAATAATTTCCAAAAAGGAGTCTATTTATATTTTTACTAATAAAAACTAAATCAATCAGATTAGATTAATTTTCAAAGATTTACCAAAATTTTTCATTTTTTTATAAATTTGAGGCCAAAATATTTCTCCAAAACAATTTGAGCATTGTCAAGATTTTAAAAAACACATTTTTTTCTTCTTTGAAATGGATAATAATTATTATTGATATACGGAAGATATTATCTGAAATGTTTTATACTCAGATTGATCGATTTATTGATTTTTTTTTATAAAAAATTGATTTATTTCTTATAAATGAATTATATTCATATGAGTCACTATTAGGAATTATTTAATACTAGTTGTGGTTTTGATCATTTTTAAAAATATATTTATTTTTTGTTTTTAGTATTTCGTCGTTTTTAAATAATATTCTAAAAAACATAGTGATGATTTCTATGTTTGGTTATTTAAGTTGTTTATTTGTAGAAAACTTTTTGGCTGAAATCATTTGGATTAGATTTTTTAAATGAGATAATGTGATCAAAATGTACAACGTTTTGACACCTAATTCTGGTGTCGTTTTTATTACTATTAGATTGAGTAAGGGACTCGAAAACAACTCTAGACAGGTGTCGAAACTTTTACAATTGTGATTAGAATGATTCGGTACCCCCGGTAGGCAGGCTTCCTACCGAACGCTCCTGATATTCAATTCACACCATTTTTCTTTTTTGCTCATTTTGTTAGAAAATTTCTGAAAAGTGGAGTAAAATCATTTTCAATCATGCTTTATTTCTGGCTGGGTGTCAAGATTCCGATAAGATTACTCAAGAACAAAAAGTCGTAGAAAGTTCGATCGGGTGTTAAAATATTTGCATTTACAATGCGGAGAACTGATTATATTTTGGTCTTTGGAACTTCAGGATCAAAAACGTAGAAAGTGAGATTTTAAGCCGTTTTCATAAGACATCAATAAACAATTATTTTAATTAAATTAATCATTAAATTTTTCACTTTTCCCAAATTTTCTCATTAAAAATATCTATATTCTAGGTGATTTCAAAAGAAACTTTTCTAAAAAAAAAGAAAAAAATGTTGAATAGTTTGACAAGTGATAATAATTTGAAATGGATATTTTTTTCCTTCACAATTGTGAGTCAACTTTCATGAGAAATCAATGTAATGAAGATTTGAAAATATTTTACTTTTTATTAAATGTTCTACTTATGTTTGTTATAATAAATATCATTTAGAATGAGCCGTTTATTAGGATTTAATTCTGTGTTACTAAAGCCCGTTAGAAAGAGGTATTTGTTTATTCGGAATAATAGCCTCTTTTATTAGTAATTCGATGCGAATTAATAGGGTCAATTCCAAATGCAACGACACAAGGTCAAGGAATATTCGTAACATTTTTTAATTGAAAAGACTGTTTTGCTGAGATTAGCATAAAGTTGATCCATAAAGAGAAATCAATGAGGTTGTCCTCTATATATATATATAATTTATTTGTTAGAGACTATAGTTTCGGAGGTTGAACCTTAATCATCAGTCTTTTTAATTATTTTGATTATTTATGTCCATTGATTAAATTAATAAGTTGTTGTAGGGAAATAAGGACAATAGCTTATGCAAATAATAAGGAAGTCAACAAAGTTGACGAAACGTTGGCGAAAAATAAAATTATTTGCATAAGCTATAGTTCTTATTTCCCTAATATTTTATCTATTATTTCTCATACATTCGAATACCCGATTAGATGTAGGTAAATTTGTTTGATTGTTATAGAAGCTAGATTCAATACTTCAATTGTTGAGTGACTATAGCTTTCTATAATCACAAAACAAATTTACCTACATCCGATCTGATATATGAGACCATGTGAAATAACAGATAAAATATTTATAATTAAAATGAATGATGATGACTATAGTCTCTAAAAATAAATTATATATATATACATATTATATATATTTGTATGTTTATTTGTATCAAGCAGAGGACAAGATCATTAATTTTTCTTTATGAATCAACAACTCTACTACTCTGGGCGAAACAAAATATTTTCAATTAATTCGATGCAAATTGATAGGGAGAAAATTCCAAATGCTATGGCAACATTTTGTTGGTCCATTTTTCAATTTTTGTATTGATTAGATGAGAAGAAGTGAAATGGAAAGTGCATTGCTAGGTGGAGGAGGGCGCGGTGACGTCACCAGGCGCCATTGGTTTGACACCTGGCTGGCATTCGAGCAGAGACAGGGACTTCCCCGGCACGTGCTCGCCGATCTGGGTACTCACAAGGGTCAAGCAGGGCGAGGCAGTGGAATTTGTGCGACCTGAAAGTCGAATTGGGCCCGTTGGTTTGCGGGCTAGCACCCTCCGTTGCCTCCATTCAGATGGGCTGCTGTGTGTTGGGTTTGCCGGCGACAACGTACCTACTAGGGGTCTGGCTCCGACACACTGCCGCTTATCGTATCGACCGGGTGTCCTCGGGGCTCCCTCCAAGAGGGGCGCAGCCCCCTGCCCCCCTCAACCCCCTACCCCCTCACACTAACGTCTTCACTTACCACTCTACTATCTCTGCCTGTGCCCCTAGACACTAGACGACCAGACAGATGTTGCGGGTGGGAATATTTCTTTCCACACATAAAACCGAACAAGTGCAATCAGAGACATTAAACAACAACCAGCTAATAAAGAACGCATGATAATACGATTTCTCGTTTCTTGACTGAAATTTTTCCATAATTACCGACTAAGAAATCAGTTTCATTTTTAAGCTAAATTAATATTACTCAGTACTGGGCTGTCCAACCCGCGACCCAGCACTGCAATCAATGAGGCCCGACATAAAATCATATTTAAACTTATTTAAAACATTATATGTGCTTACTAGAAATTCTATCTGATATAATACAATTTGTACTGATTATTTTTTTTTCTCTAAATTAAGAAATCTGAAAAACAATTGAAAAGTTTTCGAAAAATAAGTGTTAATTTTAAATTTGGAATTTGGAACTAGATTTCAAGATTTTCGGAAAAATAATCACCATTTTGGTCTATTTTCGACTCAATTTTCATTAGATTAAAATTTTTTACCTGCAAATTTTCTGATTGAATGATAGAAATACAATTAAATACTGATATGAAGAAAATTTAATAATGTCTCTTTATTAGAATTTTATAATATTTAGCTACCCAGAAACAAATATTACAGGCTTCATAATATTCATGATATAACTTTTTGTAAGTAGACATATACGAGAAGCTATTTTCAAAAATAAAATTTCCGAAATGTAAATTTAGAAGCTCACTATGAGGTAAAAAAATAATCTAGTTCTTATTTTTAACCGACTTCAAAAAAGGAGGAGGTTCTCTATTCGACTGAATTTTTTTTTTTGTGTCTATGTTACCTCATATCTCCGCCAATTGTGAACAGATTTTGATTATATTTTTTGCATTGGGTTCAGTCTAACTTCCGATTAGTCCCGTTTTTTTTCATTGGTATTGGACCTTTTTTGATATGTTTGTTCAAGCATAACTTCTTTGTTTATGAACCGATTTTAATGATTCTTTTTTTATTGGAAAGAGGGTACCTTATGTGTGGTCATATTAATTTGGTCAAGTTCTGAAGATATGATCAATGACGAAATAACGTAAATCTCTAATTCTTATGACCAAATAATCGAAATTATAATAAATAAAATCTTTTATAAAAAAAATCTTAAAACATTCATTTAAAACCCGCAAACGTTGAATTGAATTTTATTATCATTTTCTGATTCATTCGCCCGACGCTTTCTCTTACGAGATGCATGCAAAGTATTATATTAAGTCACTATTAATAACATCACTAAAAAGAGAAAATTAAAAATAATTTTTATAAAAAAATTAAAACCGACTTCAAAAAAATTAAATTGAACAAATAAAATAATAATGACTTAAAAATCAAATAAAAATACACTAAAAGGTATAAAATAATTATCTTATTTAGTTACAAATAAACGACGAAATATTAACATGAAATTACTTTTTTGAAGTCGGTGCCAAATATATATATATATATATATGAATCGCACTCGACGGATCTTACTTAGTACGTTTGGCGGTACGCTCGCTCAGAAATTTCATGTTAATATTTCGTCGTTTAGTTGTAACTAAATAAGATAATTATTTTATACCTTTTAGTGTATTTTATTTTGATTTTTTAAGTTATTTTATTTTATTTGTTCCATTTAATATTTTTTGAAGTCGGTTTTACTTTTTTTTATTTTTAAATATGTTACCAATCTTCATCTCGTATTTAAATTTTCTAAAATATTTATTATTTCAGTAATTAATACTTCAACAATAAAACCTGATATATTGAAGATTTATATTTTTAAAGATATTAATTATTTAGTCATAATGTCTGTTAGTGATTGTGTGGTTGGGTATTGTTTATTTTTAACCAATAATAATAATTGGACATAACACCTGTAAAATTGTATTTGATTTTGTAAATTTGTAATAAAATTTATTATAATTAAAAAATTAGAGCCAGCGGGTTAAGTACTTAATATTTGTGTTTATGGGTGTCGCGTTTTGTGTATTTCTTTTGACAACTGCTTTTTTGAGAATTGTTCAAAACTTCATGATAGACAAGGTAAACATTTAAGTAAATGAAATTTTTAAAATCTTTCGGATAATTTAATGATTCCAAAAATAAAAAAACACTTCATGTCTACATAATATAATCTTTTTATTATGGTGGACATCATTATTCTCAGTTCTTTTTTTATTAACAAATATTAATAGTATTAGTATATTTTATCTGCGGCTCAAGAATTTTTTTTTCAGTAGCTGAACAGCTTTCTCAATTGTAGATAAAGAAAGGAAGCTGAAAATCTGAGTTTTCATTTAACCATGAAGATAAGAATTCTCCAGTTATTTGTATTAAGCTAACGAATATTATGTATATATATATATATTATAAAATAGCTAGATGGAGTATAAGTTAATTAATTATAGTTGTTAGATAATATCGAGGAATATCGAAAAGAAAAAATATAGTATGTCTTGAGTTGCATTAATTCTTGATTCAAAACCAAAGTACGACTCAAAGATTGTAATTAATTAATTTATGGTAGATGATGATAGGTGCTTGAATATCGATTTGAAAGGGTGGTTTAAGGGTGGGAGCCCTGCCTGGAAAAAGATATTAGGCACGCCCTTTTCATTAGGAAAGAGAGGTTCCAAACAGGAAACGTTTCGATATTTTGCATAGATTCGAAATAGGATAACTAACAATTAAATAATCATTTCGCATAAAATTTATTTCTTAGTGTAGGTATACTAATAAACTTATTTGTACAATTTATTTTTACTTTACCATAGAGGGTATGGTCAAGTATTGTAATCGTGCATGAAAAAAGTGTGTGGGGGGAAGGGGTGGGGGTGGGGGTTGATTTAAAAATTGAAAATCTTGGCCCTTGTAACAAACTCAACCAAATTCTGTATACATGAAGCCGCCGGGCCCCCAGAAGACTATGAAAAAAAACTAATCGCCCAAAATGGGGGGGGGGAGTATGGTCAAAATATTGCCATTGTACCAAACTCAACTAAATTTTGTATACATAATCACCCTCAGAAGTCTAAAAATGCAAAAAACTAACCGCCCAAAATGGGGAGAGGGGTGTAGGGTAAAAAATGAAAATCTAGGGCCTTTTTTTATGAAAATTATGAGAGAAATAGTTACACCAAAAAGGTGCAACCCCTAAAGGCCTGGGTTGGCCCCTCCATCGTGAAAAGTAGAAGAAATAATTTTATGTGCTGGGCGGGGGTCGAAGGTATCTGTGAATACGGGTCTTAAATAGCTGAAGGTTATAAGTCGCGGGGAAGATGGTGGCAGGAGCGAGTTCCAGTCTCTGGAGGTCATAGGGATAAAAGAGTTGGCGAAAGCGCTTGTTCGACTTTTATCCAATTTGACAGCGAAGGGGTTGTACCAAATTCGACCAAATTGTGTATACATAACCAGTAGGCCCCACGAAGACTAAAAATCCAAAAAATAATCGCCCAAAATGGGGGGGGGGTAAAAAATGAAATGTAGGCCATTGTACCAAACTCAACCCATTTTTTTTTACATAATCAGTGAGCCCCCATAAGACTAAAACACAAAAACTAACTGCCCAAAATGTTGGGGGGGTGGGGGTGAAAATCTAGGCCCTTGTACCAAACTCAACCAAATTTTGTATGCCTACATAATCAGTGTCCCCCAGAAGTAATGCAAAACCCCCCGAAATGGGGGCAAAAATTAAAATCTATGCCCTTGAACTAAATTATATGTATTATAATTTATTCGCTAGAAACTATAGTTCTGAAGGTTTGACGTTCATCATCATCACTCTTTTAATTAGAAATATTTTATCTGTTATTTCTCATGGAGTATTTGAACCCATTCTTATTGAAATAAGTGGAAAATTGTAAAAAATAAATTAGTGATTGTGTCTTCTGCTTAATAAACAAATATTTTTATTTATTTTTATTTTTGAGACTATATTATAGTTTTCAAGGTATCGTTTTTTCTTGACTCTCATATAAAAATTTAATCTCAGATGAAAAGTGTATTGAATTTCAGCTGAAATTAAAATTTCATGAATGGAAAAAAATGCAACTTTACTTACTTGCATTCATTTTATAAAAGTTAATTTAACGAAAATAATTAAATTTAAAATGAATTTTTATATTAGATTTAAAATAAAGACGATATCTTTTGGAAATTTGGAAATTTAGAAAACCTCATTTATTTCTCTTATTGGAGGAATAATATTCGTCATTAAATAGTAACACTCTTATGACATTTATCTAAATAAACTAATCAATAAACCTCTAAAATTATTGTTTAAAAATATAATCTCCACCGCATGAAAATTGGAAGGCATTGTTTAATAACCAAGAATGATGGGAAAATATCAGTAAATAGATATTATCTGTACTCTATTTGAATAAAAGTGAGTTGAAAGGTGAAGGCGTCTCCGATTATTTTTATAATCTAAAATAACGTACAGTAAATCGATTTGACACAGTGGATTTCCCGGTTGGACGAGTTAAAATAAAAATCGATCTAAGTAACAAGGGAATAAAACAAATATCACTTTTAATTATTTTTTCTCCCTTAAAGAGTAAAGTGAAGATTGAGAAAATGTTTTAAACAAAATTGCGATGTAAATAATTAAATTAGAAACTGAGTAATAGGGCTTCGAGAAATCCAACTACCTAATCGATTTTCAATGTTCTTTTTCTTTGCTTTGTTTTGCAATTTTTTTTTTTTTTTTTTTTTTGCACATACAGAAACTCTAAACAAACTAACTAGTGATTAAGTAGAATTTCGAGAAAAAAAACACGTTTTTTAATTCTATTTAGTATATCCTAATATAAACTACTTAATTAACTAAACAATGAAGAAATAATTAAGATATTAAATCTCGTTAGGAATGATATACAAGTTAGGCAAGATACTTGATTTGATTTTAAATAAATAAAATAAAACTTTATCAAATAGAGATATCGAAAGGTGGTTCAAATGAATGGTGCAAATCCCACAAGGGTAGACTGATGACGCATCAAACTGAAGGATGAGCAATTGGATAAAAATAATCATTTTATAATCGAACTATATTATCATGGTAATGCGTCAAAAGATATTCTTATCAAAATAAAAATGCAATTGTTAAAAAAAATGAATCAATATCTATGATATTGGAATTCATTAAATTAAAAAACATAGATAGGATTGGTGCGCATATTCCTAACTTAATAAAATGAGGAATAAGAGATTTTTCTTTCAGCTTAATTTTGATTATTTTAGCTTAATTTATATAAATTATTTTTTTATGATTCAAAACCCTTGTTTTTATTTATTATAGAACAATTATTATTTAACTATTTTAATTAGTGCGAAGAAGGATAAAATTTAACGAAATGTTTTTTTATTTTTTAAAGCGACGTTTCGTCTTTTTATTTTAAGACTTCTTCGGGCTGACTTCAAATTATTAGCATTTTCCCTCAATTTATTTTCATATAATACATTTGGAGCTTTTATTTGTTAAGACCCAAAAGCGTTGAAAAAAATCTTCAACTTATTTTAAAAATACTATTTTTTTTCTGTCTTTTTATTAGTCACTATACTGAATAGTTTAATAATATGATATATGATTTTTTTCAACGCTTTTGATTATATGAACAAATAAAAGCAGCTCCACATGTATAAAAATAAATTGAGTGCTTATGCTAATAATTTGAAGAAGTCTTAATATAAAAAGACAAAACGACGCTTTAACAAATAAAAAACATTTCATAAAATTTATCCTTCTTCCCAATAATTGAAATAATTAAATCTAATTAAGGACATTAATTTGAAAAAAAATTTATTTAATATTAAAAAAAAATTATTGTGAGTAAATTAATGAGAAATATTTAATTTGTAATTCTCTGTAAATATTGCATTCTAAAAGAAAAAATTTGTCCCGAAACAAATTAGAACTCGGCGGTCATCTCCGGTTCAAAAGCCTTGACAATTTACACATGTAACAGTTAAGTAACATGTTGATAAAGTGAAAACCTAAGCTGGTAGAATTATTTGTATAGATAATAAAAACAATCATGTCTCAAATACTTAAGATATCAAATTCGTTCATATTTGATGTTTATAAACAAAAGATGAACGAAATTCTAGATACTGTAATATTAGGATATTTCAACCACTTAAGCCCAGGCCTATTGAGTACATCCCACTTGAATTGATTGTATTTAAATAAGGTTTTTGTGAGCGCGAGTCTATCTCCTGAAGAAACGCCTTGGAGGTAGGCAACGTAATTACAAGCAGAAAAAATTAACAAAATTGCTGTTAAAAGTAAATAGAAATTAAATGTTTTAAGGAAATAAAGATTGTGTCTACTGCCTAGAACAAACATATTATATATTTATATTAATTAGACTTAAGGCGAAGACAAGACTTTCAAGGGATTAATTAATTAACTAATTGTTGAGTTTCGTCAATTTAATTACGCTTTTTTCAACTAATACAATCTTAATGTTTAAATGTTAGATAAATAATTTTGATGAATCTACATTTATTGTAGTCACAGTTAGGGTAATTCTTATATGAGAGATGTGATGAGTATAAACATAAATGAGGCAGTCATTATTAAATTGACGAAATGTCAACCAACTAATTCATAAAGAGAAATCCATAAGCCGGTTCTCTCATTGATGCAAATAAACATATAAGTACATATTAATATATACCATATATAAATATGAATATATATAATTTATTTGTTAGAGACTATAGTTTCGAAGGTTTAACCTTCATCATCAGTCTTTTTAATTATAAATATTTTGTTATTTCTCATGGGTTCAATTACCAAGCAATCATTTGTTGTCAAACGTTTGTTATGTGGCCAGCTTGCTATAACAACAAAACGAATTTATCTACATTCAATCGGGTAATTGAAGTCATGACAAATAACAGATAAAATATTTTTATTTAAAAAGACTGTTGATGAAGGTCAAACCTTCGAAACGATAGTTTCTAACAAATAGATTATATACAGCTCGACTGAACAAACACCATGGTAGTATCTATAGTACAGGGAAAGGGCAGAAACGGTTCTATGGGGAGCCAGGGAGTCGAGTGAGTTAGTTAGGGCCGTATCTCTTATTAGTTTTATTGCTCGCTTCTGAATTGCATCCAGTGTGGCAAGAGAATGTTTGGAGGTCCCTCTCCACAGACAAAAGCAATATTCGAGACAGGGATGAATTTGAGCCTTATACAGTGTAAGAAGTTGGCTGGGTGTAATTAATAGTTATTTGCATCAAGCAGAGGACAACCACAATGATTTGTCTTTATTAAATCAACAACTCTGAAACAAGATAAAACAATAGCAATTAATTCGTTCATATTATTTTAATTAATTATATATCTACAATATAAAGTATAAAATATTTTGGACTTTTTAATGAAAAAAATCAAACGAAAGAGAATATTTGCATTAAAGCAAAAATGGCAAAAAATCAAGACTCAGTTGAAAAGCATTATATAATTGAAGAACGAAATGAATACTAAGTAAAATAAATGAAATATGATATAAATATTCAATGAAAAGCTAAGCAGGAAATAGAAGAATAATCCCTCTAGTTAAGTGAGGACCATCCCAGTTGAATCTCTAGCAGTGGAGTTGAGGGGAATCCTCAAGAAATCCATGTAAGTAAAAATGTCAGCCAGACTATTTATTCTCTATCATGTTAATTTGTTCAAGGATGATGATTTAAAGTGAATTAGAATACTAGTGATAAAGATACATATGTATATGTATGTAACAGGTAACTAATCTCAAACAAGGATTTCATTTAGGCTATGTTCCCGAGAGATGAAAGGAGCCATTCACACGCTTTTACACATATTGCACGCGGTTAACTCGTTGAGAGAATCGGGAACCATCCTTCCAAATATACATGTTAAATTATTTATTAATCAAATTCAGATAAGATTACGAGATTTCAAAAGCTGAGATAACGATTGAAGACATGATGGTACGTGTGAGTGCCCGAAAAGCTATGCATCCAGAGGACAGCTCTTCTGACATGTGACATGTATATGAAATTATGTATAACTAAAGATCGAATATTTATGCCATAAAATATGCAGAAAAACTGGCAAAATATGCAGTATAATTTGGAATAAAAAAATAGTAATTTGACTGTAGGAATGAAATGTTAGATTTAATTGAAAAGATTTTATTTTGGCGAGAGTAATAGTATTGTTGATGGATAAAGAGAAATCAAAGAAGTTGTCCTCTGATTGATGAAAAACAAACATTTATATCTAGTTGTATAGATATATAATGAGTATGTAATATATATATATATATATATATATATATATATATATATATATATATATATATAATTTATTTGTTAGAGACTATAGTTTCGAAGGTTTGACCTTCATCATCAGTCTTTTTAATTACAAATATTTTATTTGTTATTTCTCAAGAATTCAAATACCCGATTGGAGTTTACAAAGCGGATTTAGCTAAATCCAATCGGGTATTTGAACCCAAGAGAAATAACAGATAAAATATTTATAATTAAAAAGACTGATGATGAAGGTCAAACCTTCGAAACTTTAGTATTTAACAAATAAATTATATATATATATATAAATAAGTATATGTTTAATTGCATTGTGCAGATGACAACCTCATCATTGATTTCCCTTTTAGAATCAAGAACTCTGCTACTCTCGACTAAACAAAAAAAATTTCAATTAATAATCTCTTTGATTTGATTTCATTGTATCGAGTCTCTCTCAAAATAAGTATCGTTCGATATAAGATATTCACTGGTGACTTCACAACTAGCTTGCACTTTTTGTTGCATCTGAAATGACTATAGATTTTCTATTTTCTTGCAATTGCCTATCTTTTTCTAGACATAAAAATATTTGATATGAATTTTTTGTTTTTTTCAATAGCCTCATTTTTAAAGTTTTTACGGAATAATGAATTTTCCATTTTTTTCCATTTTCTGGCTTCTTTCGATCACAATAACTCAAAAACTATTGGTTGTAAAAAAAAAATACTTGTATCATTTTTCATCAACTTGTAACGCAGTATCCAAAAAAGAAATAGTAAAAAAATGGAAAATTCTATAAGCAGTAAAACCTATAAAAATGAGGCTTTGGAAAAAACAGAAATACATGTAAAATATTTTTTTGTTTAGAAAAACATATCGTGATTGCAAGAAAATAGAAAATGCTCCGAAATTTTTTTGAAAATTTCACTTATATATAGTATATATAATCAATCAATCAATCTGAATATCAATACAGAGGGTGTTTACAAAGTCCCTTTTACAATAGTTCGAAGATAATTCGATTTTTTTTTTTGGATTTTCCACTAGAAAGCTCAAAATTTTGTTTTAGATATATACACATTTTGGCACAAACATAATACTTTCTACAACTATCTGTTGTCGTTATTCCGGGTATAGGAATCTCTACTGATGGAAAAAAAATCATCTTAGGGAAAAATTGAAAATTATAAATTAAATTAGGGAACGAAGAAAAGATTTTTATATTATAGACAAAAGAATCAGCCTGGATTCGAACCCGGGATCTTCGCATGTGCGCTGCAACGCCTTTATAAGAACCTTAGCTCTTATCCTCTCGGCCACTGATCCCCGAACCCAACCTGTGGAGAGTGGGAGGCGTTTGGATATAAATGAAAATTATTTTTCCCTATGTTTCAGACATTTCTTTCCCGCCCGGATGGCGAAGTCTGCATCAGTGAGTACCAAGTAATATTTTACTATCGATAATGATAGGCTAAAAGATGAAATAGAAAAAACATTTAGCATGCTTGTAATATTGATTTTCAAACCAGCTAACCAGCATTTAAAAGTGTTAAACAAATGAGTCATTTTGGTATAACGAAATATTTAGAAGAGGAATTAAAACCTGACCAATACTTGTTTAAATTCTACGAGTATTATTACTTTACCATACAGGGTGTATAGTCAAGTAGTGTAATCGTGCATGAAAAAAGTTTTTTTTTTCGAATTATCTCAAAAACGGATGAAACTATTTTCATTAAAAAAAATTTAGCAAAACCAGGGCGTTTTTGTCTACAAAAAAGTCCTAATGAGTGAACATTAGAATAAATAACCCTAATGAACATCGAAAAAATTATATTTTTCGAGATATTAATTGTTTTGTCAAAATGTCTGTTAGTACGTTACCAAATTTTGTGTGCGCTCTAGCTCAAAAACTATATATAGTGTGAATATCAAAATGAAATTTCACATGTAGGTAGATTTGGTGCATTGAGGTTAAGAGCTGATTAGATTTTGGTTGAAATCGAAATTAAGGGGGTGCAATTAATTAAAATTATAAAATTAATTAAAATTATAAGGTTTCCAAATTAAAAAAAAAAAAAACAAGAAAAATGAAATATACCTACTATAAAATGAACCTATAATAAAAAAGAGTTATTATTTTCTTCGGGGGCCAAAATTGGAGAGGGGTCCAAAAAATAGAACTATCAATATACTTCTATATAAGCTCTAGACCCTAGACCCTTTAATCGATTTGTACGAAATTCCGCATTTGCACTCGATACGACCTTATGAAAATGACTCACTATGTGAAATTGATAGTGACAAAAAATATAGGGGGGGGGGGGGTTAAAAAAATTGTAAGCAAAAATTGAAGAATAATGATATTTCTAATAGTCTCACTAGTCTGGACCAAACTCAACAAAATTTAGTACGTATACATAATCTGTGGGCACCCAGAAAACTAGAAATGCAAAAAGTTGTCACACAAAATAGGGAGGGGGGAATAAAAATCTATGCCCTTGGACCAAATCCAAATAAAATTAGTATACATAATCTGTGGGCCCTAAGAAGACTAAAAATGCCCAAAATGAAAAATAAAATCTAGACTCTTGGACCAAACTCAAGCAAATTTTGTATACCTACATAATCAGTTATCTCATAGAAGACTAAAAATGCAAAAACTAACTACCCAAAATAGGCGAGGGAAGGGTCGTCAGCTGGTATTAAATATAAGAGAGGGAGGCCAGGTGTATGGTAAAGTCATGTAGATGGCCACACCAGTTTATTTATTATACGATTTGCAATTGAAACGAAATCAAATTAAGAAAACGAAAGAGCGTCGCTCGACTATTAGTTTTATTGATGATTAAAAGTCTATATCACTCTTTCAATTTATTATTTCAAACAAGAAAGGTGTAAATTTTAACAAAAATAAATATACTTATATATATATATATATATATATATATATATATATATATATATATATATTTATATAACCTTTTTGAATAATAATAAAATTAAATTGTTTGAAAACTCCTTCAACTTATTTGAAGTATTCAGTTATTAAATTCGAATAAATGTTATTCTGTAATTATTACCAAATTTTCCCGAAAAGTTTATAATTAATAGAGGTATAAAAAGTTAGAATTTTTAACTTTAGAAAAAAAATTGAAAAGAACAAACAAAATTATGGGAAGAAAGTTTTAATTTAATTTTTAACTTGAATCAATGATTTGTATTTGTTTACTAATTGGCTAGGCTTGGAATAATTTCCATCAGATTATATTTTATTAACGATGGCTAGCTTAGATCAAATCAATACATTAATTGGCATTACTACTCAATAAATATGTAGAAATCGCAGTTTCTATATATTATTATGTTCATAAAGATATTGCGCTTATATTTATTTTATAAGTTTTTTTTTTTTTTTTTTTATAATGGAGAAATGATTCAGTAAACAGTCAATGTAATAAATTTTTCAACAGTTTTGATGCCTTAAACCCATGATCATCAGGACAAATAAATATTAGTTTAGTTAGGTACCTACATTTTCCTATTTATCCAAAAAACAAAAATAAACAACAATACTTAGATTTTCTCTACTTTTCGAGAAATAGACAATGAAAAATCTATTATGATAAATGGATTAAAAATGATTTTTTCTATATCACAAATAAGATAAGAAAATTATATTTTATAAAAATCATTTTTAAGAGATTTGTCATAAGAAGCATTTTTACGGGCCTTTTGTAGTTCTGTGTTTACTCAATATGTTTTTTAACAAAATAAAAAAAAAAAAAATTCGTTATTATAAGTAGTTTATTTTATAGTATATTTCAATTTTCTTGTTTTTTTTTTTAGTTTGAAAGTGTTATAATTTTTCTTTTTAAACCGCCCCCCCCCCCTTTAATTTTGGGTTTGATTTCAACCAAAATCTAATCAGCTCTTAACCTCAAGCACTAAAACTACATGCGAAATTTCGATTTGATATTCACACTAGTTTTTGAGCTAGGGAGTCCACACAAATTTGGTAACAGACTAACTAACGTACCTACTAACAGACATTTTGACAAAACAATTATTATCTCGAAAAATATAATTTTTTCGATGTTCACTTATTAGGGCTTTTTTGTAGACCAAAACGCCCAATTTTTTTAACCAAAATAGTTTCAACTATTTTTGAAATATTTCGAAAAAACGAAGCAAAAAAACCCACTTTTACCATGCACGATTACAATACTTGACTATACTCTGAAAGGTAAAGTAAAAAAATAAAATAATGAAAAAAATAAATAAGCCGGCTAAGTGAGAGTCTAACTTTTAAAATACTTGAGATATCAAATTTCTTCTTATTTGTCGTTGATGAAGAAAGAATGAGGGAATTTATTAGAATTTTCCATAAATTTAAGTTAAGCTATTACTAATCGTCGACAGGTACAAAAATCACCTAAAAATGGCAATTTTAGAGCATTCACTTTGAAATGAGGATGTGAGCGTTTAATATTACTTAAATAATATTATATTTCTTAATTATTATTATATTCATTAGCGACATAATTCACTCTAGTCCCACTCGCATTTGGCACCATTTTGGCTAATATTTGAGTTTTTACAAAATTATTCAAAAATTTTTCTGATAATTCTAATTAAACATTTAATTTGAAAATAATGTTTTTATGGCTTAGGAAAAAGTGTAATAATATAAACATTAAATTAATTATTTAGTTTTTTTTTGTTGCTTACTTCGACCTTAATATTTTATGTACCTACTAGTGCAAAAACATTTAATTTTAGTTTGTCTTAATTTGATTTAATTTACTTTGAAATTCATAATATAATAATAAGTACCTGGAAAACTGAGCGATACTAGGTAATTTTTTGTTTAGTTTTAAGCGATATACTATATTAATATTATTTTTAATTTTAAATTCATGTAAAAAGATCAATCTTTATTTGAAGCCAGAATTAAAAAAGTTTAATTCATATTTTTGCTATCGTTTTGACTCGGTCCGGCCATCATCAAGGCATGACTGGGAACGAAGATTTGAACTTAAATTGCAATTATAAATAATATTTTCTATTTCTACTATTCTCTCAACTTTTCCAATTTTATTTCAGAAAATATCAAGTTAATTTCAGAAAATCCCAATTTGTATTTTAAATTTCAGAAAGCTCTGATAGAACCCCGCCTCCGATCACCCTACACCCCACCAAACCTATCCCCGCCCGCTGATGCCTCCCCCTTCTCCACCTTGGACCGCACTTCACCCCACCCTCAGAATTTAAAAAAACGGTCCTAAACTAGTTTTTAGTAATTTGAAAAAGAAACATATAACTAACTATCCCAAATAAAAACCACCTGCGAATAATTATTTGAATTTAGATCCAATTGTCAAACCCAGAAACTCCCTACATAACCCATAAACTTCATCGAAATCGTTAAAGCAGTTTTCAAAATAAATACAAATGTATACCATAAATTTACAATTTTTGCTTGTATAATAAGGATAGATAAATAAATAAATATTAAATATATATTAAACGTGTTTTGGATTGTCTTTTATAAAAGATTTGTATTTTTTCTAATATATATAATATAAGTATATTTATTTATTTATATATACAATTTTTGTTCGTATAATAAGACTAGATATAAGATGAATAAATAGTTCAAAATTATAATAGAATTTTATTATAGAAAGAGAAATTACTAATCTCGATTCTATAATAGTCTTTTCAGGTTCAAGCGTAAAAACAAACAAAAAGCATACGCAGAAGGGGAATTAAAATCTAGCCTGACGAGTAGGCAACCAAACTTACAAGCAGCCAGCGTAATGCGATGTCTTCTTGATTTTTTACTACTTGTATATCTTTCTGGTTTAATTTAATCGAACATGTTTTCTTCGCTTTAAAATTTATTTTTACATCAGCCTTCTGTGTTGATTTTGATGATGCAAGTAATTCAAAACATACGGTCAAGTGCGAGTGGACTAACATATAGTCAACCTACACACTCTTATCATCTAAACTAATCTTATACTATTAAATTAGCAATTCTTACATATACATTATACATGTATATATAGAATCGGTTTCTCGAAAACGGCTCTAGCTATTTCGATGAAAATCATGTATCATGGGGTTTTTGGGCCAATGAATCGATCTGTCAGGGTCTCGTCTTCAGTTTTAACTTGTCTGGTGTTTTCTTAATTAAAATAATTATTCAAATAAAAATAAATAATTAAATTTTTCAATTTATTTTTATTAATTAATTTGTTTTTTAATTTCAAGCCCACTAATAGTTAATTACAATTATTATTATATATTCCAATTAGGAAATGTAATTAATTAGATGCATTTTCTATTGAAGACTGAGTAGTAGTACTCAATGCTAAATTGATGCAAAGGCAGCCTAAGGGTAATGAAAATCTCAAACTCCCATTAATAGAATTAATTAGAACGTCATTTTCATCCTCTTAAAAAGCCGAGGATTCGGAGGCCCGTGTTTAAAAATATCAACGAAGGAACTTTTGTGAATATTAATATATTTTTTTTAATTGCAATCAAGTTCAAAACTTTGTGCATGGGTATGCCTTGATAATGAGCAGAGCTAGTTCAATACTAGGTTCGCCCGGGAGGCAGGCTACCAAGTAAGCAGGTTTCGCCTGCATTCCGGACGTAGCGAGTGATTTTATAAAAAAGAAAAAAGATCTTTTTGGATTTGTTTGATTTCGATGTTAGTGAACCAAGTGCTAAACTTCCAATCCGATCAGTTGGCTTAACTAACCCTAGAGGCTAAATCATTCCGATACATATAGGATAAACCTAAAGAAAATGTCACTTGATTAATTAATATCAGTCAATTGATAGACTTCACGCCAACACCTAAAAACGACCCCAGAACTAGGTGTCTTGCATTCTGATGAGTATATCTAATTACAAATGTGCAATCTAGGTAGTTTCAGCCGTAACTTCTCTTTTGATAAGCGCAGCTTAACCTTCAAAGCACCAAATGTGGACTTGAGTTATATCTAACTTCAATAAAATATTATCTTTGTTGGTATTTTATATTAGGATTAACAACTAGTGAGTTTTTTCAAGATGATGTATCGTCAGGGTTTTTAAAGTAGATAAAAATAACGTTCTAATAAATTATTTTATTCGGGATTTGTGGTTTTTATTATCCTCGGGCTGCCTTTGCATTAATTCAGCAGTGAGTTGGTTCTACTACCCCGGCTTTAATAAGAAATATCTCTAAAATGAATTCAATTTCTTATTAATATAAAAGGAAATTGAAAAAAAATTGAACACCTGTGAATATGGTAATTACTTTAATTAAGAAAATAAACAATCAAATTAAAGATATCTGACAGATCGATTTGTTGAAACAAAAATCCCTTAATCAGTGATTTTCATCAAAATCATTAAGGCCGTTTTCCGGAAACCAAATATATATTATATTTAAGAATTGCTTATTTAATAGTACCTATAACAGTGCTTCTTAAACTATAGGTTGTGACCCCATTTTGGGTCGCATAACATAGGGCAACAGTGACAATTAAACAAATGTTGGTCAATGAAAAAATTATAATATGCTGCGGCCAAAAATAAAGTTTAGTGAATTCGAGGTATATCTGTCATTGAATATCCAAATTCGTGAAATTGCCATTTTGTATTCTATATATATTTTTATGAAAGGCGACGTTCTTTCAATTGACGATTATAAAATGAAAATATAGATCAAATTTGAAAAATGTTGAAGATGATTCTTCATTTAATAAGAAACAAGCAGATTCATTTCATTATTATTTAGATTTAATAATTGTAATTATATGTAGATTTAATAAATGATAGAATTACTAATAGAGGTATGATGAAAAAAATTTGCTTCACTATAAATTTATTTATTATTTTTTAGTAAAAATGATGGCTTATACCATATATCTATATATTATGGGGTGGGGAAAAATTTCTCAATCAAAATGGGGTCGCGAATGAAAAAAGTTTAAGAAACGCTGGTATAAGATATATCCCTGGGATTTCTCTTTCTGAATCAATAACTCTGCTACTCTCGGCAAAACAAAATCTTTTCAAGTACCTATTAGATTTCGATGTTAGAAGACATCACCCCGCGAGAGTCAATCTCAAATGTTATTTTGTCTCCAGAGTTTGACTTTTACTAATTGTTGAAGGCTAGCTATCGCTCTTTCCATCTTATGAAGTAAAGGCAGAAGTACGCAAGTAAGATGATGTATGTTAGGTATCAATAAATAATTTATTCAAGACTAGCCAGGGTTTTCACGTGTTACAAGTCGAAATCACAATAACAAAATGAAAAATCATGGGCAAGTTACCCCAATGCACACACATTATGATATCGACATGGAAACCTAGGTATTGTATTAATTTAATTTAAAAAATTTATTTTTCTTTGTTAGATAGGAATTTTCGACAAAATGGATCTTTTGTCGCTAGAGATTTATATAATATTTTCAAAGAATAGGGTGAATTTATTATTAAATATCTTTGCATTGTGTATTATTGAAAATGCTCATAATATTACATTAGCTATATATCTAAATAAAAGTGTCGATATATAAGAATAATAGGTCTTTTATATAATTTATAGAATAGGTGAGATAAAAATTTTATGTTTTAAACTTAAGGCACAATTGAGAATAAAAATTGCAATCAATTCATTTACAATGGAATTGACTAAGAAGAGCAATAAATTATTTAATATTTATTCTGGAAAAATATGATCACTATTCAGAAGTGAGAATTTGATCGATCTTTTTTATAATAAATAAAAAAATGATAAAAAAATCTAAATTGTAAGTCGATCACAATCGACCTGCCCCTCTATATATATATATATATATATTATTTGTTGTGTAATGGAATTATACATATACCTATATAATTCCATTACACAACAAATAAATTTATGTAATTATTAATCGAAATACTATATTTCTTGCAAAAATTGATGCCGAGATTTTCTCAGACCTTTAATTTTATATGAAATGTTTTTTTTTTTTTTTTTAAGTATGGGGCAACTCGAAGTTTTTATAGTTTGTATTTCATTCGGATATTTTTTCAAGTTTTTTAAAAAGGATTAAAAAAAAAATTGATGAAAATTAAAGTGAATGCAAAGTCAGAAAAAAGTCGCGGGAATCTGCCCTAATTATAGTATCAATTAAAAAAAAAGATTTTATGTTAATTTCATTATAAGAAACTTTTTTGTAGGACTCTGAATTGGTTTAATATTTTAGCTACAAACCTTCAAAAGTTTCCTATATATCGATTCAATTTATTTTCGATTTTCTGCATTTTCATTAGTCTAAGTTCTAAAATAAGTAAGCCGCTAGTCTAATAAGATTTTAGCTTAAAAATACAACTATTTTAGCATAAGAACGAACATTTTACGACCTATGTTCTTGAATTATCGTAGGGATCGGAATCCAGGGGGATAGATAGATAAAAATCCTATATAAAAATGACATTTCTCACGTGTGATTTTTTTAAAACGAATAAGAAAAAAAACAAATATTAAAATTTTTTGAGACTTACCCCGCGTAATGGCTAAAGTGGTTGCTTTGCTTTACATTATTTTGTAAAAGTGCGCGATTAGTAACTTCTACTGTTGACTTTAAATTAAAAGCTACTATCTAGGGCAGTGGTTCTTAACCTTTTCAAAGTCAGGGAACACTTTTGATTATATGAAAAATTTGAGGAGCACTTAAATTAATTAGCCAAAAAACAAACAAAAACAGGATACCTGATATTTATGTAAGATCTTTATTAAAGAATGTATTTCTTATATAATATTATTAACCATCGGCCCCGGTCGGCAACTGGCGAACCACGAAAGGTCAAAAATTGGACAGCCAAAATTTTTTTGAAAGTATTAATTACTCAAATAAATTATTTATAAAATATTTTTCTGTATAAATAACAATAAGTTTGAGCGCCACCGTTATCATATTTATATATATTATAATTAATATATCTTTAAAAATAATGAAAAATATAAATTCCATTTTTGGATAACAATCAAGAAATATCTTTCATAATTTAGCGGAGCACTTGCAAAAAGCTCACGGAACACGGGGTAAAAACCACTGCTCTAGGGTTTAGTAATAAGAAACTACGATGTAGAAAAAAACGGAGATCACTGCAAAATAAAATAGAAGAATAAAATTCTTTTGAATTAATTGTGTATTAATAAGCGACTATTCTGTTAAATATAATTGAAGATAGAAATTAAAATGGGCCGTAGTGAAGTGTCAAATAGAGGAAATTAGAGACAATATATCTTTTTTAATTAAAGTAAAATTGACTTAACTTTCATTCATTGATTTACCTGTCGGAAGAGAAATATCTAAAATATAAAAGGGATGGTATTTTGTCCTTTTTGTTTCGGTTTTTTAATTTCCTCCTTTATTAATACTTATGCCAACCTTTACCAGTATGCCAGATTCCAGCATTCTAGGTTTATTGTATTTTCACTATATATGTTAGCCTATAAATTTAACCCTTTCATTTTAGGACCTGAAGAGGGAACGTTTCACTTTTTCGATTTTTCCTTTAATTGTAGCTCAAACTGTACCAGTATGCCAAATTTCAGCATTCTAGGATAAGTAGAAGTACTCTAGGTTTTTGTTGAGTGAGTGAGTGAGTGTTAAAAATGAAACTTTTCAGAGCTTAATAACTCAAAAACTATATTAGCTTTATTCATGAAATTTGGGATTCTAGGTGTGTTCCAGTGGGCCTTATTAGACATGCAAAATTTCAACTGTGTAGGTCTAATAGTTTTTGAGTTGGGGGGGGGGTTGAAAGTAGCTCGAAATGGTTCGTGTAAATATACACATGGCCGGTGCGTCGCCCGTTCTTTTTCGAAGTTGGCTGACTACCTGAGCAGTGGGTCTAGATCTCTCTTCCTTTAGAGCAGTGTTTTTCAACCTTTTTCATGACGCGATCCCCTTAGTATGAAAAAAAATTTGCTACCCCTACCCCCCGCTGTTTGTAACCTATAATTTATTATGTTACAAATATCAAATCCGTAAAACATTTTTATTAATTTTTATAATTAGGTATCGGCTAAATACACAATTAAGTACCTATAACAGACATATTTTTACATCGATTACATCGCCAAACGCCTCGCCTTGTGTTAACCTACAAATGTCCTTTAATTAATTTTCTTAATAAAAATATACTTTTAAACTTTTTTTTTTCTTTTTTACTGAGGCTTCGCGATCCCCAAGGGGGGTCGCGACCCACACGTTGAAAAACACTGCTTTAGAGCTAGCTTTAGCTAGCTTCCTTTAAGGATGCCAAATACAAGTCTAGACCTGTTTCAAACTAGAGGAGATTAATTTCTTAATTTCTATTATTTTAGGAATGGCCTTTTGAATCTATGTAAGAAAATTATCGAAATGAATATCAGATTTATATATTGATCATTTAACATAATCAATTCACCGAAACTGTAAACAGCGTACCGGGTCTTAAAAACTTTTACTTTTCCTTAAATTATTCAATTAATTTTTTGAAATTCTTAGATGCCTGATATTGTATTCAAGAAGCTATCCTTTATAATTGGCCAAGTGGCCAAGTGTCCAAGTGCAAGAAGGTGCTGGTGGATGGTAGACTGAGTGCAGACAGACTGCGACAGCTGCACCCTCGCAGAGGCTCGATCAATAGCCGTCGTGGCGCAGCAACTAGCAAGTCCGCCAGACCAGAGTATTTGCAGACCCCAAGGACCATGGAGGCTGACTGGGGCTCCATCCACCCCCGCCCAGTTCAATCGGTCAAAAATTCACCCTTAGCATTCAGGCATTTTATAGTGTTTCTCAAACTTTCTGGTCTTAGAGCTCCTTTTACAATTAAAAATTTCCAAGGACCTCCGAAGAATCCAATGTATAAAAAAAATATCCCAGAGTGGGGAGTAAATCAGACAGACATTCGCCTCATTAACGAATTCTTTGTAACTATTTTATTCTGCTTTGATAAATCCTACTCCAAAAACTCTTATTAAATGAAACCTAAATTTAAAATCATTATTTCAAATACAAATTAAATGTATTTTAAGAAAAAAGAATTAATTTATAAAAATAATCAGAAACTAGTTTATTCCTCATAAAAATTTTTATTTTAATGGGTCAGCAAACTTGAAATAATTATTTTCTTCATAGCTAATACTAATACGTAAGAATAGGACCCAAGTTTTTGGTTGGTAAAAAGAAAAAGTTACCTTAGGGACACAGCGTAATTTTTTAAAGAGGTCGTATCGACAAAAGAGATTGCGACTTCGATGTTGGATTAAGAATAATTTTGGGTGTAGAAGCTCAAAGATAAGGTCTGTTTCCAACGCTGTCAATTGAGCGGACATAACATACGTTTAAGTAATTTAGACCAAAATAGTGGTCTTATAAACCGCCTTCGGGCCGTCGTCCCAGGTGGGGGGTTATTGTAACCAAGGGAATTATTGTTTTATTTTTAATTTGATCTGTTTAGAACAAATGACATTTTCTCAAATGTGTACAAATTTTTAACACTTAATACATTGCGAACAAATCCCGGACAAACTATTTTTATTTCAATTAAATATTTTACCTATATATTAATTATTTTTTTTGATTTTTTTTGTTTATAAATCTTTATAAAAAACAATCTTCAAACGTTTATCAAAATACCAAGCGTTTCAGAAGTTTCCCAGTTTATCAATGGAATTGAAATAAAGAAAAAAGTTGCTTTTGATATTAATATAAAGCAACACTAAACAAATAATTGCAAACAGACAATGATAAAGATTGTCTTGATGATTAAAGTACCTTGAATAAAAATAAAAAATATAAATATTTACGAAAAATAAATTTTTCATAAAATTTTGGATAAATAATAGAAAAACAGTCCAGATCTCCTTTTGTTGTTGAATGATTTTTTTTTTTTTGTTTAAAATTTCGATCATTTCTAAAATTATTTTTTTCTAAATTCCGCTCTTTATCTAAAATGTCGGGATTAGAAAAGTCAAAGATTTTAGATAAAGAGCGGGATTTAGAAAAAATATTAATTTTAGAAATAATCGAAATTTTAAGAAACAAAAATTTAACATAAAGTCAGATATGGACCTTTTTTCTAATATTTATTAAAAAATTTTAGAAAAATCCATTTTTCATAAATATTTATATTTTTTAGTTTTATTCAAGGTATTTTCAAAATATTTATTTGTTTAATGTCGTTTTATCATTCCTTATTAAAGCAACCAATGATAAAGAAAGAATTTCTCCTGAAACGTCTAGAATTTTAATAAACTTTACTAGATTGTTCTATAAAAGATTTGTATATATATATAATTTTCTTTAATTGGACTCTAAATTCACTTGACTCTGTCTCGTTAGAGCTTGGAGGATTTTTATTAGTGGTTTGGCGAAACAATTTTAAAATTGGCACGACAATTTTTTTCTATTTATAGATCAGAGCCAAGAAACTTTGTTGTAAATTTAGAGACATCACTTTAATTCCTATATTGTACTAAATAATTGTAAACGTTATATTTGTATTAATTATTAGTTAGTTATCATTTTGTATTTTCACTCAAAATGTTGTTTTCATTAAAATGCAATTAATTAAATGAACAACATCAAAGAATTAAATGTTGCTATTACGATGTGTATTTATATTAAATTAAAGGCTTTTATTTAATTTGTTTGATTATAAAAATTATGATGTTGCAAGAAGATGCCCACAAAAGTCAAGTTTGAATTTTGAATTTTAAATGGAAGAAGGAAATTTTTTAAGTTGAATCCATGTTAAAATAAAGGCTTGTGAACCTGCAAGATTGAAGATAGTAGATCGAAAAAATAGGAGTTGGAAGGGTTCCATGCTCTAGAAGTCAAAGAGACAAACGAATTGACGAATGACTTTGTTCTATTTGATTCTAATTTGATTGGGAAGTTTTCTATTTCGCGGAAATGGTTATAGGGTAGATTTATTGACTCTATCATCTTAGGGTGCAAATACACTATTAGAATAAATCTAGGTAGAGAAAGCTGTCCGCTAATCAGATTATAGTGGGCCTGCCCACAAGTGCTGTTTAGTCTATTTGTTTTGAAATAAGTGGGACGGAATTCTCAAAATCCCGTTTAGGCCTCATAGTCAAATGCGATGGGATGCACGCAGCACAAGTGGGATTGGGAAGGCTATAAATATGATAACAACACACAGTGTCTGGGGGGAGGGGGCGGTCACCCATCTAGGAACTAACCGCGTCATATGTTGCTTAACTTCGATGTTCGTGATTCCTCAGGCACCGGTGCTATGCCAAGGCCGAGGGCTAATGCCATGGTAGTATCTATAAAAAATGGAAAGAACGGAAATTGCAAATTGGAGAGAAAACTTAACATTTTCAAAACACGCTACCTGATGTTTTTAATGTCATTTTTTATAGAAGGAAATTGAGAATGGCGACTTTTTCATGTCATTTGGCTTTCATTATAAGCCATTGGGTTTATGAAATCATAATTTCAATCAAAGATAGCTTTATCCTAAAAGTGGGTAGCTACTTATTTTGGAAGTAAGAAAAATATGCAATTAATGAAAGCACGGACTGTGAGAAATCTACATATACCATCAGAAATAAACCTCTAGTATAAGGCAAAATCAATTATATTATTATTCTGAGCTATAATGGTGAAACTTGGCACAAAAGCTCAGATTATATATAAAAACTTGATTGGAAAAATTTTATTGATTGTTTTGAATATATATATATATATATAAAATATATATAGATACAAACTTTTGTAAAAAACAATTTTAAACCATTTATTAGAATAGTATACTTTTCGGAAAAAATTCTCTCTTTATTAATAAAATTATTAAAAAATTTGAAAAAATAGTTGCTTTAAACAACAAGATACTGGCAGTACCCCACAGCTGAATCCAAACGGGCTTAAGAATTGACTTGTATAGTAATGACTTGTTATCCAAGGATAATCTTGAATTACTCTTGGGGTACTGATGCCAGGAGATATCATAAATATTATTGTACTTATTGTGGCAATTATTGGGGAGTGGTCAGAGGAGAGATCATAGTTAGGTTCTAACATATTTTGATATAGTCAGATGAGATATTTGTATTCAAATAAATTATAACTACTGAAAAACAATTCATCCTTAATTTTTAGCAGCGCATTGTCAAAGGTTTGGCAGCACAGTGGTTGAGAACCACTTAACTAGAGTCTGAACGTTTGGCAATTCTTACTCTAATTACGTTTCCAGCTCTCCAGGTGAATAAGAATGAAGTCGGTTAAAAATGAATGAATGTCTGTTTGTTATTTTATGGAAATTCAAGTACCATGCCGGAATTGAAATGCGATTTCATTTCTTTAGATTAAAGTTAAAAGTTTAAATATAGATAGATGTAGATACGTATGACGCTTTTCCTAAATAAAGAAATCGATCGGTTATTAATTTCCCGAAACTTTGCCGCATTCCTCTATTCACTATTCTAAAAATAATAGTCCGGTTGTTCAGGAAAAAATCAATGGTTATATTTTTTGCATATTTAGTCAATAGTTAAATGTTAATTATAGCGCAGTGAATGCAGATATAGGTATATACTATATAGTTAGGCACAGATATGCAAATTATAGCAATTATCTAGGACAGAATGAATGAATGAAGACAAAGCAACATGGCCTAATATTATAGCTTGGAAATGAAAACAAAGCGACTAGCTTTTCCTTACTTGGTGATAATTTTAAGCGTTAATTCAATGGGTCTTAATCGATACAAAAATAAAAAAGTAAACCTATTGAATTTTGTATGATCCTCGTGAAATACAATGATTATTAAGAATTTGCCAAGCAAATTGAATTTTTTTTTTTGTTGAGAAATATCATTTTTTTTTTCTTTATAAGAGTATAATATACCGATTACACAGTTCCAAGGATGATATATAGAAGGATGGATAGCTGATTGCCTATTCTTTTTTAAAACATGAATGAAGCATGGGGAATAACATGAATAAATAAATATTCTGGAAGATGGAAGTTTTTCTAGTTATTTAATCTATTTAATAAAATAAACTGCAACGGATCGTTGCTAGACTTTAACCAAAGTCATTTAACCGACTTCAAAAAAGGAGGAGGTTCTCTTCGACTGAATTTTTTTTTTTTTTTTAATATTAAAATGATTATTCCTTTATTATTAATCAGATATAAGTGGCTATTGGAAGTCCATGTTAACTTAAATCCAAAAATAGCCATCGATTCTCATCTAATCTAATACTTGGGGGGCCGTCCATAAATTACGTCACACGGATTTCAAGATTTTTAGCCCCCCCCCCCCCTGTGTAACATTTTCATTAAGGCCCCCCTTGTATTGTGACGTCACACTATCACTTTTATACCCTATAATTTAATAACTGTATAAATTTTTTTATAAATAAACTCAACTTAAGGGATTTAATATATTTTAAGTTTAACTTTATTTTTATTCATATCATTTAACACATTATTCACTAATTCTATTATTATTGCATTATAAATTTTTTAATATTAATAAAAAAATAAGTGTTTTTGATAAAAATTGCTTGCTTACAATTTTTTGTCTAAGATTTATTTTACCAACATTTTCAGGTTGGAATAATAATAACCTGAAATTTAAAAAATCTATATGAAAATTTTTAAAAATTTTTAATTTGACTTTTGTGACATCACAATTTTTAAGATCCCCGGGGCCCCTGTCACATTTTGTCACAAATCTGAGATGTCCCCTCCCCACTTACGGTATGACGTAATTTATCGACGGCCCCTAACCATTGCTTAAGACATGGAAGAATCGATATAAAATCAAACATAATGATGGATTCGTATCTAATACTAAAGGAATAACCTTATTGTATTCCATTTTTGACGTTTTGACTATTAATGGTAACCTCTCCTGAAAACATGGAAGAATTGACTTAAAATCATTAAGACTAAATTCTTTTTTGGTATTAACTCTGGTGGTTTTTCGTACAATTCAACCAACAGAGTTGTGCAAAATATACGTTTCTCGAAATGGCAATGATAGCTCTTATCAATTATTCGACGAACTGAAACAATACTTCTACTACACTATATATATATATATATTATAAAATTGATTGCTTAATTTTACCTTCGATTATTCTTTCTGGTTACGAGGTGCCTGTCTACAATAAAACTTGCTGTGATGTCTCAACTTATTTTGCTATTGATTATAATCTACGTAAATTGTACTTATCAAATAAGTTTAAACTTTTTTTTGTTATTTTGAGCGATTCTTTCATTAGAATCTAATTGAGGAAAATGACTAAAAAATAAGCCAAAATATTTTAGGGAGAGCCTTGCCCCCACCAGAAGCCATTATATTTTACATTCCCTTCATCTATTAACGAGGTAGTTTTACATGCCCACTTCTGTCTCACCTAAAAAACAACAAAAAGTATTGATTCAAGATGGAGAGTATTCTTTATAATTGATAAAAATATATGGACCGTTTATTTTGAAAGTGGTTTAAGTCCATTAAAAAAATGAGATATCTCATAATTTGTGATTAATTTAGTGTAAACTTTTTATTTATAACTAGTTATAATTTAATATTTTAAAAAATGCCAATGCATTATTCAATTTCAATAAAAGAAATTTCATAGCAATTGATTATAGAATCTTTAATTTTCTCGAAACAGTAAAAAATGGACTTGCACTACTTTCAAAATAAACGGTCCATATAGTTATCCTTTCATCTACATTTACTAAAAATATTATTCTTAAAACAATTTTATTTCACTTCACTTCCTTATTATCTCAAATAAAAATAAATTATATTATATATAGGTATATAGGTACCTATATAGATAACTAAGCTCAAAAGCAAGAAAAAAGTTCATTAATTTTAAAATGAAATGAAACAGTTTTTGTACTAATTAAAATATTTTTTTTTATAATTATGTCTTCAAAATTTGAATACAAAAAGAGGCAAATTTTTAAGTAGAACTCAGATATCAAGGTTTCAGAAGTTTTGTTCATCTTTCATTAAAACTAATTGTTTTATAGCCACCAAAATAATTTTATGAAATTACTCACATTAAGCTAATTTCACGAATTTTTACAAATTTTTAAATCAAATAGTTCCTAAGTAAGAGGAGAGGTCACATTGCGAGGCAAATGATAAGGCTCAGAGTGCGAGATTGGAACGCCAAATAAAATTTACAAATAACTTGCTTAATATCTAATGTTTAAGGATAGTCAAAATATTCTTAAAAAAATTGTATTAGGTTATTCATCTTATTTTAAAATAATTACACCAGGATATCTAGACAAAAAATTTTCATAATATTATATTCTATCAATCCCCTTAGCTCTTTTCTAGACGCCTCTTAAAATAATTTTATTTGAACTTAATTGAATTTAGAGAAATCACACAAGTTAAATTTTATAAATGCCCTTCACTATTTTATCTTTCCCTTATATTTATTTAAATTGCCTTTATTCTGTTGACAATTTTAAATACAAGACATACTTACTTTTTCCTTTATTTCAGAATTGAATAGGATTTTATAAAACATGGCCCATGGAAATAGGCAATTAATTTGTTTCACCCTTAAAGGCGAATGGCTGTGGCATGTTGAGATTTTGTTAAGAGATTTCACAGGATATTCACTATTTAGCGCTTTTAGATTTTAGATGGGCATACGTTATTTTTTACTTTATCCAATGCGAAGCGTAGGTAAAGTATTGTAATCAGTCTCGCGGCAAGCGCGACTTCAAAGGGTCCTCAGGTAAAGACTACGGAACCCATGGACTCAATTAAAGTCACAAATTGTAGTATTCAATTAGGTTGAATTTTAGCATATGACGGTTTGGCCAAAAATTACATGGGGTCTTGTTGAGAGGCCAAAAAGTGTCATTTTTTCAGGAAGTGCGTGCGGATGTATGGATGGATGGATGTTATCGTTTTTTTGGTCCACGATTTTTTCCACACCGTTGCACCGATTGAAATTAAATTGAAAACCTACAATTATTTTAACAAAATGAAGCGCTGATTAGTTTTTGATACATATCGGTTCGCAAACATTAGTACTTTATTCCAGTACTTTTTTAGTTTTTTCTAAATATCTTGAAAATGACTTAACCAATTTTGATGAAATTTAATTTTCTAATTAAGGACCTTAGGAACCACACCACACTTCCACTTGTACTTCCAAATATTTCCAAGTACTTCCAAATATTTCCAAGTACTTCCAAATATTTCCAAGTACTTCCAAAATATTTCCAAAGAGGTGTACACCTACTTCCAATCGCGGATCACCCCACGATTCTCCATTTACACGAATCCACTTAAATACAGCTGAAATTTTTTATTTTATTATTTGGAAGACAATTATTTTTTTAATTTGCATTATTCTTCATTTAAATGTTGGGTATATATTATATTCATATAAAATCCCAATCTTAGTGGGAAAGAGAGGGCGATATAATGCTTTCCCTCTCTCTTCTAACTTTATTAGCAAATAAACTGTAAACACGTGTAATAACTAAAAGAAGCCATCGAAGGATATTTTTGTTTTTTAATAATATAAATAAATAAAGTCAATTTGGGCAAGAAGTCAACCATTAGATAGTATGAGTACTCAATTGCTCTAGAATTACACGTTTTGCTTATTTCCAATTACAAATATTTAATAGATTTTAAATGATGAAATTTCGATATTTATTTCAAATGAGTCGAGACACGCATGGACCTGTTGGCAGATTAGTTTGCAAAAATCTTTTCTCTAATATTTCGAATTTATTCATTTTCTCTGATGAAAAATATCAATTAAGTAAAAAAAAATTATTGATACCTATATAAGATACAAATTATTTTCATTTGGTATAAATGCTTTTAGTTATACCTAATGAGCTGAAAATTGGTACGCAAATATGCATTTTCACATTACAATGGACCAAATTTTTATCTTATACCTGAACACGTTTCCTGAAAGTACAAAATGCCTATCTTGAATGGTTTTAGTTAATGAGCTGAAAATGGGTACGCAACTATGTTACAATTCACTAAATTTTACTTTTTACATGAAAACGTTTCATGAAAGTACAAAATGCCAATCTTGAAAGGTTTTTGTTAATGAGCTGAAAATTGGTAGGCAAATATGTATTTTCACATCACAATTCACCAAATTTTAATCTTATACCTGAAAACGTTTCCTGAAACTACAAAATGCCAATCTTGAATGATTTTAGTTAATGAGCTGAAAATTGGTTCGCAACTATGTATTTTTGAATTTTAATGGGCCAAATTTTAGCTTTATATCTGAAAACGTTTCCTATGAGTAAAAATTGCCAACCTTAAATAATTATATCTAATGAAACATAGTTCGAATCTATATATTTTCACATTACTGTACTAAATTTTAGTTTTACCCGAGGGGTGAAATTGGAATTAGGTGTACACGTCTTTGGAATTATGTGGAATTATTTTGGAATTCATTAGATAATGCCCCTTAATCTATTGTATTTTACTTAGAAATGAAAGTGGAAGTAGGTGTACACGATATTGGGTCGCGGTTCACCTCTCGGCTTTACCTATACCTGAAAACATTTCGCGAAAATATATACAATTTTTGCATGACTGTAATATTTTTTAAAGCAATTATTTTTTTGAAATTTCAATATTGATAAAGTGAGAATTTCTCTTGAAACATTTTTACTAAATGATTCTAGATTGTTTTATAAAAAATTTGTATTTATTTATTTACAGAGCCGAGTGGTTGTGTCAAACCAGTCTTAGGACTGTGTACTCAATGATGATGATGAAGATTTATTTATATATGTATAGAAAAGAAAAATTAATTATTGATTGCGGAACGTTTATTTTGAAACTAGACGTTTCGGGAGAAATTCTCCCTTTATAGATAGAAATTTTTTTTTAAAAATTGAAAAAAGAAAAAAGTTGTTTTCGCTAATGTTTCGAAAACAACCCTAAGAAATTAAATATTTTGATAACAGGCAATTGTACAAATTGTCCTGGCGACGAAATTACCTTTAATTCAAATAAAAAATATAAATATTTATGAAAAATTATTTTTCTCTAAAATTTTTTATAAACATTAGAAAAACAATCCATATCTGACCTTTTATTAATCGAATTTTTGTTATTTAATATTTCTATCATTTCTAAGATTAATTTTTTTCTAAATTATGTTCTTTATCTAAAATTTTTTGGATTAGAAAAGTCAAAATTGTGTTTAAGGTTAGTAAAATGGTTAGCCAGCATTGTCCATTCGGAATTTTTCGTTCTAATTGAATATTCATGCTCGTAAATTCGAGATTTTAAGTATTGTTTAGTCTGTCCTATATATGTGTTCCGTCACAATTTTAGCAATCAATTTTAATTAATCATCTTTTTTATGTATAGATAGATAAATCAAGAAATGGACACATTCTACCGAGTCCATGTATAAAGATATCACAGTTGGGGGCGAGCATGCGTGTAGTTAGGGAGGGGGGGGGAGGGGCGCTGCCCCTTAGAAAACTCCTTGCCCCCCCCCCCTTAAAAAAAATCGAGTCAATCACTATTTATGCTAAGAGATTAAATTTATTCTTAAAAAATCAATACAGATTGAAAAATGTAGATCTCAAAAAAAATATCTTCCCATATGTAAATAGAGGGGTTTCAGCTTATATTAATAGCGGGAAAAGATTTTTAGGGTCGTTTGGTATGGTGTGGGTATGCCAAACTAAGTTTGCGACCTCGAAAGTCTGGGGGACAACTTTTGACAACCGAAAAACCTCGAAATTTTCGAAATTTTTCCAGTTTTTCGCTTATAACTCGAAAACAGTTCATATTTTATAAATAACCGTTTTATAGTAAATTAAAGACGACAAATTTTCGCGTTAAAAGAAAAGCAAAATTGGTCTAGTAGTTCGATTTTTAATGGGGATCCAAAAAACAGCCCCCATGATTACTTTTGAAAATCCCTAAAACTCGCACTTTTTTCGATTTTTTTCCCATTTTGACCATGAAGGAGCGCGTTTTCAACAAAGAAGCCTGTATACATTTTAAAATTAGATTAGATTTTCTACAATTTAAAGAAAGTTTCATATTAATTGAATAATGGTAACCCGTGTCGCAATGAGGTTGAAATTTTGAAAAAATGCAATTTTTGCAAAAAATCTCAGTTTTTCCTTCATAAAATGAAAAGCACTTATCCTAGAAACTTGATTTCTATCTCATTTTCTAGAAAATTTTATTGACTTGAACGTTTACTTGGATCACTTTTTTGTTAAAATTCTTTGATTTATAAATATCCTACATTTTCCAGATAGGATATGATCCGAATCCTCATGCGTCATGGAAAATGCAGGATATCTATAAATCTAAGAATTTGATCAAAAAAGTGGTCCAAGTAAACGTTCAAGTCAACAAGATTTCCTATAGAATGAGATAGGAATCAAGTTCCTAGGATCAATAATTTTCATTTTATGAAGGAAAAACTGCGATTTTTTGCAAAAAATTGCAGTTTTTCAACAAAAATTTGATTGGGCGGTTGCCACACCTCGCTCAACCCTGGCACCGCCACTGCGGCTGCCCGCCCAAGGAAAATTCCCTAACTACGCCAATGGGGGTGAGAGAGATTTCTTCTCAAAAATGTACCCTACCTTTGAGAAAAATGTGTGGATTCAGCCCTGTATGTGTATATGAATGGGGTCACTAAATTTAAATTTGGCTAATACCTCGGTAGGTATAACGTACCACTGGCTCAATGGTAAAAGTGTAAAAGTATGATCCAGGCATAGTCGTTAAGTAAATGTTCCCTAAGAGTTAGGCATCCAGAGGAGTCGTATAGTTTGCGATAAGTCGCTTGCTTATCAAGAAAGGACGGCCAGCAAAGCTCTCAGTTGGTGTTCGGATTCGGTGGTGCTCATAACGACGGCGACGACGCTCCTCCGCTGACTCGAGCCGGCGATCCTCCTCTGTCTCAACTGTCCACTTGTCGACTTAGACTTTTTCTTGTTCCTCAAACCTCAGGATAATAGGTAAAACATCAACCCTTTCTGAGGATACTTTCATTAATTCAATTTACCGAAAAATTCTCCCATGACAACACACCTTGTTTCTTTCAGATCTCACCGAACCAGAGATAAAGTCTGTTTGTTTGATTTTCTTCACTCTGTCTTAGTATAAGCCTATTGCCTTTAGATATTCGTCAGTTAAAATTTAAATCTGTCATAACTAAATGATGTCAATGGTTTTAAATTGAAATTATGATGGGAGTATTTTTCATAATAATGATCAGAACTAGGTTACTTAACAGACACATTTAATTTAATGAATACAATTCATGTGCTGATGAATCTTAAATTGTGGAAGAATAACCACTTGATCTTGGTCATCTTAAAAACATTCGATTTTTTTTCCAAAGATAATGAAAAGATGTTTAAGATAAACAAATTTTAGCGAAATAGAAATAATATCATAATATGAATCATTTATTTTAATTATATAATAGTTTAATTGAATCAACGTAAGATTTAGTTAAATGATAAGTGAAAAAAATGTCAATTAAGAATTTTTATAAATAATAAATTGCAAAAAGATTAATAATGTGAAAATTATATGTTGACTTGTATTTGAATATGAATAAATGGACCGTTTATTTTGAAAATGGTGTAAGTGCAATTTTGAAAAAAATTAGTTAATGTCAGATTTAGTTAAACATAGATGTCATCTTTTCATATTTATAATATCCAGTCAATATCCTCATGAATTCGTCAAAATAAAAATATCGAAATATATATAAATATATATGTGTTTATAAAAATATAAATACAAATATCTCGAGATAACAAAAAATGCACTTACACCACTTTCAAAATAAACGGTCCAAATATCGTTAAAGCATCTGTCCTCCCCAAGAAAAATTAATAATTTTTATAAATTAAATTTTATTAAAAAATGACCAATTCTCGTATATATATATATATATTATTAGAACGTCATTTTCATCCTCTTAAAACTCCAAGATTCAGAAGATCGTCCCTCCTTCAGGGTTTAAATGGGTCAATGAAGGAATCTCCTTGTATATTAATATTATTTTTTATTGAAATTAAGTTCAAAAATCGGTGAAGATAATATATATATGAATTGATTTGTCCAAAAGATTTCTAAAACTTTTACGTCCTGCGATCAAAGTTCCCTCTAAGCTGCGCGGGTGCGCACTAATTTTTCGCAGCCGTTTTTGTATTCTTCGCACAATGGGCTTGTTCACCATTTTTCATTTTATAAAAGAATTTCATCTAAAAATGGAAAAAATTCAAATTTCACAAAGAATTTAGAGGTTATTTTTTACTTCAAACACAGGCACAGGACCCCCCGCTTGCAAACTGCAAAAATTAGAGGGAACGATTGCCTGTGACCTCCCCAAAAGTCTTTATTTTTAAAAATTTTATTATTAAAAACAAGTAAATTTAAAATATAAAATTTTTATAAATATAATAAAAATTCTTCAATGTATTGATCTGGTAAAAAATTCTTTAAAATGAGGAAATCTATTGAAAATGTAAAAAATAAAAAAATAGATTGATTAACGTAAAGATAATACAATATAATTTCTCGGAGATATATATTATAATGATAAGAAATTATGAGAAATTAAGTAAATTTAATTTTTAAAAAAATAAAAATGATTTCTGGATTAGCGTTGATGACGATAAAATTTAAAAAATGCTTATCGATTCCAAATCCGATTGTTTAGAGCAGGGCTGTCCAACACGTGGCCCGCGGGCCGCATGCGGCCCAGCACTGCAATGAGTATGGCCCAACATAATATCATAAACTTCCTTAAAACATTGAGATTTAGAGATATATTTATTCACTTTTTCGAAATATGAATGTACATTTGTACAATACGTGAAGCTTTTTCCAAGAATAAAATTCACTAAAAGCAAAATTATAAGCTCAACTATATAAGATAAAAAAATAAAGAAGTTTCGAATATTTAAAAATTCTTCTTCCTCTCATATTTTCACTTTCTAAAATATTTATTATTTCAGTAATTTATATGATACGACACTAACCAAGTCTAAAGTTATCATTCTAGTACAGGAGGAATTGGGGTTTTCTAAAACAATCACAATTAATTGATAATTTCTCCCCTGGGCTAAAACTTGTCAGGACTTGTCTTTTAGATCTTTACACGTACATGTCAATAAATAATGGATGGTCAGGGATTACTATATATAGACCCTTTTAAAAAATAAATTATCATTCCTCATATCCTTCTTTAATCCCATTCGATTTAAACTAGGGCTGTCCAACCTGTGGCCCAATATAAAGTTATAAAATTCCTTAAAACAGTGAGATTTATATGTAGATACTGGAAAACACAGAACAATTTGGGCTGATAATTTTTTTTCTCTAAAATAAGAAATCTGAAAATCGACTGTGAAGTTTTCGAAAAATAAAAGTGCTATTTTAAATTTTGAATCTGGAACTAGATTTCAAGATTTCCGAAAAAATAACCAATATTTTAGTCTATTTTCGACTTCATTTTCATTAGAAATAAATTTTATACTTGCAAACTTTCTGATTGAATGTTCTAGAACAATTACTTAGATACCGATCTGAAAGAAAAATTGAATATTGTCTCTTTATTAGAATTTTATATTAATTATCTAGCCAGGAAAAAATATAAACAAATACTAATACATAATATCACTTTTTGTAAGTTTGTAGGTATGTATTTACATATACGTGAAGCTATTTTCAAGTATAAAATTTACGAAAAGTAAAATTAGAAGGTCACTATGAGCTAAAAAAAAGTTCTTATTTCTACATTATTAACTATCTTTTTTGACTAAATTGGCTGACACACTGTCTAGATATGAGTATATATAACGAATATAAATATGTATAATGAATATATATGATGTATATATATATTAATATATTGTTAGTTCAGTGGCCAGCTTACTAAAAAAACAAACAAATCTACCTATATCCAATCAGGTATTTGAACCCTTGAGAAATAATAGATGGAGTATTTCTAATTAAGAAGACTGACAATGAAAGTCAAACCTTCGAAACTATAGTCTCTACAAAATAAATTATATAAACACATTTATATTATGTTTATCGTATTATGTTTATTTGGATCAAGCAGAGGACACCATCACTGATTTTATTTCAAGTTAAATAGCTAACTTTAAAGATTGCTTAGTTTATAATTCTCTTAATAGAATCCGAAAAGTCCAATTGAAAGAATCGTTAGGTATTTCCCAATTTGAAATTGCAAGAAGCCAGATAAAATCTCATTGACAATAGTATGGCGTCTTGTGCAACCAATTCCTTCTCGATATTATTATTCACTTGTTTAACAAAAGAAAATAAAAAGAAAAAAATCAACAGAGAAGAGAATAATAAAGCACATGTTTTAAATTAATAACCTTGAATTGTGAAATTGCAATTGAGTGTCTGTCAAACTGGGACATAAGCAAAATATTATTTCTATTATAAAATAATTAATTTATAAATGGACAAATGGAATAATCAATTAGATGAAAAAGTGAAAACTATTTCAAGAGTTGGTATGGTCTCTGTTCTATACGGTAATAAAAATTTTAAATAAACGAAATTTTCTCTGGAGAGAGACGGACTGGTAGAAATTTTAATTGAATGTAATGGAAGGCAGCCCAGAGGCAGTGAGGAAAGAAAAAATTAACACATATAAAACAAAGTGTAATTTATTGGAATCCCTCCTCCTTTCCTTTCAAACCGACGTTTCGGAGGATTTTTCCCTCCTGAAACCCTGAAGAAGGAGGAAAAATCCTCCGAAACGTCGGTTTGAAAGGAAAGGAGGAAGGATTCAATAAATTACACTTTATTTTATATGTGTTAATTTTTCTTTCCTCACTACCTCTGGGCTGCCTTCCATTACATTCAATTTTAAATAAACATTTACAGTCCTTCTCAAAGATGGAACCAGAGGGGGGGGGGGGGCAGTGGCGGATCTAGAGCTAACCAGGCCCGGGACGGAAATCTCCCTGGGAGCCCCCTTATTGGAATGATCACCATACAAAATGTCATCACAAATATATGATTAACATTTATTTAATTAAAATTACATAGTTAAAATGATTTGGAAAACCAAAATTGTCAAGAGGGATGGGAAAACTGACTGACACTCATATCTTAAAAAATTATAGCATCAGAGCTTCTAACATAAACTTCTAAACATAAACACGGCACCAGGGCCAAACCAAGGGTATCAATTATTGTATTTTCATTTTTGCCGTCCGTGTAGGGTTTCCAGGTGTTCGGCTTTAGCTGGACATGTTTGGCTTTTTAAGGTCGTGTCCGACCAAATATTTACGTGTCTTATTTTTTTTCGATTTTTATAATTTCTTGTACCTAATTACTAGAAATGCCAAAAAGCAGATAGCTTTTTAGTTTTAATTAATATCTTTTTGTTTTTATCCAAAAGAATGGATATATTTTTGATTTGGTTAATGAAAACTGTTAGTTTATTATGTTTTGTCAGAAGAGAGCTATATTTGTTTTTGTTTTTTATTTTATCTACTTATAGTGTACAGAAGTCTGAACATTTTTCACTTCTTAAATATCATAGGCATAAATACCAAATGATGATAGATAAGTAGAACTGATTGTTGATTGTTATGGTTAATTTTGTAAAAAACTCTGATTCATTAATAAATAATAATTAATAAACAACTTTAATACGAACCTAAACCGAGGTTTTTTTTTTATTATAAAAGTGATGTCCGGCTTTAAAAGGGTATGTTTGGCTTTTAAAAAAGATTTGTCCGGATTTTAGGGCAAAATATCCGGCTTAATACAACGCCGAGTCCGGCTTTTGTATTTTCGGGACTGGCAACCCTAAGGCCAGGTGCTGTGCACCTCCGGCACGAACCGGCCCTGCACGGCACATTTATACGTATGGTGATCATATTTTTGGAAGCAAAATAGGGGAAAAAATGTGGGAATTACATCAACACTCAAACAGCAAAAAAACAATTGAACTGATTGCAAATTAATAGAATGTTTAAATAATATTAAAAAAAAAAATTCAAACGTGTGCGGTCGGGGGACCCCGTCAGGAAGGAAGTTCCTTACGTTATTTTAAAAATATTAGAGTTAATAAAATACGGGAAAATTTTTTATCTCCCTTAAAAAATCACACTTCATAAATACTGGCTATTATTAATAATTGTATAAATTCATTATTTTCTTGAATATATTAAATATTGAAAATCAAAATGGGTTTAAAATTACTATCTTTAGTTTTTAAAGTTGAGAATTATTTAAATAACGCTATATGAAATTAATATTATTTAAAAATCTTACAATACCTATCTAATCAAAAGAAATCAATAACTACTTTATGATTAAAATGGCAATTTAAAATTTTTTTTTTTTTTTATTCAGGATTTTGGATTTAAATATTTTTTTATATCCGGTTTGGCCTTCGGGGCGCCGCGGCGCACAGTTTGGGAACCTTCTGATATTAATGATATGTATTTATTTATTTTATCTTATTTTTAAATATATTATTATTATATTTAATTTTAATTTTTTTTTTTAGTTTTTTTTATTCAGGATTTTGGACTTAGGTATATTGGCTTTGGCCGTAGGCCTTAGGCCAAAACCAAAAATAAAAATACCTAAGTCCAAAATTCTGAATAAAAAAAAACTAAAAATTAAATATAATAATATTATATTTAAAAATAACATAACATAAATATATATCTAACACCTTCAAAAAAGATAATTAAAAGTCTACAAAAATAAGCTGACGTGTTCTGATGTGGCCATCCACTTGACTTTATCATACAACCTGGCCCCTCCTTATATTTAATATTTAATAAAATTATTTATATTCATGTAGGGGGGGGTTAGTTTTTGCATTTTTAGACTCCTGGGGGCCCACTGATTATATATACAAAATTTGGTTGAGTTTGGTACAAGAGCCTAGATATTTTTCGATGTTCACTTATTAGGGTTTTTTTGTAGAAGAGCGAAATGCCATGGTTTCGCTCAATTTTTTTTAATCAAAATAGTTTCAGCCGTTTTTTAGATATTTAGAAAAAAAGAAGGAAAAAACCACTTTTTTCATGCACGATTATAATACTTGACCATACCCTGTATGGTAAAGTAAAAAAGGTTAATAGATATGTCTCTGGAGTGTGATTTTTTAAGGGGGATATACTTTTGGCTGTTATATACAAATAACATCTACGGGTAAATAATTTAAGTTTCCTAATATTAATACATTTTATTTGTCATGAACTACATATTAGTGGGTTTTAAATTATTTCCTCTCTATTGAGTCATTTCCCCTTTATTGTAACAAAAAAAAAAAATCCGGAAACAGGCTGCTGAAATACAGAACGGGATCAACTTCGTATTTATACCTCCCAGAATATAAAATTTTTATATTCCTGTATATACACTTATAAACTTAAGTACTTATAGGGTGAATTGGTACAGTCAGAGGCGTAGCCACGGGGGGGGGGGGGGGGGGTCAGAAACGAAATTTTGTTAGCAAACCTCATATTTGGATTCAGCACACCCAAAAACATAAAGGGTCGAAGAAATTACAACTATCCCAAAACTTTCCGGGTAAAAACACAATTTAACTGGACTATTTGTTTTAATAAAAAAAATTTCCACTAAATATTTTGCTTTGTGGATTGACACCCCCACCATGAAAATTTTCTGGCTACGCCAGTGGTACCCAGTACAGTGGTTGAGATATGGTCATTCCAAGAAAGGCCAGATCCCAGGGTGACACCCAACATTGAAATTTTATCAATTGATTCAAATTGTATTTCGATTTCGCTTCTTGTGCCTCCGATCCCTTGAGGTGCCGTCTGATGAGACCGCCTCTCAGCATCATAGAACCGCACGGCCCGGGCCCTGAATAAGTTATTAGTAGAGACCGGATTTTTATGCAGCAAAAACTGCCAAAATATGCAATTAAAAAGGCTGAAATATGCAAGTAATATGCAGAATACGTTGAAATATGCAAATATATCCAGTAAAAATTGGCAAAAAAATTTTATACACTAAAAATTTAAAATTGAAGACAAAAAGACTATATATTTGAAGGAGTGCTATGAAAGAAATAAAATGATAAAGTAAGCTATAAACACCAAGTGTCAAAATGTCCTTTTATTGAGTAAAAAATTTCACAAAATTCTCATTATATTTAATATATTAAAAAAATGTTTAAACTCAAAGAAATAGTAGGTGCTTTTGAATAAAATCAACATAATAAATATAATGTTTCGAAAAATGTGATCGAAAAAATACGGGGGAAGGGGTAGTTTTATTTAACAGACACGATTGTATTGTGTTGCTTTTATTTTTTTATATTAACAAGCTTTTCGTAAAAATAATAAACTAATAAGATAATGCAAATATTTGTCCGGCTAAAATCTGATCACTACACTAATTTACACACACTTTCATACACACACGAACACTCAATGGCCAAAATGGGCTATATAGTTACAGAAGGCTATTAAAAAATAATAATAATAATAATAATAAAATAATTAATAAAGCATCTCAAAAATAATTAAAATTTGATTGTAATTGTGAATAATTCATGTTTACAAGTATTTTTCTAAATTATCTTCAGGTTATTATGTCTACGGTCACTTAAAATTGATTTATACGATGAAAAGGAGCACTCCACATCCACAGATGTAATAAGACAGTATCCTAGATGCATGATTCGGATAGATACTTAATCTCCTGGGTCGTATGTGGCGGCAAACAGAATATGTAAATGCATAAGAATCTGGTCTCTAGTTATTAGTTATGTAATTTGGTTGACGTTATTATGTAATGATTATTTTATAAAAACGTAAGTTGATTTTTCACAAAAACATCTCAAATTACAGTTTATTTCATTAACGATACTGTTTATGTGTCAGTATTTACTTTTTTTATATTGTGATTTTTAACTTTAACTTGACTCTAACATTATATAACATTCATATTTGTAAATTTAACTGAACCAATTCACACTATAAGTACCAAAGTTTATGATTTATTTTTGACGCTATAAAACTATATGATTGTTTAATATAACTAGTCTCCATACGTCCTGGTTTTCCCGGATTTGTCCCGATTTTAACTTTCTGGTCCCGGTGCAAGGGTGGCCCCAGGGGGGTCATGATCTCCCCCCCTAAAAAAATGAAGTCTGGGACCGCCCCTGTCCCGGTGTCCCGACAAAGGGACAGTTAATTGTCCCGGTTTAAGTTTAACTGAAAGAAAAGATGGACTTTCCTAGGTGGATTGAACCAATGAACAAATTTTAGTTTCTGCAATGGATGTTGTTAGAAGAAGTGCCGGAATGGGATGATGTATCGATATGTTTGGAATCATTAAAGAATGTAATTTCTCTCACGGAAGTTGCATTCTACAACCACTTCTGCCTTATTAAAGATATCATAAAGAGTGAGTGACATTGCTGCTAACAAAGTTACATGGAGATCTGAGAGCTGCGTTGGAAAATTGGATGGGTATATTTGAAAAAAGTTAACAAAAAAACGAATTTGTTCGCTTGTGTAGTTACGTATTTTCAATTCCTAGTCACAATGCTGGCTGGCTATGAAAGTGCGTTTTCACTGATAATTAGTCAATGTTCAGATGAAAGAAATAGATTAGGTATTAGCAAAGTAAATGCTATAATAAGTTGTGTATTTAACAACAAAAAGTGTACTGACATTTTAAGAGAAATAGAATGTAATAAGAAATTGTTGATTGCGGGAAAGGGTTCTGAAAAGTACTCGTGGTGTCGTGGTACAATAAAAATAAATAAATTTTCTTTTCTTAACTTTCTAGATATCTATTTAATCATTTCTTTATAATTATTCATGAGAAAAATAAATATGTTTTGATAAAGGAAAGATGGCTGTACATAAATTTATAAATTAGGAAAGAGCGGAATTATGCCAGTAAAGGAAGTCTCTGTCGAATTTCATTTTACATGTCCATTTATATTTATTAATGTTGAAATTATTTTCCTAAAACTTAGAAATTACGCATTAAATTATTATTATTGTTGTTTTATAGGGCCTCGACCTCTCCCTTTTAGCTCTTCCATCCTCTCTTATTATGATCTCATGATATGGTAACACAATTCGTGACATACCTACATAACAATGTATGTGTATAAAAATAATTTTTAGAAAAAAAAAACCGACTTCAAAAAAATTATTAAAAAGAAAGAAAATAATTAAATTAAATTAGGGAACGAAGAAAAGATTTTTATATTATAGACAAAAGGATCAGCCGGGATTCGAACCCGGGATCTTCGCATGTGCGCTGCGACGCCTTTATAAGAACATTGGCTCTTATCCTCTCGCGATCGAGTGGGAGGCGTTTGGATATAAAGAAAATAATAATTTTTCTACAAAAAATGTTGATAAATCTTCGAAAAACAGTCTTATCTGATATTTAGTTGATTGTTTTTTTTTTTTTATTTAAAATTGGAAGTCTGGGAAAATGTGACTCTCTTGGCATATTTATGTGATTTGGCAATTTTTGTTTTGTTTGAGCTAGATAACTGAAACTTAAAATAGAGATGCAGTACTAACTTAAATTTTAACTCATTGGCTTTGATAGATCTCCCATTTAATAATTTTTACTTTATCCAATGCGAAGCATGGGTAAAGTATTGTAATAGGTCTGGCGGCAAGCGCGACTTCAAAGGGTCCTCAGGTAAAGACTACGGAACCCATGGACTCAATTAAGGTCACAAATTGTAGTATTCAATTAGATTGAATTTTAGCACGTGACGATTTTGACAAAAATTACCTGGGGTCTCGTCGAGAGGCCAAAAAGTGCCATTTTTTTTGGAAGTGCGTGCGGATGGATGGATGGATGTTATCGTTTTTTTCGTCCACGATTTTTTCCACACCGTTGCACCAATTGAAATGAAAATGAAAACCTAACATTATTTTAACAAAATGAAGCGCTGATTAGTTTTTGGTACATATCGGCCCACAAACATTAGTACTTTATTTCGGTACTTTTTTAGTTTTTTCTAAATATCTTGAAAATGACTTAACCAATTTTGATGAAATTTAATATTATAATTGAGTACCTTGAGGACCACAAAAATGGTCATATAAAATTTGTTGTAAAATTATATTTTAAAATACTTTACCCTAGACTACGATAGTTCATTGGATAAAGTTTAGCAACGATCCGTTGCAGTTTATTTTTCTCTGATTTTCTGCATTTTTCAACCCGTAGTTCTGAAGCTACTCGTATTAAACCCAAAATCTAATCAGATGTTCGTTTTAGAAATAAAATTTTTTTGACATCATCAAATTTTCGAATTTTCCTATAGATTGTCCAACCCGAAATAATTCTTCAGTTCAATTTCTTATTGGAAGAAAAAATGGTGAATTATTTGAAGAGCAAGACACCAAGTCAATGTTTCAAGAGAGTACAAGTACAGTTATCGCGAATTGAGCACAGGGCCTAAGGAAACGAGAGTGAAGAATGCTTAAACGCTTCCACTCTCTGAGAAGGAGATTATTTTTGGCCCTATGACCGAATAAGAAATCTTGATTCATAATCTGGAATTATTCAATGAAGCAGATTAAATGGGGATCTAAAGATAATTTCACATTTTGCGTATGGTATATAAGGATAGAAATATGTTAATTTTTTTTTAAGTTAATTGAAAAGAAGTAGCGATCTACTTAATTAAAAAAAAATCTCATTTGATTTTTTAATTTATAAAAGGTGAAACTTTTTCAAAACTCTGTCTATACGCTGTTTGCAGTTTCGGTGAATTAATAATTTTAATATGATAAATATTTAAATCTGATATTCATTTTTATTTATTATTTTCTTACCTCGAGTCAAAAGGCCGTTCCTAGAATAATAGAAATTAAGAAATTAATCTCTAATACTGTGAAACAGATCTGGACTTGTATTGGGCATCCTTGTAATGCCTTAGCATTTAAAGGTGAGAGATCATTCTATTCACGCCCGTTTTAGTCATTTTCCTCGATTAGATTCTAATGATCGCTCAGCCGCACATTTATGAAATAAATAATAAAAAAAAGTGAAAATATATTTATGCTAGAAACCCCTTATAAGTAATTAATAATAAACTTAAATATAAAATAAATTTATTTGAAAAGATTTTGTTTTGCCGAGAGTTGCTGATTTTATAAAGAGAAATCAATGAGGATGTCCTCTGCTTGATGCAAATAAACATATATATATATATATATATATAAATTTACTACAATTCTCATCTGTCTGATTCTTTGGGGAATCGAAACAGATGAATTTTGTTCAGTTTTTCAATAATAAATTTTATTTAGAATGTTTATATGTTAATAAAAGTTTTATCTTTCGCTTTCATTTAAATGTTAACATATATATATATATATATATATTATATATTATATATATATATATATATATATATATATATATATATATATATATATATATATATATATATATATGTTCAGTGAGGCTTCCGCGGATAGGTTCTATGTCATTAGAGTTTTTTCGGGTTTCTCCGCGTGGGTTTGAGAGTTTTACTCGACGTTTCGGCTCCCCTTTTGGAGCCATTTTCAAGAGAGGGGGTGGGTGGTCTACGTGGTCTTAACCTTGTAGTCCAAGGTTCGTTTTGGGGGGTGTCTTCCGAGTGAATTTCTTCAGTCCGAAGGTTGGGTAGATTTGGATATTTAGGAAGTTTTGGGTGTTTTGTGGTTGAAGGTGTATTACTTACATTATGGTGGCTGACGTCTCGGCTGTTGCTGTTTTGAGAAACCCGAAAAAACTCTAATGAGATATATATATATATATGTCATTATATATATATATATATTATAAAACAATCTTAAAAAATATATATTATATATATACTAAAAATAATAAAATATAGTATATAAAAACAATCAATAAATAATTTTTACTTTTATATATATTATAAAACAATCTTAAAAAATATATATTATATATATACTAAAAATAATAAAATATAGTATATAAAAACAATCAATAAATAATTTTTTCTTTTATATATATTTGAATATGTTTATTTGCATCAAGCAGAGGAGAACCTCATTGATTTCTCTTTAAAAAATAAATTGTTCATTTATTATTATATTATAAATACATCGTCTTAAAATCTCAATAAAATAATTCATAAAATGATGTTTTGTGAATTTTTGATCCAGAAGTTCTAAAGCTAGAAAGCTCAACACATAATCATATTCAGTTCTCTGCATTGGAAATAAAAATATTTTAACACAAGAACGAAATTTATACGAGTTTTAGTAATTAACTTTTCGTGGGTATCTGAACCTAAACAAACATACAGACAGACAGAAACAAATCATGGTTGAAATTGATTTTTCTCCACGTTCCAGACATTTTTCAACACAATGAACAAAAAAAAGAAATTTTTGAGTGAATTCAATAATAGTCTTGCCCAGGAGACGGGGAGTAACAGTTTATTTTAATCAATTTAAAATATTAATTTTCTAGTATGTAATACAATCAAAATCGAACTGTAAAATATTTCCTTCTAATGACCCGTTTCACAAAGTAATTAAGAGTGAGAAATAATAATCTATTCAATGAAAATGTACAGGAAAAGATCTTAGATTCTATTTGTATAAAATAATGAGGAATTTACTAGAAACCACACGATCGAAGGCTTTGTCTACCTTTATAATGACACAATACGGAAATTCTATGTAGATTAAAGATATCAGTTTGAAATGTTTGTAGTAGTGATAGGGTAATTTTGATTATTTTAACAAATTATAGGTAACTATTTTGATTAAACATGAGGGTAAAGTGTTTGGTAATTGAGAACATAAATTAATGAAGAAAAAATGTGATTCTTAATACAAAATTAAATAAAATAAGCTGATAGGGACATCCACATGAATTTACCATACACCTGGACCTCTCTTATATTTAATTTTTAATAAAATCATTTATAATTATTTACGAAAGAATCCCCCCTCCCTCCCCTTTAATTTTGGCCCTATTAGAAATTAATAATATTTCCTTTGAATTAAGAGACTATTTAATTAGAAATAGCTTTCTCCGATTTATGTTTGAAAATATTTTTGAACCCCCCTCTTTTTGCTCACTATCAATTTCACATGGTGAGTCATTTTCATAAGGTCGTGTAAGGGCGCATATGCGAAATTTCGTAAAAATCAATTAGAGGATCTAGAATTTAAATTGATAGTTCTATTTTTTGAACCCCCCCCCCCCCCAAATTTTGACTTCCGATAAAAATACGAGTGGTGAACCCACATTGGAATTAGGTGTACACCGTCTTTGGAATTATTTGGAATTACTTTGGAATTCATTAGATAATCTATTGTCATCTATTGTCTTCTACTTGGAAATGAAAGTGGAAGTGGAAGTAGGTGTACACGATTTTAGGTCGCGGTTCACCCCTCGTAAAAATAATAATTCTCTTTTTTTATTATAGACTCATTTTACAGTAAATTTCATTTTTCTTGGTTGTTTAGTTTGAAAATTTTATCATTTTAATTTTTTAACACATCCCCCTTAATTTTTGATTCGATTTCAACCAAAATCTAATCACAAAGAGAAACAAAGAGGTTGTCCTCTGCTTGATGCAAATAAAATCTATAATAATACAACCTCTTTGTTTATCTTTGTGAATCAACAACTCTGCTACTCTCGGCAAAACAAAAACTTTTCAATTAAAATCTAATCAGTTCTTAATCTCAATGCTCCAACACTATAACACTAGTTTTTGAGCTAGAGAGTACACGAAATTTGGTAACGTACTAACAGACATTTTGTAGTACAAAATAATTAATATCTCGTAAAATTTAATTTTTTCGATGTTTACTCATTAGGGCTTTTTTGGAGACCAAAACGTTTCGCTCAATTTTTTTTTAATAAAATAGTTTCAGCCGTTTTTGAGATATTTCGAAAAAAACAAAAAAAAACACTTTTTTCATGCACGGCACGATTACAATACTTGAACATACTCTGTATGGTAAAGTAAACATATTCTATCTTTAATAAATCTTTTATCCTATTATTGAAAAATAATAATTAGATGGAAAATGTTAGGAATTTTTATTAGAATTTATTATTTATGTTGGACGTAATTCAGAAATATACCAAAATGAAGAGGAATTTTCTGATTTCTTGGTCCTTCGTGAAAAGGTTTCCGCTATTAATCTTTTATATGGATACTGCCAGACCATCACCAAGGTTCCAATGAAGTAAAATAGTCCTCCTTAAAGTCTAATTTCTAATGAAATGTGCGATTCGATAACAACTAACAACCAGGCATGCTTTCCTAAAATGTTATCAATCTGCTCGCAGTCAAGTTAGCTTGTGTTCAAAAAAAAAAAAGACCCCGAATTTATAAATAGAACAATAGCTCACTTATTTATTTATTTTATCTCCTTCAAAATCAAATATTCAATTTTTCTCGATTAACTTATACATTCCTATGCCATGTAACTCCAATCGTATATATAATCGTTTGTGAATGATACAAGTTATCTATAGAATTCTACAATGAAAAAAAATAAAAAATACGCTCCTAAAGAAACCTAAATCCAAATTTTCAAAAATTTATATACATATTTGCAGAAAAAAACATTAAAAAAGTAAATTTATTTTGTGTCTGCTCATTATTAATAGCCAGTTCACGCGAACAGTTAGGAGAGGATTCCAGCTAACATCCCTTTAAAGCAAATTAAAAATAATAATAATTCTTCTATTTTGATTAATGAAATTGTCTCAACTGATTATTTACATCAAGCAGAGGACAACCTCATTAATTTATCTTTATTACAATTCTTGTTGATGTAATAATAATGAATAAAAATATTATAGTTACATTTAATGAGCTAATAGGCGAGGATATATTATTAATTATTAGGTACTTTTTCAGACTGGATTTTCTATCTTCCTGCTTTAATATTTCCTTGAACTTTCAATCTTAGGTTGTTCTTTAAAAACGAGGGACATATTTATTCATCTCTAAAATTGAAATTGAAATTCCTTGCGGAAAAAAAATTTAAATATATATTTTATTCTATTTAATTTTAATATTTGAAGCCGCAAAACCGTTTCAAGTTTATGAAAAGGTTAGAGGGTTGCATGTTTTAGCATTTCTTTTATCCGGGCTGGTCTTCCGAAGGGTGATTCACAAGCATTCAAGTGGCACATCCAGCAAGCAGTTGGTAGTAAAAAGTTTTCCTTTAAATACGCAAGTCCACTATCCATAGCTTCTTCTTAGGTGATTTTATTATGGCCCCTAGCGTTTAGTTTCACTTATTATTATTTCCCCTATACCTATTCAATGAAAGGCATTCACAGGGGCAGGTGGCCCTCGGAACCTTTAAGAGGGTCGAACTTAGGTTAAGATAAAACGCAGCAGTTTTCCTTTTTAGTCCAATTGCTAATAATCTATTGGCTTAAGGTTTAACATTTAAATCCAAAAATGTCAGTCAATACACTTAGAATATCAAGGATAATACAATATAAAAAAGGAAAAGGGCTTTGTGAAATATCTCAAAAATGGCTCAAACTATTTTAATCAAAAACAATAAATAAATTAATTAATTAAGCAAAATCATGGCTGAACGGCCTACAAAATTAAAAGTCAGACTTGACTCCCGTATCTTTTTAAGATCTTAAGGTGGGTCGGAATATTTCTGAGTTATATTGGAATCGAATCTCTTCGCACACCTGGGTCTTCAAGGATTCATTAATCAACACGAATTATTATTAGAAATTTATTAATTTGATTTCAATCAATCAAATCAATAAATTTCGAATTATTATTATAATTATTATTTTTAATTTGATTTAAAGGGATGTTAGCTGCGATTTCCTAACTGTTCGCGTGAACTGGCTATTTTAATAATGAGCAGACAAAAATAAATTTACTTTTGTAATGTTTTTTGTGAAAATTTGTATATAAATTTTAGAAAATTTGGATCTAGTTTTCTTTACGAGTGTTTTTTTTTTTTTTTTTTTTGTAACTTGTATCATTCACAAACGGTTATATACAGATAAGATTGGCGTTACTTAGCATAGGGATGTTTAAGTTAATCGAAAAAAATTGAAAATTTGATTTTGAAGGAGATAAAATAAATAAATAAGTGAGCCATTTGATTTAGTTACCATCGCGTCTAATGGTGGTTACTTATTTAAGCTAGAGACTGTCTTATAAGTAAATAATAATAAACTTCAAATTTAGGGAACGCAGTGTTGGTTTATAGTGAAACATCTCCTTGTGAAACACCACCAACTCCAACCAAATTTAATTTGAATAATAAACTTGAATATAAGTTGTTCATTTATGTCTATATTATAAATACATCGCCTTAAAATCTCAATGAAATCATTCAAAAAATGTTTTCTGCATTTTTGAACCGAAAGTTCTAAAGCAAGAAACCCCAAAATATAATCAATTCTGCGCATTGGAAATACAATTCGCAACAAAATCACTTTTGTAAAAAAAAGGCCAAGTTTGATTAATATAAACCGTTTGCCAAAAAAAGTGATGAGATATCTAATGTGCCGCCAAGTGCAACATCATCAATTTATTAAATGAGTCGATAATATATATAGTTAGTAACTTCAATTAAAACGGATGTTTTTTTCATTTGACATGTCCATCTATATTTATTGATTTCACATTTTTAGTTGAAATTATTTTCTTGAACCCTTTTAGCCCTTCCATCCTCTCTTATTATGATCTCATGATATGGTAACATAATTCGCAACATACATAACAATGTGTAAAAGCCTAGTTTTCGGAAAATAATTTCAACTAAAAATGTGAAATCAATAAATATAGATGGACATGTAAAATGAAAAACATACGATTTAATTGAAGTTACTATAACTATATTATCGACTCATTTAATAAATTGATTATGTTGAACTTGGTGGCATATTAGATCTCACCACTTCTTTTAGCATATGGTTTTTATTTTTATTTTTTTTTACTCAAGTATTTTTGTTGGGATTTCCCTTTTTTTGAAGTTGGATGGAAATTTAGCCTGTAGGATTCACGGCATTATTTTAAATGCTGAAGAAGGATCTTTTTCGATTTCTCACTTTATTAGTAATTCAAGTTATTACACTATGTCAAATTTTAGCATTCTAGTGTCGTTGTTGAATTTTCACTATTAGTTAATATAGCCTATAAATTTCACCCCTTCATTTTTGGTCCTGAAGAAGGGAAGGTTTCGCTTTTTCGACTTTTCCCTTTAATTGTACCCCAAACTCTACCAGTATACCAAATTTCAGCATTCTAGGATCAGCGGAAGTACCCTAGAATTTTGATGAGTCAGTGAGTGAGTGACGAAGAAAAAGTCTATCTTTGGCTTTTTCTAATTTTGGCAATAGAAATATGAAATTTGGTAATTTAGTTAAGCTTATGGACCAGTATTGTGAGAAAAAAATTCAGCCATGTAGAGGTTTCCAGTTGGAAGTTACAGAGGAGTCAAAATGGCTCAAGTTGCTTCCTGTAAAGGGTAGTCTGGCAGTCCAGCCCCCCGCTCGAATCGAACTTGGCTGGGGCTCTGCCCCCGTGCCCCCAGATATTTTATCACAAGAACTAACACTCTATACAATTTTTGTTCTTAATTTGACGTAGGTATTCGTGGGTAACTGAACTCACAGATAAGAGAGACAGAAAAATCATGGTGGAAAATGATTTTTCTCCACGTTCGGGACATTTTTTAATCAACACAATGAGAAAAAATAAATTTTAAATTTTTGAGTGAATTTAAATACTAGCCTGCCTCTAGGATGCACCGAGTAATTAAAAATTCCTAGTGGTGGTAATGAGAATCAAGAAAAGCCAAGATAATTTGGGATTGAGTCATTCCAAGGCCAACCTTTTTCCGCAAGTTATCTAAGTCAATGCTCTTCGGCAAACGGAAACAAGAGTGGCTAACGGGTACGCACCTTAAGCCGTCAGAGTGCATCCAGCCTGCACGAGCAGTGGCGCATTATGCATTTAATTAATGCTATAATTATTTATTAAAAAAGTGACGAAAACCTGAAATTAATATCATTGTTTAGTAGCAACCACAGAAATCCTAAATTTTGTGTTACTAGATATTATATATAAAGTTGTGTCCTTTGGAAAAAATATTATTTTTTTCAATTTCACCTGAAAAACTTTTGGAAATTAGGGAAGATTCCCATAAAAATTACCTTTTAAAAAAATTTTAAATATCGAAAATAAAATTATCTACAAAAATACAGTGAAATCGTCAGACCATTCGATTCACAAGTTATAAACTTTGAAAATCAAATTTACGTAAACATTACGTTGAGAATTTTGTAAAAAATATAATTACTTATCTACAAAAAAAGTCAAATTTGTAAGTTGAAGGATTTACATAATATCGGGGTTAAACATTTATTTGATACAAAAATTTTATATATAGGTATGAAGTCCATAAACAATAATTATAAACAAATTCCAATCAAATTAAATACATATATATAGCATTTATCATTTTATTGAAAATAGTTGATAATAATTTTATTAATCGAATATATCTAGAAAATCGATATATTTTTTTTTATTAATAAAAATTTATTGCATGTTGATAAATAAAAAGGCTTGGAAAAGATTGTAAAATTTGTGTGATATTAGCAATATTAATTAACCTCAAGAGAGAAAGAACCTAAGGAAATTTAATGAGGTAGTTAATTTTCGAGTATAATATTAGTAATAATATTAATATTCTTATGATAGATGTTCAAGTTCAAACTAGGCATTCACCTGAAACATATTTTAATCTTCGCTTTGGTAAGCACCATTAAAAGTACAAAACTATTAGCCTAATAAAACATATCTCATATTAAAATACTGAAGATCTATTTCTAAATCATAAATTTAATATATTTCATGATTTTTAAAGTAAACCAATTAATTTAATTATTAGAGCAAAACTCTAGGAGCAACAAAATAATAAGATGAGATTGCAGAGAGTATTGTAAATAATATACCGGGTGAGTTTTTTATCTTGAGACAGTCTTATAACTCAAAAACACTGCATTATATGAAAAAAAGTTTCAAATAAAAGTTTATTTATATCGAGGGGGAAACTAAACTATGCAATTGTTTGTCGTCCTAGAACAAGCTTTCAAGGGTATTTCGAGGTCATGTTCTGTTTTTTAAATGGAAACCTATTTGTTTCTGTACATATTCTGAATCTACAAAAAAAACTGAACAACTTTTATTAGAACTATTTTTTTATACGACATTAAATAAACAAAATATTGAATCAAATAGATCTAAAAAAAAATTCTAATAATTATTTTTAACAATCATTCAACTTAATTATCAAATAATAATTAATTATTAAATAAATAATTTAATAATAATTAATAATTTAATCATTTTGCGACACTGTTCTGAGACATTCCAGAGTGTATCGCAAGTCTTCTGGATGAATTCCAATTCCAATTTCGTTATTTTGGCCTTTTAAGTTTCTTCATAGCCTTTACATTTCTTATTTTTTTAAAACAAATTTACAACACGATAAAATGAAGCTTTAGAGGTTGTATTCCTATCAAGAAAACGCTCGGCATCCATTTCAATGGCAGCCAAAACCCATAACACTTATTCCACATTCACCATAAATTAAGACAATTTCAATTCTTTTGTTAAATTGAAGGGTTGTTTTTGTCACAAATATAATAAAACAATAATTTCACTAATTATTTGAATTATTTAATTGATAAACTATAACTATTGTGTCTGTATTGAAGATTTGGGAATGAATGTTTCATGTGAAATGACAAATTCCGGTTCTTGGACGAGATGTATGTATGATTTCAAAATATTGTATATTTATTGTGTTATATATTTCTCTATAAAAAGAAAAAAATGTAAATAAAATGTTTAATTTTAATTTTAGAACTACTGAGGATGGTCAACCAGTGCTGACCGAAACTGTATAGTTTATCAATTAAATAATTCAAATAATTAGTGAAATCATTGTTTTATTATATTTGTGACAAAAACAACCCTTCAATTTAACAAAAAATTTAAAACAAGTCACTTAAGTTCTGGAAGAATTTTAATTTCAATTCTGTCTTCAACAAAAAATGGTCCATTTTTATTATGGTAATACAATATAACTATCTACTGGATTGACACGAGAAAGAAACTTTTTAAACTCAAGAATTTTAAATAGTTCTATTAAGTAGAAAATAATCTTTTGAATCTGTGTATAATGAAGTTTTAAGATCAGTATAAACAATTTTTTCTTTGATGTGACTTTTCGATTTAATAAATATTTAATTAATAATTAATTAATTAATCATTATTATTTGATAATTAAGTTGAATGATTGTTAAAAATAATTATTATTAAGATTTTTTTTGAGAACTAATTGATTTAATATTTTTTATTATTTGATGTCGTATAAAAAAATAGTTCTAATAAAAGTTGTTCAGTTTTTTTTCTAGATTAAGAATATGTACAGAAACATATAGGTTTCTATTTAAAAAACAGAACTTGACTTCAAAATACCCTTGAAAGCTTGTTCTACGTCGACAAACAATAGCGTAGTTAAGTTTCCCCCTTGATATAAATAAACTTTTATTTGAAACTTTTTCTCATATAATGCACTGTTTTTGACTTATAAGACTGTCTCAAGATAAAAAACTCACCCGGTATATGTAATTTGTTAATACTATACTAGTATATTAAGTTCCTTACGATGTTTAAGTTTTTAAACATATAAAATATTGAAGGAGACAATAAAAGAGTGTGTCTTCTGCTGGAATTATAAATTTTATTTATTTATAACGATCGTTAACATCGTTATAAATAAATAAAATTTATAATTCCAGCAGAAGACACACTCTTTTATTGTCTCCTTCAATATATAAAAATTCTGCTACTCTCGGCAAAAACTTTCAATTTAACATATAAAATAAAATTAAACAGCTTACACTCTGCTTGATCAGAATGGTCATTGAGAATTTTGATTACATGTCAGAAGGGCTGTTATCACTACCTCGGAAATCGAACACAAATGCTAAACAAACGCCTATACGTGCCCCATTGGCAATCCTGCGAGATATGATTAGTTTGGAATTATTTTCGGCACTTGGGTTCGATTCCCGAGAGGACAACAATCCTTCTGATATTAAGCAGATGATAATCTTTTGGATCTGATTTTATAAGATCGACTATGTTTTCCTCGGCAAAACAAATTTCTAGTTTTTTAACTTAAATATAATTAAATTAATTACCTCTAAGGAGGTGTAGGTTTTAAGTGAAACATTATTAATAAATGAATAGTAAATATATAAAAATTATATATATATATATATATATTCCTGTGAAACCCGACATTTTTTATATATAATTTTTATATATTTAAGTACTATCCATTTTTATTTAATAATTAAATTATATATAAATAAAAGGTAAACATACTAATCCGAACAGAAGTCGGAATTGTGGTAAAAATACGATTATTCCTAGATATCTAATTTCGTAGATATACTCTCTTTTTAAGATTTCGGTAAATTATTTGAATTTTAATGGTAGTTTTAATAATCTATTTTCTCTCATTTGCGGATATGATTTGGACATTTGACTAAGCAAAGTATCTCACTAACTTATTAATTATCTAACCATCTAATTTTTTTTTATCTTTTTCTATTTACTTTTTCCCCTATTGTTCAGGAAATTGTCTAAATAAACACAAACTGGCTGGCTAGACAATTAATTGGCCAGCTTGCTATTCTAGATGCCTATCCTTAAGGGGCAGACCCGTTGCGTTTCCAGTGGAGTTGATCTTTTAGACCTCCCCAAACAAGGTTTGAAGGATACAAGCACACATGGCAACAGCATATATATTCTATATATATAGTAGCTTAGTCGGCAATCCATCCAAGATTTAATGCTGATTAACTTTCGAGATTTCATGAATTCGGGTTCTTTCAAAATGCCAAAGCATAAAAGTAGTTTTCGATATAGTATAAACATTTATCAATTTCTATTATGTATTAATCTACAATTTTTTAAATTTTTTATTTAAAAATGGGACATATGACTATATAACGAGAATGAATAAGATTTCTTTTAAATAAAATTAAGTTTTTGATAGAATCGTGAGATTCTTTTCGAAAAATTATATTAGTGAGTTCATTAAAACGATGATTAAGTGAAAATAATAGAGTGGAAAATTTTTATTTGCATTTACAAACCTTAGATAAGTAGATCATTTTATAATTGGAAATTAGTTATATTTATAAAAACTAGATGAATTTTCATAAACTCATTAATTAAAGACTGATTTGGCGACTCCCTATCAAACTTGTTCTTATTTTGTCCATCAAATAATAATTATTAGTCATCATTACGCCAAAGTTCGTAATAGCATTAGTAGATTTTTCCTGCCTTCTATTTTTTATGATGACGCGATCTAAATTGTATGCATTTTTGAAGAAATCTCTTAATATTTTAGTAGCGTGATTTTGATCTACAAGAGAACATTTTGATATTTTAAATAAATAAAAAGAATATTAATTAATATCTGTCTACTTAATCATTTTTTTCGTGTTTTAATTATTTCATGTAAATTGTTTTATTTCCAAATCAAGTGAATTTTCGCTTATAGGACATCAGCTATCTATTGATAAAAGAATTAGATCAATATAGGCTGTAGTTAGGCTGGCTAGAAATGATATGAAAAAAACAAAAAAGCAAAAGTTCACTTCCCTCAGAAAAAATCGCTATAAATATATCTATGAAATATTTGTTATTTTGCTTGTTTTTCCTCTTGATTATTTATTTTAATCTCATTACTAGTAAATATCCATATAAAAAAATTGAAGCGCAAATCGGCTTTTTTTTAATTCAAAATTAAACTATTTTTTTAACTAATTTTTTTTTTTTTGGAAATTTATTTTTAGAAATTCAAATTATTGAACTTTTTAAAATGATTCTACGTATTATATGTTTGTGAGAAGATTCATCTCATTTGTCAAGGTTTCGATAATTCTTATTGGCAACGATACCTGATGACTCATAAGAAAAGATCTTGCAACATTGCTTAAAGAATTTTTTATGAATCTATCTATTTTTCCTTTAAGCCTTGTTCTTAAGAATAAGGACATTTTTTACAAAGCTTAGAAGAAACAATAGAAAATTAAAATAGTATATGTTTAGGAATTGATGAAGAAGCATATATATGAAAAACGTGAAATATTCAAATAAGTGAATGTCCTTAAGGCTCGATTTATTCTACGCCACGTACTCTTTTCCTTTTAATCAAAATTAAAATAAAATGTTAAAAGAGAGAAATAGGGTTAATATTTTTAAGCAGAGTGTTATAGATTTAGAAATGTTATTATAATATAAATAAATGACTTACCTAATCCTAGAGAGGCGAGAATTTGCATAGGCTGGATGATACCCTGATCTTCTGCCGATTGTTTTATTAGTGGTTCAGCAACGGGCACCGGAATTTGAGGTCGGATTGGTTTTTGATCACCAACCATACGTTTCCATTCGTCCATAAGATCTTGTTCAGTGACTTTGTCCATGAGGGAAGATTTTTGCGGAGGTTCGGCTTGTTCGGGCTCAATGGGCTCCCGAGGAGTTGTCTTAGCCTCGGGGATGATTTCTTCAGGCTCAGGTTGGGGAGAAGGAGAAGCCGATTTACGACTAGGCTTCAATTCATCGTAGATATTTTGCTTTAATACTGGACCTGTATTTTCCATATTTTCCGTATCGTGAAAATTATCTTCATCTTTAATAGGGTCAGGTTTGATTTTTTCAATCTCTTGGACAATTTCTTCATTTGATGATTTCAGTGGTTGGTCATCGGTCATAAAATCAGAAAAATCAGGAATAGGAAATTTGGAAGAAATTTCAGGTTGAAAATTGGAAGAGCTTTCAAATTGAATAAATTCAGCTGTTTCGGCTTTTTTGTCAATGCCAGAAAACTTATCCAAAAGATTAGAAGTTTTATCAAAAGCATCGGGAATTTTACTTTCATTTATCGTGGTTTTAAATAATTCTTCAGGATCGTCAGCAATTTTTGGGATCGAATAAGATTCGGAAGGAAGCCCTTGTGCTGAAGAAGACGTGGTGGGGTCATCGAGACCTTTTAAAAGATCAGTCGTAGAAGAAATCGTACCTGATTCTTTCGCAGGCGAGAAGTCGTGCGACAAATGCTCGAAGTCATCAATGGATTCGTGCTCACGAGCAATTTGCGTTTCTTCTTTTGCAGATTCAGCGTGGATTTTTTCAGATTCCATTTTTATAAAATTTCAATTAAAAAAAATATATATGTATATAAAAAAAAGGGAGTTGGTTGAGATAAGTGTCAAAACCGGCTTTCGATTTTCCAATTAGTATTCTCGCCAATGACTCACAAAAATTAGGAATTGGGAAATGAGAATAAGAGATAGGATCGTGTTCAAATGCAAGGTGTATTTAAACTGATTGCAAATAAGAGTGGAAATTTGATGATGGTAACGGCTTATATGCTTGCTTGCTCTACGGGTGATGAGCTTTACCAGTTGTCCATTTGACAGAAGAGAACGAGAAGGTGGACTCACGAAAGAAAAGAGCTGGCTAGTTCTTACGCCCGCCGACAGAGGGGACCGCCCTCATTCAATTCAACCATTATTATTCCATTTTATTACCGGACTAAACTAAAATTTATTCCTAAAAATTAAATCTACACCGATATATTAAAAACAGGTTTATATATTTTATTTATTATCATATTTTTCTATCTAAATATATTTTTTTTTGTAAAAGATAAGTATCTGGCGGACCGAGCGTTGATCGGAAAGTTTTTGATTTAGTTAAATTATTAATATTATTTTTAATTTGAAATTGAAGTAAAAGTAAAGGGAGATTTCAATAAGCCTAGCCATGAGGTCACAATGAAACCCGGAGTCCAAGTTCGTTGTCACTTTAAATCACACCTCGATATAGAACCGAACGAGCGAAAATTCGAATATGTTGAAGTCGTCGCCGGTTCGGTTCGGTTAGGATATATTCAGTTCGGCTCGGTTCTTCGGTTCGTATACCTCCATTTCGGATCTGAATAAAGCCTAGCCGAACCGAAACTCACGGCGTTTAGTCCGGGCGGGTGGTGTTTCGTGCCCACATTTTTTTTTCTAATCACATTAAAAAAACCGAAAACCCTCGGGTGGCCAGTAATAGTGCTAAAAAAAGGACTTGGGAGTTGGTTGTAGAGGGAGAACCCACTATCAGGGATACACCAAAGCTATTTAAGTCTACCTGTTTGGCTTCGCCAATTTGAATACTCTTCTTGTAATCAGCCGAAGTAAAAAAGTCAATATTTGTTTACAGCCAGAATTAAATGAAATTGAAATAAAATTTAATTAATTGTTTGCCAACGTTTTGACCCGCTCTTGCCATTATCAAGCCATAGCTGCGTGCACCAATTTTTGAAATTAACTGCAATTAAAAATAATATTAATATACAAGGAGATTCCTTCGTTGACCTATTTAAATCCTGAAGAGTGACGATCTTCCGAATCAAGTTTTTTAATAGGACGAAAATGACGTTCTAACAAATTTTTCTATCCGGAATTTGTGTCTTTCTAATCCATATTGAGCTGCCTTTGCTTCAATCCAGCACTGAGTTATACCACTCTGTCTTCGATAGAAAATACATCTAATTAATTAAATTTCCTAATTTTAATATAAAACAATATTTGTAATAAACTATTAGTGGGTTTTAAAATTAAAAAACCAATCAATTAATAAAAGGAAATTAAAACGAAATGTACTATAAATTTTGATTGACACACCTAACGTGTATATAATTACTTTAAATAAGAAAAAATGAATAAATGATTTTTAATCTAATTTTTGCTGCCTACATTTACATTCTTCTTCTCAAAGTGCTTAATTATAAGAATATAGTAAATAAACAGCGCAAGTCAAATAATTTTTTATATAATTCTAACTGTCAATTCTACAAATCTAGATATTATTTTTATTTTTTAAAAAAGGAGAAAATGAAATTGACCTCGCAACAGGATTCGAACCAGCTCTCTCTTGTATAGCCCAAGAGTGCTTTAACCAATCTAACCTCGAAGTCTTAGCTCACAAGGGGCGGAATTTCCGCACATGTTTTCAATTAGTTGGCAATATAATATGGTTTTCTAAAAATAAAATAAGACGTTAACCGAAAAAATCCTACTACAATATATCTTTAAAAGACATAACATTATCATAATAAACAAAATAAATATTAATCTAAATCTAATGAACTTATTTTATAATAAAACGAGCTGTACCGGCGTACAAGGTACGCCTCTATAGATCGGTCCTCCGGAGCAAGTCGGTCCTGGCGGGCAGCGTCTCGGAATGAGATATTTAGTTGTTCGAAATTGATTACAGCTTAAAATAAAAAACTCTGTGCCCCAATCAAGTGTCTATGATTACGGGAAGTGAATTGCCTCATTTAGCCATCATGTAGAATGTCTTACAAATCCCTCTCCCATAATTTTGCTTGCTTCATAAAAAATTCCAAAGATTTTCGATTTTTATTGATGTTAAGTGAGATCCTTCTTTAACCAATTCAAATGTCAACATTCTACGGTGATTAAAAGTGTTTCATTTAGCCATGTAGAGCTTTTTAGAACCCCTGCCCCTCCTATAACTTTGTCCCCTAGAAAATTTTTCAAGATTTCATATTTTTCTGAAATGTAGGGAACCATCACTTTATGTCCTGAAATTTTCAAAACTTTTCAATTATTTAAGAATACGGGAAGAATTTATTAAATTCCTGTATTTGTAAAACCTCTACAATTTTATATATAGATAAAACACAAATAGACTAAAAACAATGAAATAAAGCGTTTAATAAATAAGGAAAAATTCAATTTATTTTTTATAGAAATGCTAAGCTTATGGGACAATAGTGATGTATGTCATGCAGCTGTCATATTGGATTCGAAAGTGACAGATATTGAATGTCCTATATGCGCTACCCGAGAGGTGAACCGCGATTGGAATTAGGTGTACACTATAGGTGCTTCTATTTTGGATATTTTCGAATATGTACGCGGACAAGGGCACATATGGTTCTAAATAAATAAAAAATATCCTCCAAGTTTCAAGTGTCTATCTAAATTTTAACTTAGTGTTACACTGCGATTAAGTTTCCCTCTAAACAACATGGGTTTTTGGCATTGAACGATCAATTTTTTATTTCTTATTCCAGCCAAAGTAATGGTTCAAAAATTTGAAACTCTAGACTTTATCCTTATAATAGTAGTATCCTCAGATTTTTACAGATTTTTAGCTATTATAATTTTGGAGTCTATAACTTACTAATACTAAGATATAGCAGTATTTTATCTAGATGTAACACCAAAATTATAATAGCTAAAAATCTGTAAAAATTCTGAAGGATAGCTACTATTATAAGGATAACGTATAGAGAGTTTCAAATTTTTTGAACCATTACTTTGGCCAGAATAAAAAAATTGATCGTTCAATGACAAAAACCCCATGTTATTTAGATTGGAAACTTAATCGCTGTGCAGCACTAAGTTAAAATTGAGAAACTTGGAGGATATTTTTTTTATTTATTTAGAACCATATGAACCCCTGTCCGCGTAAATATTCGAAAATATCCAAAATAAGAAGCACCCTAGTGAACATGTCTTTGGAATTATGTGGAATTATTTTGGAATTCATTAGATAATGTCCCTTCATCTATTGTCTTCTACTTGGAAATGAAAAGGGAAGTGGAGGTAGGTGTAAACGATATTAGGTCGCGGTTCACCCCTCGGTGAACACGATATTAGGTCGCGGTTCACCCCTCGGTGTACACGACTATAGGTCGCGGTTCACCCCTCGGTGTAAACGATATTAGGTCGCGGTTTACCCCTCGGTGTACACGATATTAGGTCGCGGTTCACCCCTCGGCTCTATCTGTGACTGTGATAGCTTTACGAGTTGTCCATATGACAGAACGAGAAGTGTAGGCGCGAGAGAAAAATCGCTGGGCTAGTTCCAAGAAACGCCGATAGGAGGGACCGCCCAGATTCAATATTATTATTATTGGATTTTAATAACGGATTGAAGTAAAATTAATATCTAAATTTTATCTACAACAATTTATTAGAAATAGTATTATATATTTTATTTATTTAAACAAGTATTTATTTGGATTTTTGTTTTAGTTTATGGCCTCGCTGCTTGTGCATCCAATCTGACACATTGTACAAAAATCATGGCTACAGGCGATATTTTAAACATGCTGCAGGAGGAAGTTTTGCCTGAAAAAGACGTTTCTACAAATGTACCATCATTAAATTGCCAAGAAATTAACAAACGAAATGATTACATTTTTCCAAATGAAAATATGCCAAAAAGACTTACATCTTCCAAAAAGAAAAATGAATTAAATTTTGAAGATAGTATAAGGGGGAATAAAAATTCAAATGGTGAATTAGAAAAATCGCTGCTAATCCAAGAATCTCTTACGGGTGATAAATTATCCAATAATGATTCCATAAACTCCGAGCCAGAGGTTCGTTCGAAACATTCCATGGATCGAGGTACTATGATTCAATATCACATGAATGGATTCTCATCTTATAACAATTCAACTTTATCACAAGCTAAAAACAATTTGAATATTCCACTTATTGCGAATGGAGAATTAAGAAAAAGAAAAAATATCATCATTGATAAACCTCAAGCAAAAAAGTGCACTTCAACGGTAAGGCTAAAGAAATTCTGCTCTTTTTCCAATAAATAAAATAGTAAAACTATCAGAGTCTTTAATTTGTATGGAATAAATTACTCAATATGTGTTCTTCTAAATATATACATATATTGATTTATTTGAAACTAAGTTTTTAAGGTATCGTTTTTTTCTTCGATTCTTATATAAATATTCTCATTTGACATGGAAATTAAATTGAATCTCAGGTCAAATTAAATTTTCATATTAAAAAATGCAGCTGTACATACTTACTTGCATTCTTTTGTTAAAACTTAATTCAACTAATGTAATTTCATGTAAAATGAAATCCCACCCAAAACATTCTTTGAAAAAGCACGCCAAGTTCGAAAAAATAGTGAAATCTAGGAAGCAGCAAAGTTAAATTCTGCCAAGAATAATTAAGTTGACTATATAGTACTTTCAATTTAAAATGCATTCTTTCTATTTTAAATGACAATCTAGATTTGTGGCTTCTAAATTTTTAATTTAAATTATTTTCATGAAATTTGGCTGGTCGCAAATTTTTTTGAATTACCCTAATTACTGAACCTTGAATCCAGCAAGTGTTTGAAAATAATTTAAATTACACATTTAGAATCCACAAATCTAGATTCCGAGGGGTGAACTGTTATTGGAATTAGGTGTACACCGTCTTTGGAATTAATTATTTGGAATTACTTTGGAATTCATTGCTAGGATAATCTATTGTCATCTATTTTCTTCTACTTGGAAATGAAAGTGGAAGTGGAAGTAGGTGTACTACTGGTTTTAGGTCGCGGTTCACCCCTCACTAGATTCTAATTGAAAATAGAAAGAATTCATTTTAATTGAAAATACTAATTTCTCAACTTAAGTAATTATTCTTGGCGAATTTAACTAAGCTCTTGCCTAGATTTCACTTTTTTCGTAATTGGCCTGTTTTTTTACACAAGTGTTTTTGCGGGGGGGGGTTTCCCCTACTTTTTCTAAGCTCAGCAATTATCTAGCTTTTATTTTTAGTTATTTATTTTTTGAGGGGGTTAGTTTATCCTACAAATTCCACCTCTTCATTTTAGAGGTTAAGGGTAGTAAAGTTTTTGTGATTAATTTTCACTTTTATTCATCCCCAAACTCTACAAAATTGCCTCTTGTTAATTACATATTTAAAAAAGATTCATCTTTTATCCTTCGTTTTAGGGGTTGAAAGAGTAAGTCTCGGGTTTTTTGGAATTTTTCCTTTATTTGAGATTCCAAATTCGACCAGCATGCGAAATTTCATGATGATGAAATGATTAGAAGTACCCGACATGTTTTTATGACCTGTCAATCAGTCAATGTGTGCTAAAATCAGCCATATTTTTCAAAGTCCATATTTAAAAATCTATTTAAGCTTATAGTTATTAAAATATGCCACTCTCTTCAAGATTCGATTACATAATTACATGTGTATAATTTCATCTCTGTATCTCAAATGGGTTCTGAGAGGTGCAGGGAGGTCAAAATTGGCCTCGAAATGATTCGGATAAGGTAAATAGCATACATCGTGTACGGCCAATGCTCGAACTGGCCTGCGTACGCTGTGCACTATGATATTTATAAAGAGAATAACATATACATATATATACCAAATATAAATGTGTATATAAAAAAAGAACCATTCATTTTCTTTTTAAATTTCATTTTATTTGCCCTTTTTTGCAAATTTCATCGAAACGGCATCATAAAATTTTTCGTTATTTTTCAAATTTAATATTGCAACAGAGACTCGACTGGTAGAACTTTTAATTGAATGTAATGGAAGCAGCCCAGGGGTATTGAGGAAAGAAAAAGATTAACACATATCCAAATAAGGTGTAATTTAACTTTTAAGGAGTTAGTTGTAGGTTCTAGGTGGTCATTTTAATACAAAATAAAACATGAGCAAGATGTGAGGTAGGTTTCATAAGTTTTTTTTTGTAAAACCTACCTCGCATCTTGCTCAAGTTTTATTTTTATAAGGTGTAATTTATTGAATCCTTTCCTTTCAAACCGACGTTTCGGAGGATTCTTCCCTCCTTCAGGGTTTCAAGGGGTCAATGAATGAAACAAATAAAATGCTTCCTTCTTCTCTCCACAGCAGTGTTCAAAACTTTCTTCTTCTTTAGCAAAGGCATAGACAAACAATTTTTTTTAAGAATCAAGAAAAACGATACCTTGAAAACTAGTCTCATATAAATCAAAATAAATAAATAAATATATATATATTAAGAAGAAGACACAATCACTAATTTATTCAGCCCAATCTAAATTTATATATATGGAAAAAATGCAACTATACTTACTTATCTACATTCTTTTAATAAAACTTAATTCAACTAAAAATTCATGTAAAATGAAATATTCATATTAGATGTAGATAAAGACGATAACTTCAAAACTTTAGACTCAAATAATTAAACAAATATTTATATTATGCAGAAGATCCACCCAATCAATGATTTAAAATTTTATTTCCATTACTTACATCAAAACCCTACTAAAACAACTTAATTTTCAGAGAAAATCCGGCTTACATTGATTAGTTTCTAAGCCCTAAATTTATCATTCCTAATGTATAAACCTACAAAATTTTAAAAATTATTTTTATTTTACCTTAAATTGAGATCATTAAAAATTACTATAATTTCTTAGAATACATTTTACGTAATTAAATACTAATCTTTTATTTAACTACTATTATTATGTCTCTATATTTATACATGTTGTAGGTCCGAAAAACAATAAAAACATCAAAAGAATCATTTGAAGAAGTTCCACTTTATACAGCAATGATGACTTATCTTGGCTTTTATTTATTAATGTTTTTGGGTTATATAAATCAAATTTTCTTCTCCCCGAAATTGGTCAAAGAAAAAAACCGAGATGTAAGGGTTTATAATTTTTTTAATATTATTTAAATGATAAAACTATTTTTTATTTTTTTAGGGCTATGTGCCACTTTATGATGCCTTTGAAAGATTTTATTTAAGCTATGTTTACAGAAGAGTTAGAGACTGCTGGAATAAACCAATATGTAGTGTGCCGGGCGCTGAAGTTGTCTTAAAAGATCGAGTGACTAATGATTATGGATGGACCTTTGAGTAAAGAATTTTCTATTTTTAAATTTTTCTAACTAGTAAAAATAATTAATTAATTATATTTCAATTTTAGATTTACTGGAACTAAGACAAAATGTCTCAATTTAGGATCTTATAATTATTTAGGTTTTGCCCAAGAAAAAGGACCCTGTGCAGATGCAGCGAATGAATCAATTAAAAAATATGGAATTGCAACTTGTAGCACAAACCTTGAAATTGGTGATTTTTTAAATCATGTTATAGTATGTAATGAGAATTAAAATTTCTCTTGAAATTTATTAACAATATTAAGACCAGCTATAAAAAAAGATTCAAATTTTATTCTATGCTTCTTGTTTTGAAATACAATAAATCATAATCATAATTTATCTTATAATTTTTTTCAAATTAATATTGTTTATAAATTTCATAGAAAAATTAATCATTGAAACGAAACATACCAATCAAGACGGATATAATACTGAGAGACTGTCGGCTATTATTGTAATTTTCATATGACATATCTACTTTTATTTTATTACTAGCCTTCGGCGGGCCTTTTGTAGCAGGGGCTTCGCCCCTGGACCCCCACATGGCTGCTTTATTGATGTTTTATTAGTTACAGAGAATAAATATAATTGTTTTATTATAATGTCTTAAATAGATATAATTTGAGATTCTATTTAACTGCAATATACACTCATATCAAATAAGATGAAACAAATATTTTAAATGTATTAAAAATACACTTGTTATCATTAAGGGGAAAATAAAAAAAAAAAGTTATATTATACAGGGTGATTCACGGTCGATGGCACATTAGACGTTTATGGAAATCGGAACGCAGGATTTTTCTGAAAATTTAGCACCTCACATTTTTTTACCTGTTCTATCGATCTAAAATATTTTCAGCATAACGACGTTTCGGCTTCCATCGAAAAGTCGTAGCAACTTTATTTTTTTAAATGGAACACCCCGTATATTAACACGTTTTTAGAACCACCCTTTTATAAAAATACTTTTTTGTTAATATTGTCCTATACCAATCTCTATCGGTTTTCAAGATAAAAAATAATTTGTGTTAAATATGGTCCAAAACATGGCCCTAATTAAACTTAAATAAATTAGTGCTCTCAATTCATTAAAAGTTGATATTTTGGTGGTAGTTTAGACAGACCCGAAGTATTTAATTTACCCCGAAAAATCAACTCCACATTATACAGGGCGTGCTAAGATTACTATTATTTCCGGTATTCATAAAAGGGGTCAAAAGTTCTTTTTTTAAATGAGACTCCCCGTATATTACTCAATAAATTGAATGAGGAAGGAAAATGCTTTAAGTCTATATATCATGTCCCTATACCCAAAACATCAAGTTTTCTTAATAAAGCCGCTTTTTCGTGAAAAATTACATTTTAATTAATTTAATTTAAATTAACCATGGAAATATCAAGCTTATAACAGTTTGCCAACTATTTATAAGTAACTTATAAACAGTTTATTGACGATGTTCAAAAAAATCTCCCAAACTGATCGCAAATATTAATTATTCAAACTAAGTTCTTATAGTACAAAATAAATAATTTCATAATAACTTCGTTTGAATAATCAATATTTGCGGTCATTTTGGGAGATTTTTTTGAACACTGTCAATAAACTGTTTATAAGTTTCTTATAAATAATAAACAAACTGTCATAAGCTTTGATATTTCCATGGTTAGTTTAAATTAAATTCATTAAAAAGTAATTTTTCACGAAAAAGCGCCTTTATTAAGAAAACTTGATGTTTTAGGTATAGGGACATGATACTGTATATCGCCTTAAAGCATTTTCCTTCTTCTTTCAATTTATTGAGTAATATACAGGGGGTCTCATTTGAAAAAACGAACTTTTGACCCCTTTTATGAATACCGGAAATAATAGTAATCTTAGCACGCCCTGTATAATATGGAGTCGATTTTTCGGCGTAAATTAAATACTTCAGGTGTGTCTAAACTTCCACCAAAATATCAACTTTCCATGAATTGAGGGCACTAATTTATTTAAGTTTAATTAGGGCCATGTTTTGGACCATATTTAACACAAATTATTTTTTATCTCGAAAACTGATAGAGATAGGTATAGGACAATATTAACAAAAAAGTATTTTTATAAAAGGGCGGTTCTAAAAACGTGAAAATATACGGGGTGTTCCATTTAAAAAAATAAAGTTGCTACGACTTTTCGATAGAAGCCGAAACGTCGCAATGCTAAAAATATTTTAGATCGATAGAACAGGTAAGAAAATGTAAGGTGGTAAATTTTCAGAAAAATCCTGCGTTCCGTTTTCCATAAACGTCTAACGTGCCATCGACCGTGAATCACCCTCTATGTAGGTATTATTATAGATAAGAAGACTTGAAAATTACAATTAGGTATTATTCATTTTGCTAGACACAAAAGTATATACAATCTATTTATAAAAAATTCTCTTATTCTCAAGCTTGAGTTGTTTATCATAAAAGAATTTAGTCTTATTGATTTTAAGTCGATTCTTCCACGTTTTCAGTAGAGCTTGCCATTAATAGTCAAAACATCAAAAATGTAATGCAATAAGGTTATTCCTCTAGTATTAGATAAGAATCGATCGATATTTTTGATTTTAAGTCGATTCCTCCATGTCTTCAGCAATGGTTACCAATAATAATCGAAGGGTCAAAAATCTAATGTAGAATTGTTATTCCTCAAGTATTAGATAATAATCGATTGCTATTTTTGATTTTAAGTCGACTCCTCCATGTCTTCACTAATGGCTACCAATAAAAAGCGAAACGTCAAAAATCGAATGTAGAATGGTTATTCCTCGACTGTTAAATGAGAATCGATCATTATTTTTGAATTAAAGTCAACATGAACTTCAAATTGAAAGTGATATCTGATTAATAATAAAGAAATAAACATATTAATATTTCAAATGAATTTGGATAAAGTTTAGCAACGATCCGTTGCAGTTTATTTTTTTAATTTTTGTTTTTAAATGTACTTTAAAAAAAATAGATAGTTTTTTAAATCTTTGTTGCATTATTAAATTCTTCTTCAACGATAATGTGGTTAGAACTATTAAGAATAAATGACAACTCAAAAATCTGACAGGTAGGGCTGCCAACACATGGTTAGTTTGCTAGTTTAGTTCTTTTATTGTTTGGCAAGCTATGTTGGCTAAACAGATTTTGTTTTAGTTTTTCGTGAATTTTCCAATTTTCCGGGCAACTTTTCTGATTTTTTTTACGTATTAACCTGAATTGGACTATTACGAACATTTAAAAAAAAAATTAGCCAAATCGGTCCAGGCATTTGAGAGATCTGCGCTTACAAAGAAAAAGAAATTCATTTTTATTATATAGATATATCTAGCAGCCTTGGTACCATAAGATACCCAAACTTAGCAAGATGTAACGCGGTTAGTCCTGGATGAACTTCTAAGACACTGGATAATTCACTGGTCTCCCAAATTCAGCTTTGCTTGTATTGTACTAGAATAATTCGGCAAGTCCTTGGGAGTTGCAGCCTTCTATCTCTGGTCTCCAAATTTTTTTGATCTCGTTCCCTTAAGACAGAATTAACCACAAATTTATTGTTATAAGTATCATGGTCGTTTCCAGGTAAAAATGAAGGCAGAATAGGAAATAAAGGAGTGCGGATTAGTGAGGGGCTTACAAGGGGGACACCGCCTCCCCTAAGAATTTTTTTTTTAATTTTGAAGAAAGTATAAGGGGGAATAGAAATTCAAATAGCGAATTAGAAAAATCCGCTCCTAATCCAATAATCTCTTACGGGTGATAAATTATCCAATAATAATTCCATAAGCTCCGAGCAAGAGGATCGTTCGAAACATTCCATGGATCGAGGTTCTATAATTGAATATCACATGAATGAATTCTGATATTGTATTACATGATATAGTATTTAATTCATTGTTTTATACTGCTCACCTGATATTTTTAAAGTAACCATAATTTTGTAAAAACTAAAAAATAGAAAACTACTCTTGAAAAAATCTTATATTTTATATTCACTAAGAGAAATCAATGAGGATGCCCTCTACTTCAGCGATTCTTAACAGGGGGCCGCCAAAATATTAGAATTTTTTAAGTTTTTATATTTTTACAAATAAAAAAAATAAATAGGTAAATAAAAATATGTTACTAGTTTTTATAAGTGATACATTTAGGGCATTCCACACCAAATTGGGCTGTTTGAAAATTTTAATTTTTGATTTCCTTCATTTTTTGACATTTTTTAGTACCCATCAAAAAACTCTTCCTGGTAAATTTTGAAATTTTTTTGATCACCGGTTTAAAAGATAATCGAATTTCGGTTTTTCGCTCATTACTTCTTCAAAAATGGTCCAAAAATCAAAATTTTTGTTTTTTTTATACTTTTTAGAAAAAAATACAAAAATATTATTTAAAGTGTTTTTATATGCAATTTTTGACTTTGAAAATTTTAATCTTGTTTTTGAAACTGTATGTTCTCTTCCGATTTTTTTGATAATTTTATTATTTTAAACTTCTATTCATTCTACAAATTTTAAGACCGTGTTGATAGTGTCCTATGATAATTACTATTTTTTTCCGATTTTTGATTTTGATTTTCTTTCAACAAACTAAAATACTATTTATTTTAAACACGTGTTATCGATAAAAATCAATTCAAAATAACTAAAAAAAGAGACCTCAATACCAAAAAGTGTTTTTAATAATGGTTAATATAGCGAATAAAAAAAAAATATATGTCAGCATTCCGTACTACCCAAAAATCAGTAACCTATTAAAAAAACTTCTCTCTGTGGGCCGGGTTAGTGTCTCACTAAAACCAACAAATACGATCAACTCGTTATTCAACCAAAAAAACAAGTTGGAATTAAAGATGAGTACTGGCGTGGTCTATATGATTGAATGTAACGGAGACGGAATGCTGCCATGTAATAAAATGTACATAGGCCAAACAAAACGGCGACTAGGTGAGAAAATACGAGAACACGAACTATCTATCTCAAAAATAATTGGAAACAATACGGCCCTTGCAAATCATGCCCAAGATAAAAAACATCAATTTAATTTTAACAATTTCAAAGTTCAATTTTATGAACGAAATTATTTTAAAAGAAGAATCTTGGAAATGATTTGCATAAAAAATCTCTCACATCGCGCCGTAAATGATAGATCGGACGTGTTGGATCTGAATATATGCTATGACGGTATTGTGAATGGATTGAAATTGATCAATGAATGAATGAGTTGTAAATAATGGAATTTCGCTATCTGTGCATTTGTATATTGTATTGTATATGTTAAAAAAATATTGTATATTTGTATATATATGTAAAGATTGTAATAAGTGAATTGATCAATGAACGAATGAAGTATAGATGTATGATGTATATTTGTATGAATTGTGAATGTATGGTGTATATTTGTGTATAAAAAAAAAAATTTGAATAAGTGAATTGATCAATGAACGAATGAGGTGTGAATTGTGGAATTGTGCTATTTGTACATTTTGTATATTGGGTTATATGAACCAACCATATTATTTGAGAATATGTTAATAACTAATCCCAGTACGCACTCTTGTGCGCATCTGTCATGGAAGGGGTTTGGTCTATATATGTTAGATTCAAAAGCCATTTAGCCATCTAATTAAGAAAAGGAGGAAAAAAATTGTTTTTCTATGCCTTTGTTAAAAATGAAGAAAGTTTTTGAACACTACTGTGGAGAGAAGAAGGAAAATTTTTATTTGTTTCATTCATTGACCCTTTGAAGTGAGTAAATTATATATTTTTTTCTATTGATAATCTGGCTGTTTACATTGTATTTATAATTGTATTATTTTATTGTTGAAATGAATGATGACCAACCCCATTTTTATAATTTTGTAATATTGGTTTATAGACCCTGAAGAAGGAGGGAAAAATCCTCCCAAACATCGGTTTGAAAGGAAAGGAGGAAGGATTCCAATAAATTACACCTTATTTTATATGTGTTAATTTTTTCTTTCCTCACTACGTCTGGGCTGCCTTCCATTACATTCAATTATAAGCGAATAAATTTTTTCGAAAAATAATAGGTAATCATAGGACTATACCACTATCAACCCGATCTTAAAATTTGTAGAATGAATAGAAGTTTAAAATAAAAAATTATCAAAAAGATCGAAGAGAACATACAGTTTCAAAAAACAAGATTAAAATTTTCAAACTCAAAAATTGCATATAAAAACACTTTAAATAAAATTTTTGTATTTTTTTCTAAAAAGTATGTAAAAAAACAAAAATTTCAAAAAAAAATTTTGAATCTGGACCATTTTTGAAGAAGTAATGAGCGAAAAACCGAAATTCGATATCTTTTAAACCTGTGATTAAAAAAATTTCAAAATTCTCCAGGAAGAGTTTTTTTGATGGGTACTAAAAAATGTCAAAAAATGAAGGAAATCAAAAATTAAAATTTTTCAAACCGTCCGATTTGGCGTGGAATGACCGATATTGTAAGTGACAGATGAATTTAATGACATCTGGATATTCTTAAACATGGTCATTCTAAATGAAAACTTTGACCAAATAGGTAAATTTGACCCAAACAGACAGACAGACAAAATTACAAGTTGAATAAAACCGTGTAAATATTTTTTATAAGTCTAGGCTTAGAATTTTTGTACGAGTAATTACTAGTATGTTACCTAATGGTGGAGAGGAGGGTACTTAAAATATTTTAGGATTGTAAGAGGGCCGCGACTAATAAAAGATTAAGAACCACTGTCTACTTGAAGCAAATAAAGATATACAATATACATATATAAAAAAAAAATCAATCAACAAAAGGTCAGATGCTGGAATGTTTTTCTAATGTTTATAAAAAATCTTTAGAGAAAAATAAATTTTCATAAATATTTATATTTCTTATTTGAATTAAAAGTAATTTGGTCACCAAGACAATTTGTATAATTGTCTATATCAAAATATTTAATTTCTTAGTGTTGCTTTTAAAATCTTAATAATAGCAACTCTTTTTCCTTTTTTCAAATTGAAATCCCATTGATAAAGGGAAAAATTCTCCCGAAACGTGAAGAGTTTGAAAAATTAATATTTATTCTTTAAATAATTATGGGGCACCCCCTGTGATACTCGTGCACCACTTTGGAGACCACTACACTAAAACACAAGGCTATATTATATTCTTCTAGGGAAAAGGCCATTGCCAGTATAGTTTGCAACTCTCACTATTCTCCCTTAGGCCTTCTCACTCATTTCCAATAGAAAGCAAACAATGCGACTCTGATTGAGGGACAATTAATATGCCAACAGCATACAATGGCTTAACGATCAACTATCTAAGAACAAACCGCTCACTTTATTATTATATTTATTATTATATTCTGATATGGTTTCTGGTCTGGTGCTTTCAACATGTTAAGCCCGTTGACTATTTGTTTATAAATTGAATGCTAATATTTTTACAGGTATACATCCTCTAATTGAGAAACTGGAAAAACTAACAGCGCAATTTCTTGGAGTAGAGGACTGTTTAGTATGTGGAATGGGTTTTGCAACTAATGCACTCAACCTGCCGACTTTAATGGATTCTGGATGTTTGGTCATCTCCGATGAAAAGAACCATGCTTCTGTAATTCTGGGTCTACGACTATCTGGAGCAACAATAAAAGTTTTTCGACATAATAGTATGTTGATTTCAATCAAGTTAATTTATTATTCATTGAACTTCTATATTTTTATATTATAGAAGTCTATACAATCTTTTTCTTCACGATTTTTTTCAATTAAATATATGATTTGACTTGGGCGAAATGAAGGTAATATTCCTCTATAAAATAATCCTTATCCCCAAATGCATGTACTTCGTATAATTTTCTATATTAAAGTGAAGTCTACATTTGTTTTCAAAATTTATTGTTAAAAAATTTAAACTTAAAATGATAATTTTATTAACTATATAAATTACACAGATAATTTTAAAGTATTTTAATTTAATGAATATTAATGATACTCCATCAACTTCTTTCAAGTTTTCACTCACAATTTTATATTTATTTTAGATACCAAGTCTTTGGAACATATTTTAAGAGAAGCTATTATTTATGGCCATCCTAGAACTAGACGTCCTTGGAAAAAGATTTTCATTGTAGTTGAAGGAGTATACAGTATGGAGGGTTCTATCGTACATTTACCTGAAATAATTGAACTTAAAAAGAAATATAAGGTACATAAAATTTTTCAAGAATAATTTTGAAATATAAATAAATTTTACCGTATTTATTTTTATGAAATTATTTTTATAAATTAACTAATATTTTCACACTGAATAAATCAAATTGTATTAGTATCAATATATTTTGATCATCTTCAGTCATAATTTGTCAGGCTTTTCAAATATGCAATTATTTTTTAATGTAATGTTATGTATTACGAAAAAACCCATAAATGTAAAATAAATAAAATTAAAAATAATTATTTTTCTAATTATAATATTCGGCGGCCATCTTTCTGGCTAAGCCCCCTGGACTCCAGTGGCACAATAAAATAATTTCTAATCACTCCCCCCCCCTCCCCGGAACGGCTCTTCAGTCTTGATCGGCTACCTGTCTAGGCGAAAAAACCCTAAAAAAATTAGGAGTTAAGCCCCTTTAGGCCAAACTTGACCCTTCTGCGGCAGCTTCTGCATTCTGGCTGACTTCAGACGTGTTGTTCACCTTCCCTCTGGACCCCGTCAGTTCGAGGTATAGGAACTTGCTAGCTTTTACTTCCATTGATAGAGCCAAGGCAGAGGTGATTAGTAATGAGTCACCTTAGGAGCTGCACTGCGACTCGTTCTTAAACCCTCTAAAATTGTCCGCTAGGTCAAAAAAGGCCATTATTATTATTATAGAATAGATATAGATAATGAGTTGTTAAGGTAAGAAAGAAAAAAAGGTAAAACAAAATTTGTTGTGTTTATGAAACAAGAAGTATAATCGAATGTACGGAAGGCAGCCCAGGGGTAGTGAGGAAAGAAAAAATTATCACATATCAAATAAGGTGTAATTTATTGGAATCCTTCCTCCTTTCCTTTCAAACCGATGTTTCGGAGGATTCTTCCCTCCCTTCTTCAGGGTTTCAAGGGGTCAATGAAGGAAACAACTAAAATGCTTCCCTCCTAGTTGTTTCCTTCATTGACCCTTTGAAACCCTGAAGGAGGGAAGAATCCTCCGAAACGTCGGTTTGAAAGAAAAGGAGGAAGGATTCCAATAAATTACACCTTATTTGATATGTGATAATTTTTTCTTCCTCACTACCCCTGGGCTGCCTTCCATTACATTCAATTAAAAGTTCTACCAGTCCGTCTTTCTCCAGAGAAAATTTCGTTGCAAATAAGAAGTATAATTATTAATTACATAAAAAAAATCTTTTGAACTTTTTTTTAATGAAAAACATTTTTACACAAAGAAAACAAAAATGAGAAATAAAAACTTCTTGGTTTTCGAAAATAACTAAGAACAAAAATAGACTTGGGTATATAAAAACAATATAAAATAAAGAAACATAAAAAAAAATTCTCCCCGGGCATTTATTGTTATATTAAATTTATTTTAATCAAAAATAACTTTTCCTTATTCAAAAAAAAAAAACAAAAAAAAATACAAATATTAACAAAAATTGTTTTTATCAAAATGTTCATATATTATGTATATGCATTTCATTTGTTCACTAATATACAAAAAAATGGGTTTAATTGCTTCTAATGCACTAATTCAAAATAACTTTTCCTTATTCAAAAAAAAAATTCAAATATTAACAAAAAATTTTTTTTTATCAAAATATTCATATACGTGTATATGCATTTGTCCTAATATGCAAAATAAAAATGGGTTTAATTGCTTCTAATGTACTAATTCGAAAATATATTATTAGGTCAACTGCTTAACAAAGGCAGGCAAACTACTATATATGGAATCCCATAAAAATCCAGTCTGCTCATTCATAACTAGAGACCGGATTCCTATCAAATACTTATATACAGTATTTGTTCCTATGCAATTCCATATTTTGTTTGGCGCCACTCGCCACATACGACCCAGCGGATCAATTATCTATGCGAATCATGCATCTAGGATACTGTGGGTTAAATTTTATACTGCATATTTTTGCATATTTGAGTAATATTGCATAAAATTGCATATTTGAAGAATTTTCCATAAAATTGCATAAAATTGCATATTTGAAGAATTTTCCATAAAATTGCATATTTGAAGTATTTTTTATCAAATATTGCATATTTCGCGCCCATACAGATTTTTTAAAAGAAAAACTTGTTAATATAAAAAAGAAAAGCAATTCCATACAATCGTGTCTCTTAAATAAAACTACCCCCACTCCCATATTTTTTCGTTCACGTTTTTTGAAAAATTATTATATTTAGGTATTATGTTGATTTTATTCAAGAGCACCTATTATTTCTTTGAGTTTAAAGATTTTTTACTATATTAAGAATTTTGTGCAATTTTTTACGAAATAAAAGTTCATATTTGACACTTGGTCTCTATAGCTTACTTTATCATTTTATATTTTTCATAGCACTCCTTCAAATATATACTCTTTTTGTCTTCCAATTTTAATTTTTTAGTGCATAAAAAAATTTATTTTGCCATCTTTTACTGCATATATTTCCATATTTCAACGTATTCTGCATATTACTTGCATATTTTAGCATTTTTAACTGCATAAAAATCCGGTCTCTACTCATAACTAAAGTTATATTATGGTATTTAATGATTTACTCAAACTATAAGTCATCATCTTTCTACATAGTATAGTGTGAGTCTGCTATTGTTTAATATTTAACTTAGTTGTTTTTTTGTTTGTTTTTATTGTAAATGATATTTAATGTTGCTCAGACCCATGTCATCTATTATATCATAATTATATATATATATATATATATTTTTATTCTACGGACAGGTTAATGAATTCATTTAAATTTTTTTTTCTTAGACCCTGACTCATGAAAACTATATTGTGTGCATTTAAAATTCCTATCTTATTGCTCAAAAAATTCAGGATTGAAAATACAAAAACTGATTAGATTTTGCTCTCTAGCTTCAGAACTGAGAAAATAATTATTCTTTGTATTAATTTCAAGATATAACGATTGATTAGGTCCTATGAAAGAGACTTTGTTTCTGATTTATTAAGTTTGTTTTTTGACGTAAATCGTAATTCGTGATTTTAATGAACGGAGTTAATTAGTTTTTCACTACCAATGTTAGTTTTTTTATGATTTTTGTGATGATGTATGTTATTAATCACAAATAAATAAGATAACATAGATATTGTCTCCTAATTCCCTGAGTGCCCTTTATTTTTCTAGTCGACTTGGCCTACCCCTTTACTTCTATCCCTTTAACTTTTATAAAAATCTTGATTGGATTTTTGATTTTAATATTTTGAGTAAAGTTAATTTAGTTAATTAGTAATTTTCTAAGATTTCGTTTCATTTATTCCCACAATTTTATAATCAGCTTGATAGAAAAGTTGTAGTTTTAACCTACATTTACAATTTATTTTAAATTTATTGTTTTGATTTTCAGGCCTATTTATATCTTGATGAAGCTCATAGTATTGGAGCGATTGGACCTAATGGACGGGGAGTTTGTGACTATTACGGCCTTGATACAAGAGATGTTGATATACTAATGGGGACATTTACTAAAAGTTTCGGTTCCTCCGGGGGATACCTTGCTGGTTCTAAGGTAAATCATTTATTTATTTCAGCCATACTCAAAGTGTGTTCCGCGGAACCCTAGGGTTCCGTGATACCCCTGTAGGGGTTCCGCAAAAATTTAGCAAAAAATTCAAAACACCTCTCTCTGGTCGACCGTTTTGACGCTGCGTATCACGATTCACGAGGCGCAGCCGAACTTAGTCGCCACCCACCACAGTACACTTTGTTCATTCAAATGATTGGCATACTTTGTTAAGCCGACACAAACGGACTGCCGCTCGAGACAGAGCTACCGCTGCCTTGCCGAAAGGCGGCGTTTGGCTACTTCAAAGAATCTGATGCAAGCCATTTGGGTGAACGTACCGTACAATTTTACTATGCCGCCTCCGCCGATATCTACTAGTGAGCGCGCAGTCCTTTTGATAAAAGCCGCCTCTGAGATTAGACGATATAGTTGTGAACAAGCGACTTTCGGCTCTAACTTCAAAACACAAAGTCGAGATTGTTTACACCGCATTTTTTGTATTTCTATTTTTATTTCGGCTTTTTATTTATCAAAGGCACCGACTCAAGTATTTTTGAGAATGTTCGAGATCGAGGCTAGGACTATAAAAGCGACGATCGCGCCTCGACACTCAGTCAGTCGACGATTAGCGTTCGGAGCGATAAGTACCTACCTGCTAGAAACGAAGTGTTTATTGTTCTACTGCTGTATTCTGATTGTATCAGTTTTGTACATTTCTTCTTTGGACTAACTCTTCTACGCAGTAACGATCGTGCATTATTTTGACCCCGCCATCCTGACATGTAACATTATTAATAAAGAAGAATGGAACGTTGGCTTAAAGGCGTTAAACGTGTTGCAACAACATCTTATAACGAAGCCGAATCTTCAAAAGCAGTACGCGCGGAGTATACAGCAATTACCGATCCAGACGATGATGCAACGACGTCAAGTTCCACGGTTTCAAAGGCGAAAAAAAAGAAGTATGATGAATCATATATCAGTTTCGGATTTGTTGATTCCAACGGCTCACCTCTCTGCATGCTATGTAGTAAACTGCTTTCTAATAGTTCCATGGCACCTGCCAAGTTGCGCCGACATTTAGAAACTGTACACCCCGAGTCTAAAGACAAGAATAAAGAATTTTTTGTACGTAAAAAAGAACAGTTATTGGAAAGTCAAAAAACTATGATGCATGTAACCCATACTATCAATGAAAAGGCCACGGAGGCATCATATTTAGTTAGCTATCGCATTGCACAAGCAGGTGAAGCGCACACTATCGCTGAGAATTTAATAAAACCATGTGTGTTAGACATAACAAAATGTATGCTCGATGAAAAATCTGCAAAGCATCTTTCTACTGTGCCGCTATCAAACGATACTGTTTCACGGCGAATTCATGATCTGGCAAGCTACGTCAAACAAGAACTAGTTACACGTCTACAAAAAATACGATTCGTCTTGCAAATGGATGAGTCGACTGATGTCGCTGGTCTGGCTATCTTGCTGGTTATCGTGAGATATCCATATGAAAGTTCTTTTGAAGAAGACATGCTTATGTGTTCACCGCTGCCTACAAACACTACCGGAGAAGAAATTTTTAATAAAATAAATATATTTTTTGAAAAAAATAATCTCAGTTGGAATGATTGCATTGACATTTGTACAGATGGGGCCAAGGCGATGACGGGTAAGACAGCAGGAGTAGTGTCACGAATAAAAAATAAAGCGCCTAATTGTAGTTCCAGTCATTGTATCCTGCATAGACAAGCACTTGCGATGAAGCAAATGCCGTCAAATCTAAAATTAGTTATGGATGAAGCGGTAAAAATAATTAATTTTATCAAATCACGACCACTACAATCCCGATTGTTTTCATTATTGTGTGAAGATTATGGCAGCAAACATAAAACACTGCTGCTCCATACAGAAGTGCGATGGCTGTCTCGGGGTAAAACTTTAACAAGGCTACTTGAACTTAGAGCCGAGTTACAAATGTTTCTTTCAGATACTTCTTTTAATTTGAAAGACCGTTTGTATGATAAAACTTGGTTGTTCCGACTGTCTTTTATGGCAGATATCTTTCAAAAACTGAACGAATTAAATTTATCATTGCAAGGTAAACAGACAACAGTGTTCCAGGCCTGTAACAAAATAACTGCCTTCAAAAGAAAATTAGATTTTTGGATTATTTGCGTTGGTAAGAGAGAAATAGAAAGCTTTACGTCACTCAGTGAGTTTGTTAGCGATAACGACTCAGAAATGTTTCAAGATGATGTATTTGAAGAATTGGTACAATATCTCACTTCGATGCGCGCATCATTTGAGAATTATTTTCCCGAAGAACAGAATACAAAAATGAAACTGAATTCATGGATTCATAATCCTTTTTTACCTAACTTGCAAAAGCCCGAAAGTATGTCAAAGGACATATATGAATCTCTTTTAGAAATGTCATCAGACACAAGTATGGAGACACTGTTTAAAACGACGCCTCTCAACGATTTTTGGTGCAGAATCCGTGATGAATATCCAATGCTTGCCAAAATGGCTCTGAATATTCTTCTCCCGTTCCCAACAACATATTTGTGCGAAACAGGATTCTCAACCTATGCAGCCACGAAAACAAAATACCGCAATAGACTGGACGCCGAACCTGATATGAGACTTCAACTGTCTTGTATCAAACCTGATATCAACCAATTGATGAAAAATAAAAAACAGTTTCATATCTCCCATTAGTTAGATTTTTTTCTTTTTCAATATCTTCTATTATTATACTTGTTGTGTAAGTAATAAGTAACTGTTACATTATACTTTTATTATGCTTATTAATAAAGGATACACTTTTAATAATTATTGTTTTATTGTAGGGTTCCGTCAAGTATTTCGCTTTCCAAAAGGGTTCCGTCACCAAAAAAGTTTGAGAACCGCTGATTTATTTAATTAACTGAAACTTAACTATACGATATCACACAAAAAATAACCCTTCAAAAGAAATTTCATAACAATTTTCTAAAATCATAATTCCATTACACAAAAAAAAAACATCAAATATATTTTTAGGAAATCATCGACTATCTTCGTGTCAATAGTCACTCAACTTGTTATGCATCATCTATGTCGCCTCCAGTGGCTCAACAAATTATTACCACAATGGAAATTATTATGGGCCTAGATGGAACTAATGATGGAAAAAACATTTAGTTTTTTTTTTCTTGTAAAAGATAATATGATCTAATTTTCTATCGACATTTTGACTATTCTTATCAAAATTGCTTAATTTTAAAAATACATATTCCAAATAAAATGAAATTTTTTTCACTCAAATCAAAACAAAAAGAGGCTTTGCAAGCCTCATGGATAGAGAATCAATAATATTTAATATCATCTACAGGCTAATCTAAGAAAGGAATAAAATTTATAAGAAGCAAAATAAAATCCGCAATTAGAATCTAATTAAAAAGTTTTTATTTTGCCGAGAGTAGCAGAACTGTTGATTCATAAAGTGAAATCAATGAGGATGTCTTCTGTTTGATGCAAATAAAGATATCTAGACACACGGCAGTGTCAGCCAAGTTTAGAAAAAAAGGGCGACGCACCGACAGTGTGCATATTTGTATATTTACACGGACTATTTCAAGCTACATTCAACCCCCCCCCCCCCCCAATAACTCAAAAACTATTAGACCTACACACTTGCAATTTTATGTGTCTAATAAGGCCTCCTTGAACACTTAGAATCCCAAATTTCATGAATAAACCTGTTATAGTTCTTAAAGGGAGACAATAGAGTGTGTCTCGCTGGAAATATAAATTTTTAATTTGATTTATAACGAGACTATAGTTTAGAGAGTTTTGCCCTCTTCATCAGTCTATTACAATTGATTCATCAATACATACATTAATTCCCGTGAATCAATTGTAATAGACTGATGAAGAGGGCAAAGCTCTCGAAACTATAGTCTCGTTATAAATAAATTGAAAACTTATAATTCCAGCAGAAGACACACTCTTTTATTGTCTCCTTCAATTTATAAAAATCCTGCTACTATCGGCAAAAACTTTCAATTTACTTATAGTTCTTGAGTTATTAAGGTCTGAAAAGTGTCATTTTTATGACTGACTCACTCATCCAATACATAGAGTACTTCCGTTGATGCTAGAATACTGAAATTTGTCATGTTTGGGCTACAATTAAAGGAAAAAATCGAAAAAGTGAAACTTTCCCTTCTTCAGATCCTAAAATGAAGAGGTTAAATTTATAGGCTTAATTTAAAATATAGTGGAAATACAATGACCCTAGAATGTTGAAATTTGGCCTACTGAAGAGTGAAACCGAAGTTTTCCTTTTTTCAGAATATAAAATGAAAGGGTGAAATTTAAATGCTATATATTTATTTAGATAAATAAAACAATAAAACTTTTCAAAAATTAATGAAATCCGACCAAAAACATAAATGTGGAAAAGGGGCCAAGTTCGGTACAAACGACATTCGGGGCTGTCCGCGTTGCCGGTAAAAGAGTTGTGATCTGAACGGTTACCAAGTTCCATAGTATTGCCTTGAATCATAGCTAGAGGAATGTATTAGGTTGGAGAGAAAGTTCTTGAGGTTTTTAACTATTAAATTCAAATGCACATATCTCAGCTCAAACAAAAGTTTATTAATCAAAATAAAGACCATTGCAAACAATACACTTTTGCCAACGAGAAACAAGTTTTGTTATTCCGGTTGAATAAAATTCTGGTATCCTGGAGGCGAAAAACTCGTTGAATGCCCTTTCAGTATCTCTCTGGAATTTGAAGCATTTCTCAAGAAGTTGTGGAGGTGCTTGAAAAAGTAGTAATCGGTGGGCGGGAGAAAATCTTCAACGTTTGTGTCCAGCATAATGAGGTAGTTAATTTTCGAGTATAATATTAGTAATAATATTAATATTCTTATGATAGATGTTCAAGTTCAAACTAGGCATTCACCTGAAACATATTTTAATCTTCGCTTTGGTAAGCACCATTAAAAGTACAAAACTATTAGCCTAATAAAACATATCTCATATTAAAATACTGAAGATCTATTTCTAAATCATAAATTTATTATATTTCATGATTTTTAAAGTAAACCAATTAATTTAATTATTAGAGCAAAACTCTAGGAGCAACAAAATAATAAGATGAGATTGCAGAGAGTATTGTAAATAATATACCGGGTGAGTTTTTTATCTTGAGACAGTCTTATAACTCAATAACAGTGCATTCATGGAAAAAGATTCAAATAAAAATTTGTTTATATCGAGGGTGAAACTAAACTACGCTATTGTTTGTCCAAGTAGAACAAGCTTTCAAGAATATTTCAATGTCAAGTTCTGTTTTTTAAATGGAACCCTATATTTTTCTATACGTCTACTTAATCTACAACAAAAACTGAACAACTTTCATAAGAACTATTTTTTTATACGACATCAAATAAACAAAATACATGAATCAATTAGATCTCAAAAAAAATCTTAATAATTAGTTTTAACAATTATTTAACTTAATTATCAAATAATAATGATTAAATAATTAATTATTAAATAAATAATCATTAAATTGAAAAGTCACAACAATGAAAATAAGTGTTTATAATGATATTAAAACTTCGTTATACTCAGATTTAAGAGATTATTTTCTACTTAATAGAACTATTTAAAATTCTTGAGTTTAAAAAAATTTTATTTCTCGTGTCAATCCAGTAGATAGTTATATTGTATTACCATAATAAAAATGGAGCATTTTTTTGTTGAAGACACAATTAAAATGGTTTTAATTTATATTGTGAATGTGGAAGAAGTATTATGGGGCTGCCATTGAAATGAATGATAGGAATACACCCTCACAAGCTTATTTTATTGTGTTGTAAAATCTGTTTAAAAAAACAAAACAAAAAAAAACAGGAAATGTAAAGGCTACGAAAAACTTAAACAGCCCAAAATAAGGAAATTGGAACTTGCAATACACTCTGGAATCCCTCAGAACAGTGTCGAAAAATTATTAAATTATTTATTTAATAATTAATTATTTAATCATTATTATTTGATAATTAAGTTAAATAATTGTTAAAAATAATTATTAAGAATTTTTTTAGATCTAATTGATTCATATATGTATTTTGTTTATTTGATGTCGTATAAAAGAATAGTTCTTATGAAAGTTGTTCAGTTTTTTTTTTGTAGATTAAGTAGACGTATAGAAAAATATAGGGTTCCATTTAAAAAACAGAACTTGACATTGAAATACCCTTGAAAGCTTGTTCTACGTCGACAAACAATAACGTAGTGTTCCCCCTCGATATAAACAAACTTTTATTTGAAACTTTTTTTCATAAAATGCACTGTTTTTGAGTTATAAGACTGTCTCAAGATAAAAAACTCACCCGGTATATATAATTTATTTGTTAGAGACTATAGTTTCGAAAGTTAGATCTTTATCATCACAAACGTTTGTTATGTGACCTGCTTTTTATTACTTACTGGTATTTGAACATATTTCGGATTTCTTGGTTATAAAATGAAATAACTTTTTAATACATACATTATTTGATTTAATTTTTTTTTTATTTAATATTTGAAACGATTTTAATTTTATAAATAGATTTTTTTACGTAACAAATAAAATTATTACGTAATTTTGTAATCAATTAATTTGATTTATTTCTCAATGAACATTTACAGGAAAAAGAAGAATCCGGCAATTATTATGTAATACTCGATATTTTAGAGAAAGACTGCATAAAATGGGTGTTATTATTTATGGAAATGAGGATTCTCCTGTTATTCCTCTACTGGTATATATGTTTTCGAAAATAGGGTATGTATAATTTAATAACAATTTGTCTCATTTTTTAATTCACATTACATCTCGAGTCCACTCTGGAATAAAGTTCAACTTAGGGAATAAAATCATGTTAAAATAATCATGCAAAATGAAAAATCAAAATTCATTAAATGACCTTTCTTTGTAAGAGCCTAAATTTCAACATTATTTTAATTTCGATTTTATATAGAAACCATTCATCATTTACGATAGATTAGATTTTTCAGCGCTTTTTAGAGTTTACTATCAAAAATAATGAAATTGGCTCATTCATCACATGCCATTAAAAATTCATTACTCACGTATTGAATATCTTAACAGTGAAAACGTTTTCTTGGATATCATCAGATTATCCTGTGTTCTTGTTTCTTCTCACCCTTTTTTTCGGGTTAATTCTGTATTAATATAATCACCAAAACACCAATACATGTATGAGGGTAGTTTGAAAACTCGAGCTATCTCCCTATCCTTATTTTGAAGGCCATTTAGTAGCATTTGGTGAACCTTTTGGATGTTATCGGTATTTTCAAGGATCCTATTCATATTTGAGCATGAGAAAACTATCTGGGCGTTGGGTACCGAGCTTAGACCTAAAACCCATTCGATGGAACATTTCCAAGTCTGTAGAGCCTTCTGTCTGTCCTAGCGAATTAAGCGAAACAAGTTAAAAAATGTTCATCAATTCATAACTATCGATGGATCTTGGGTACAGCACTACACTCGTGATTCGAAGAAACAATAAAAAAAACTGGATTGCGAAGGGTGGATATACAGGGTGCTTCAAAAAAATGTATACACACTTTGAACTTCCATAGAAAATTTATTTACCGTTCTACAAAGTTAAATTTCAGGAAAATAGAAAGCTGAAAGTCCAATGTAAATGAAACATAAATAACAAATGTTAATACTGTTCAAATTGGTGACCCGCAGCATCAATACAATTCTGAGTACGAGTCACCACTGATTCTGTACATCGCATCAAAACGTCCAATGAGATTTCTCTACACACTGCTTGAATCTCATTCCAAAGAATGTCTAGGTTACGTGGTTTACGTTTGTACACCTCATCTTTTACTGTGCCCCACAAGAAGAAATCCAGTGGTGTAAGGTCTGGAGAGCGTGCTGGAAACTCGATTGGCCCCCTGCGTCCTATCCACTGGCCCGACAAATTTTGATCCAGGTAAGCTACATTTTTTTGAAGCACTTTGTTCAAAATTGATTTGACAGTTGACTGATTTCCCGTATATACAGGGTGCTTCAAAAAAATGTAGCTTACCTGGATCAAAATTTGTCGGGCCAGTGGATAGGACGCAGGGGGCCAATCGAGTTTCCAGCACGCTCTCCAGACCTTACACCACTGGATTTCTTCTTGTGGGGCACAGTAAAAGATGAGGTGTACAAACGTAAACCACGTAACCTAGACATTCTTTGGAATGAGATTCAAGCAGTGTGTAGAGAAATCTCATTGGACGTTTTGATACGATGTACAGAATCAGTGGTGACTCGTACTCAGAATTGTATTGATGCTGCAGGTCACCAATTTGAACAGTATTAACATTTGTTATTTATGTTTCATTTACATTGGACTTTCAGCTTTCTATTTTCCTGAAATTTAACTTTGTAGAACGGTAAATAAATTTTCTATGGAAGTTCAAAGTGTGTATACATTTTTTTTGAAGCAACCTCTGTATATATACAATATTATGACGTCACTGTGTCGTTTTGTCCGACGATTTTTTCTGTCACTTTTATTGATAACCTCGCTATAAACATTTTCATTGTTAAAAAACCTGCTTAGAAACAATCTATAACATATGCTCAGGCGAAAGAAAATCAATTATATTATAACTTAATATTTTAGAGCGGTGGTTCGTACTCTCTGTAGTCGTAAGATTGCTACAGTTGGTGTTGGATTTCCTGCAACGCCTCTTATGGAAGGTCGTATAAGATTTTGTCTTTCAGCAGCACATACCAAGGAACAATTAGATAACGTAAGTATTTTATTTATTTTCTAACTTTTTATTTTGTTATTAAAATATACTCAATTGTTAAGTCTTGATATCTCGTTCTAATAATAAATATATATTTATTTATATTTAATGCATTAGATGTTATTGAGGAAATTGCTGAAACCCTTGGTTTGAAATATTCACAAAAGCCACGAATCACCGACGAAATTATTTATGGCGACTTAAATATTGAAGAGGATTGAAAAATATTGACATTAATGTACATTTATTAAGTTAATTGATTTGCGGGACAATCTAATTGATGAAATCGTAGTTTTGATAATCAAAAAAATAAAAAATAAACAATTACAAAAATGCTTTAATTTTGAACTTAAGAGCATAAATAAAACCAAAATCCTCTGCGAACATTATCAAATGTATTGCTCAAATTGTCTTTTAATTAAATTAAGGCATTTATATATATATATGTCGTGGCCACATCGTAGAATTGACCATTTCATGAGGTGCTCGAGAGTTTCATGAAATGTTCACATTTCATGAAATGTTTCAATGTCTATTGGCCACATCATGATGTGCCTTGTCCAGATCAATGATAAGAAATTGTTTGTCGATATGGTCAACAAAACGCGCGGCTACTTCATGACCTATTATAATAAAAGAGAGCGGGCATTCAAATCGCTCATTTGAAAATAATAGTTAATATAAAAGGAATCTCATTAAACATACTTTTTCAATTGACACTGTTTTTATACAGCAATACTTTTGGCTGAACCGAAAATCAGATGCCCTCATTTTTTTTCTTCACTGAAATACAAGAGTCTAGGGTGCTTTTTTAACTATTATTTATATCCGACGATTGGCTGTTCGGTTTTCAATGTGTGTTTGATTAGGAAAAAATGAGAGCCCCAAACACACCCCGCCCGACGATTGGCTGGTTCGGTTTTCAATGTGTGTTTGATTAGAAAAAAATGGGAGTCCAAAAACACACCCCGTCCGGACTTAACTTTCGGAGGTTCGGTTAATATATATTAACCGAACCGGAGTCGTTTGCACATATTCGGTTCTATTACGTAAATATATTATTATAATATTAATAAATTCATTAATATTGATCTAATGCACTTTTAATTAAAAACCGATTAGATGGAATCAAATTATATTTTTAAATCCCCAAGTCAATATTCGTTGAGTGCTGCACCCTGGGAGCGGTGCAATAACTAAGATAGGAGAGGGAGAGGTGGGCAGAGTAGGGGAACCCTTTCAGGCGCGGATCCAGACCTCTTGATTTGGGGGGGGGGGGGGGGGGCGTCGCGTCGCCAGTATATAAGATCTACTTTTGATCTCGGAAGTGTGCCGCGGCCGGGTTGTCCAAGCGGAGGGGGGGGGGGGGGGTCAGAGACGCCGCCCCCCCCCACCTCGAGAACCTCATTTTCTTCAATTTTAAAATTTAATGTAATTTTTGTTTTTCAGAGGATGAGGAGCAAAATAGGTGTTTGTTTATGACTTATCAATTGCAAAGTTTCGCCACTTTTTATTGCAGCTTCTTCAGGCTCTACAAAGGAGCAAATGCATATATCAAGCGAAACGCACTGACAAGTCAGTAAATTACACTCAGCCCACTATTTTGTTCCTCATCCTCTGAAAAACAAAAATTACATTTATAAATTATGGAACTGAATCCCAATGATGACATGTTAAAATTTAATGTTTTAAAAAAAAAAAAAACATAAAAAATGTTGATCTCCAATGCTTTGGGGGGGGGGCCGCCCCCTCTGGATCCGCGCATGAACCCTTTTGACAACGAAATTGGCGCTTAAAAAAGGAGACCCACAGCGTTGCTTTTACCCTAAATATTTGTTTGTTTTCTAAAAATAATTATGTAACTTGACGTGTTTGATGTTTAATTTTGTAAGGATAATATTAGGAACTTATATAAATGAATGGGTAACTTAAATTAAAATAATATTTTTTCTACATTGTGGCATTTTAGATTTGGTATGTTGTATTTTAAGATTCTTTTAATATTTACTAAAGTCCCTAGTTAAATGTTTGTCTGACTTAAAGAACAATAAACAAGTTTGTAACATATTCTGGATTTTTATTAAATATTTTATGGACACCCTATTTTACGATACGGCCAATTGTGGATGACAAAATCAAGAAATGTTCAGGATTTAATGATCTGGTCAAATTAAGTTGGCCACATCATGAAATGTGAACATTTCATGAAATTCTCGAGCATTTCATGAAATCGTCAATTCTAGGATGTGGCCACGACATATATATATATATGTTATTTACAAAGCTTCTATTTTTATAAAGTTTTATTTTTATAAGAAATACATGAAGCAACCTGAAAATTATTTATTTTTTCCTTTATTCTAGATAAAGGAATTATTTAAGAAATAATCTTTATTATATGATATATTATAATATAATGAAACTTTTTTAAATTTATTTCTAAATTTTTCTCAATTGTTTTTCATGTATTTCTTATATTTTATTATATGTGTTAATTAATTATTTTTTTATTGAAATTTTCTTCAGCTTTATTCTTTTCACCAAGAATAGTTATATATTCTAATATAAGAGCTGTGCACGAATTATACAAAGCAAATTGCCTTATATCCATTGTTATATTTATATAAATGTATTATCAAATTTATTATTTTCCTATTGAAAATCTTATTTTATTATTCTATTTATTTGCCTATAGGTATTAAATTTTCTTAATATATGATTCGGTTACAATCTTTAAAATAGAATATTAGAATTTTGAAACTATTCTGCCATTCATCAAAATTTTCAATTTTTTAAAATACCCTAGTGCGTAATATTTTTAAAAAATATAAAAATAAACTTAATGAAAAAATTTGCCAATTGTAATTAATACATATCAATTGTCACTTTACACTAATATTGAAACACTTTCATGTACTTTAAGCCGCATATATAACGGCCTGTTATAATTTTTATTCTTTTTTTATTGAAATTGTACCAAAGCTACTTATTAGGTTGATTCATCGATATTTATTTAGTGTTTATAATTCTCACTCACTAAAACGAGAGCTTCTCTTGATATGAATTCAACTTTTAATGGACTATTGAATATTTAAAAAAATGTATATCTGATTTTTTTATTTATAAACTATGATGTATGGGTTGATAATTTTGAGGTTTTGAGTTAACACATCCATGGTTAATACTATGAAAATTTTATAATACACGACGTTTACGGCCCTATTTCATTTTTACAGTTGATTTAAAGTATCGTTCAATCCCAGCACGACATGAGCTTGCTTGGCTGATTTTCCTATCCGATCAATTAATGGCATAACAGCCCTTTGAGAGGCCTTGCCTTCCCAATTATTCCACCCTAACTCCTTCGGTGCCGAGCAGCTTCTCTCCACTGACCCCAATCTCTCGAAGATCTTTTACATCAGCGTTTCTCAACCTTTTCAGTACCGTAGACCGGTAGAAAAAAAAAATTATTTTACATGTGCCAGTCAATTTGTGAAGTTATCTAATTAAAAAAATCCCGGACTCGTCCCTTATTACATCACGTTTTCAAATTTGCTGTCATATATATTATGTTTATATAACATTATTTTATCACCTGTTCGTTGACCGGTGAAATTTTTCTATCGACCGTCGGTTGAGAAGCTCTATTCTAGATCATCTCAGATTTGGCCTTCCCCTGCATCTTTTTCCCTATTGGAATCGGCTCAAATATTATAGTCATTCTTACAATGTGTCCTGCCACTTTCAATTTACTTTTATATCTTATCTACTCTTATTAAACGAGCAAAAATTGTATATTTATTTATATATATATATTTGTATCTTGGTTCTATTTTGAAAACGGCTCTACTGATTCTGATGAAATTCACGGGTTAGGAGGTTTTTGGGTTGGCAATTCGATCTGTCATGGTCTCATCTTCGACAAAATTGTTTTTGATGGGTTTTTTCGTAATCAAATTAATTATTCTCAGGTAGACAAATCCCAATCTTGGAGTTTAAAAAAGGTTTCTCTTTTGTTTACTTTTGTACCCAGACAGACAATGGGTTGGGTTAATCCTCTATTCTCAAAGGCCCTGAAGAAGTATTGTGATTGTGGATTTTAACATATTTTGTTCTCCCTAAACGTTAGAAATATTAATAAACGTTTTATAATTGTTTTTATAAAGAACTTTATTTATTTAATAGAATAAAAAATAATCAAGAATTTATTTCGCATAAGCAGGTCTCAATTTTCTGAAAAAACAACACATTTTGATAGGTTTTATTTATTAACAATTGGATGAATAAAAATGAATCATATGGTTGAATCAAAACAGATGCAGGAGGTGGGGTGCAGTGGTGGGGGATCCAGGGGTAGGACGAGATTTCGGGGGTGAGGTCGAGCAGGGTGAATGTGGGGGGGGGGGGTACAGTGGGCGAATATTATATATATTTGTATTTTTTTTTAATTTGAAAACGGCTCTCAAATAAAAATCGACATTTTTATCAGAATTTTAAATTAAAAATAATATTAAAATAAAGCTTTTAACTGAAGGAAGAAGCTATCGAGCATCGCTCGGTGCCTCCAGGTACTATTATTAAATGAGCAATTCTTGTATATATATATATATAGAATCGGGTTCTCGAAAACCGCTCTAACGATTTCGCTAAAATTTGGTGTACTTACTTATCAAGTCTCATGAGTTATTAGTCGTGTATACATTTTAATCCGATTGAAATAAAGGGGCTGTAAATTAGTCATGTCGCAAAATACATATTTTAATCGTTCATATCTCGTCTTCGGTAAGTCGCAGAGCCTTGCAATTTGAAACTTAAGGTAGTTGTTCCGCCAAATGCGTTTTCTTAGGATTTTTTTTGAAATTTATACAGATTATTATTTAAATACTTCTGCATCGATTGGTGGCAAAACGAAATTTATAAACAATACAGTTCCGGATATATTAAATTTCAAAAATCGAGTTTTTCAGGCTCTTTAACATTGCACTATACTATACGGGATATCGGAAAAATTACATACATATATAATAATAATTAAGAAACCCTTCTTACCATTTTTATAAAAAACTAAACCAACATTAAACAATAACCAATACATATTTTAAGACAATTTTGATTCATTGTTACAACACAGTTTCTGATATAATAAGGAATAAATAATGAAAAATGTATAAAAAAAATTAACACTAAAAACAATTTGGCAACAGCGTATTTATTTAACCAGCGAAAGATGCATGCGCTAGATTTTTTCAAAATTATAATTTTCATAAGGTGTAACGTAGGCGTTGATTACATTTGTTAAAAAATAACAAAACGATTTTTTAGAAATTTTAAATGTATTTTATCTGTCATTTTAATATAAAAATATTCAATCTCTTACAATGGTGCCAAATTTGTCAAACGAGCACGGGAATGGCTAGAATTGGTACATAATCAGCAAAAAGTTTTGGGCTTATGAACTATGAATCCTTATTGTCTGTTCTATATACTCTAGCATTAACTTTTTGCTAGTATTGTCGCGAAACAACTACCTTAAGCTATTTAGAGGCAAACAGTTACCGAGCATCGCTCGGTGCTTCAGGCACTAATTTATTAAATGACACTTGAAACATATTTAATAAAATTAAAAATAAATTACTATCTCTGAAACCTACCTAGTAATCTATTTTAAATTTTGTCTATGTTATTTCTTTCGCTTTGGTGATAGTCCAGGCTTCTGATATCTACATAAGTCATTACAAGTACTTTAGTGTTATTTTTTCCTGAAGATGAGATGAGAGGCTAGTTGATTTTTTTACCAAATAATTACTTGATGAGAGTTTATAATGGGAATTAGGGACGGGTTTTTGTGTGATTTTTTTATTTTTCCACCAACGTTTCGTCGACTTTGCCGACTTCTTCAGAGTTTCAAATGTTACATCACACATTCGTCTAGAATACATTATTTTTCTTTATCTCTGTTTCCTAAGACATTCAAAAAATTCGGCACATTTACATAAACAATAATTAGATAAACAGTTTTAGAAACAAAACAAACAGAATCAGACAACAGTTTTAGAACAATTGAACGGAATCATTTTACTTATCCATTTTTACATATAGAAATATCAAATTCAAAAAAAAAAAAAAAAATAATAATAAAAATGTAATGTGTCGAATTTTTTTAATTTTTTAATTTCTGTTGGTCATTGGTAACAAAGATAAAGAAAAATAATGTATTTTGGACGAATGTGTGATGTAATTATTTGAAACCCTGAAGAAGTCGGCAAAGTCAAAAACTAAAAAAATCACCCAAAAAGACTTGTCCTTAATTCTCATTATAAACTCACATTAATACACATTATGGACAAAAATTATTACTTGAATTGATGATGGAGCCAAAATAAGTGAAGTTTAAACTTTTTATTATTATTATTTATTTATTTGTTGCGTTTGGACCCTTGGGATCACGCAAAGCTTGGTGTTTCTTTCTGGTTGGACCTTCCACGCCTCTATCTTTTTCCGGAACGTGTTATCGAGTTCCATAGTCAGGTTATGTAATTTTTTCCTGGCCGGATGAGTGTGTTGATGTTAAAGGTGCCCAGGTATGTATGGATTTTTGGCGTTATTCTTCCATTGTTTCTTCCTTAATTTCGTGATGGTCCGGGTCCCCCAGAATCTGAATGCCCGGTTGCCACTCGAGGGTGGGTGGATTGGTTACCACCTGGGGTAATCTTGTTTTGCCTCTCACGATTCATGGTTGCTTGTTACGAAATTTTGTCCTGCGCATGCGCGAGGTTTTGTAGAACCAGAGATTGTCAGTTTCTGGAGCCGAGGGGCCGGTTTTTTATTATTTTCAAATAAATTCACTTTGCTTCTTGCTGGGATCGAACTGATGAAGTCTAGGTTGATGTTCTCCTAATCGGATTAGAAAAGTTGGTGATTTAACCGATTACGCTACCGACCCCTCTTTTATTATTATTATATTATATTATTTAAGTTTTCGATTCTTATTTAAAAACAAAGGATAATATATAAAATTCACTTATCAATGAATCAACTTAATATCACTTATGAATTTTTATAATAATATTTTAATCTCTTTCTAATAAACTATCTTATTTATATTCATATAATTTAACAAATTTCATGTTTAAAAATTTGTTAAACACACATTCTTCCATTCTTGTATTTCTTATTAAATTATTTTAAAATATTTGTACTTATATATACATATACAATATATATATATAATTATATACTTTTTAAATTAATATAAAATTATTTTAATAATTGCATTTATATATTTAGATTAAGAACGTTTTAAATACCTTTGTTCTTATTTTTATCACTTTTAAAGTAATTAATTAGAAACATCATTCTAGAAAATATAAAATAAAATTGTCTTTTCCCTTAAGCTAATCTTTAAATAGCAGGTATAACTATATTTTTCATTATTATTCAAAAGTATAATTAGAAAGCTATTGACTTAAGCTATGGCATAAAAACAAAACATTTTATATATTTTTTTAAATAAGATTTTTTCCCATTTTTATATTCCTAAAGTACGTCGATAGAATAATGAATAGAGAGCTAGAGACGACCATTTGAAAGTGTAATGGCTCGAGTTTAATTCTCGGGTCGAGCAATAATTACTACCATCAGTGATTTAACGGACACCCCAGCAGTGAATGCACATGCATTGAACCTGAAACTCAGCTCAATAAATCTGCCGTTCGATTAGAATGCTACCATCTCGACCATTCGATCACTTCTTGCTTTTCACTAGTGTCCTAAAACATTATAAACCTATGTTTTATCTTCTATCTTTTATTATAGACACTCCATTTTTATTTAGGAATGACAAATGGAATTAAATGACCAAATTTTGTCGATTTTAAGGTTCCGTAGAAACGTTATATGTATTTATTTCCTCCGAAATCAAAAATCAAATTATTATTTTAGTAAGGGTCAAAAATAATAGGGTATGATACAGTATATCCCTGTGAAAATCTCATTAACTAGAATTAGTCTTAATTTTTTTTATATTTTATTCACTTTAACATGACATTGTAAAAGAGCGTCAAAGTACCCATTTTTACACTGAAATTAACACGTTGACTGCCAAGATCCACTCCCAAGCCAAGCCATTTGCTCCAAAATTTAATTTATATTAATTTACTTCAATTTTATTTTTACCAATACATAAATATAAACAATTAAAAAAAAATATTTCACATGAAAATATGTATTTTCTTTCTCCCTAGCCCCCAAAAGCCAACTCTTTATTTACCATTGAAGCCAAGAGCCTCTTTAACCTGCCTATGCTACGAATTAACTCCTACTTGGTTTATGAAGTTGAAACGCCAGGTTCGAGTATACTCGTAGATGGTAGTCAATTATGTGTTAATTATAAAGATACTACAAATACGTTTTTTTTCTCATTATCTACGATTAGTAAAATCGATTTTGATTTCCCAAACAATTTGTTAGATATAATCCTTTTTCTTAAAAAAAAACTTTATTTTATAAACAATTTAATATGATCATTTTTGCTCTAATGGATAAGTCCTCGGGCTTGGGTGCGTAAGGTACTTAATTAAAATCCGGGTGAGGCCATTTTTTATAGAATACTATACTTTATATATTTAGAAAATATAATAAATTATATATTTCTCATAATTTTTTTTTTTAATATTAAGTATAGATTCAAAAAACTATCAGCATACAATTATATTAGAATGGTAAAAAATATATTTCATTATAAAAAAAATTAAAACAGAAACATAAAAATTATTTTTATTTGTACTGACTCCATGGCTCCCACAAGAATAGGGCTGACAGGGCTTGAGCTTACAAGTAGCTCAGGCCCCAGGCGAATTTTGAATTTCGTTTACTATAAACTCTTAAAGCAACAATTTTCCAAATTTGTTAAAATTTCCATTGATAAAAGGAGAATTTCTCTCTAAACGTTTGGTAAATCTAATAAACGTTTGAAGATTGTTTTTCATAAAAGATTTTACTTTATTCAAAATAAATACATATATCGTAAAGATTTTTATGTTAACTAATACTGAAGAAGTTCATGTGAATATACATATTAAAAAATGTTTGTATTTAGATAATAGGTAATAATAAATTAAAAAGGACAAAAATATAGTCATTTAATGGCATTACACGATCCTGAATCTGACTTTTTACAACTAAAGTCCTCAAAAGCAAGAAATAGAAAGGTTTTTCTTAATTTGATTTATAAAAGTTTAACCATAAAAATATTGATTCTTGGGTCAATTGTTTTCTAAAAAATTTATTAAAATTGTAAAATTTTTAACATAAATATTTAATGAACATGTTTTGGTCATTTATCAAAGATATTAATAGATAAGTTTATATTGCATGTAGGAGGGTTTTGTCCCCTCGGGAGTCGAACCCAAGCACTAGTATGCTTTCCGGGCAACTAGTCCAGACCCTTGAGACACTTACCTCCAAACATGCAATATATAACGAAAGCACTTAATTAATTGATTCATGTCACAAGTTGATTTTGAGAAAAAACTCAATCTTTCTTTCTCAAATAGATACTCAATTCTTTACATAAATATTTAAATTTGGAATTCTATCTAAATTCTCTTGTTTGTCCTATCTTTTTTTTATCTCTATAGGTAGCGATCTATACCTCGCCGATATAAGCTGAAGTAGAAAATTAATTCAATTTATAAAAACCACTGCTTATCCTAAAAGTTCAATATAGCCAAGTAAATATATAAAAATATTTTTTCATATAGTTGTATAATATGACATGATATCCTGGTTGATAGTCTTTTAATCAAGATAAGAATTAAATGATAATTTGTAATCAAATTATTCCGATCCAATTGGAGAAATCATTAACATACATTTGCTTAAAAAAAAAAGAAAAAAAAAGAACACTGTATTTTTGGCGTTTTCAAATCAAACGCTTTGCCTTCGGCGTTGCTTAATTTACAAATAAATATTAAAATAAAATTACCTAAATTGCTTAAATTTGTTTTTCTTTATTTTTGTTTTTTCATTCCTAATTTTTTTTTCAAAAATTAGTCCATTATTTAGGAACCGAGGGGTGAACCGCGACCTAATATCGTGTACACCTACTTCCTCTTCCATTTCCAAGTAGAAGACATTAGATGAAGGGGCATTATCTAATTAATTCCAAAATAATTTCACATAATTCCAAAGACGTGTACACCTAATTCCAATCGCTGTTCACCCATCGGTAGTATCCATCCCATTTTTATCCAGTCATTCAGAAAATGAAGATCTAAGATAGCTTATTATCAAATAGCCATTAATTTACTGATAAGTCTTCAGTTTGAAACATTTTTGACCGGCGGCTCCCTTGACTTTCTGGCCGTTCGGATGCAGCTCCACATTAAGTTATTTTTATTTATGCTTCGGAAGAAAGGTAGGATTACCAAATGCTTACTCTCCACAGTAATAGCCGACTCGACGCTCGGAATCGAATATGGCACTTAAAGAAGAAGAATAAAGAAAGGAAGGAAATACATGGTGGAGCATAAAGATCTCCCACATTTGAAGAGGTATAAAAAATGAAAAAAATTAACTAGAAAAAAAACTGATTGTATTTTTGAAAAAACATAAAATATATATTTTTTTAAAATGTGTTTTAAACATTAATTATATCAGACAAAAAAAGGGGGGGGGGGGGGATCAAAAATGAATATTCTAGACCAGGGCTTCTTAAACTTTTTTCATTCACGACCCCATTTATGATTGCGAGTTTCTATAGAATATAATAAAAGAAAGATAAATAAATATTTTTTGATGATTTATTTATTAGGTAACAATATACATATACATATGAAAATATATAGTTTTAGAGTTCTTTTAGAAACATACAAAAATCTAAAATTAAAAATTTCACAAAAAGTTGTAAAATTGTATTTATTATAATTACAAAAATTATATGCCCTATTTTTCATCAAAATTGCATTTTTTGCAATAACATAAATAAAAGGGAATTCTGACCGTCTTAGCTCGCTCGAATATATTCAAACGCAGTCGTTGTAGTTGTAAGTATTAAATTAAAATTAAAGGAAAAAATTTAATGACATGGAAGTGCCTGTTTTTTATTGCATAACAAATTAAATCTTGGTGGAATGTTTGACACTGCTGACCGTAAAACCTCTTCAACATTTTTTAGCGATGAACGATATTGGGATTTAATATATGTGTTAAAGCTGAGAAAGTAACTTTACATAAATATGTGGTGTTGAATGGCAGAAGAACATTTAACGCCATATCAGCGATTGTGGGAAATTCTCCAGAATTCAGTCAAGGGCTTTTTTGGAAATTGTAGTTTTAAGTTTGAGTCACTCGAAAGCTCAGCAAATTCCTCTTGAGCTTTAAGTGGCAGGTGATCAATCTCACTTAAGCCAATCCAAAACGGCTTTTGAATGCAAGCTACCTTTTTGAAATCAATATTTAATATAAAATATGTACGGAACTGTGTTTCTAGCACTTTTAAGTGATCTACAATAATTTTTGCAATAAAAGTTTTACAATGATTTTTCTCGATTATAAAATTGTCGACACTGGAAAACATTTCGAACGAATTTTTTTCTACCCTACTTTTCCAAATGTTGATCTTTTTAATAAAACTTTCAATTTTATCATTCGAAGTAAATATATCGCAATTTTTTCCTTGAAGAGACACGTTGAGATAGTTTAATTTCGCAAAGATATCTGACAAATAACACAGTTTGGATAGCCATAAGTCAGTTTGAAAAAAAGCAGCAAGTTCACATTTTCGTTCGGTTAAAAATATTTCGATTTCGTCCTTTAATAACAATAAGATTCTTAAACTTTGACCTCTTGACAACCATCTTACTTCTGCATGTAATAATAAAGTTGTGTAGTTGAAATCCGTATCCTTACAGAGATTTGAAAATAAGCGGCTGTTAAGGGCATGGCTCTTAATAAAATTTATAATCTTAACAGCATCCTGAAGCACATCGTTCAATTCTGGTGCTAATTTTTTTGCTCGGTGAATAAGGCAGTGAGTTTAAATGATCATAATGAGCAGCTTGAAAAAATGATTTAAAACCAATAGTTTTGCCCGTCATCGCTCTTACACCATCTGTGCATATTCCACAGCAATTTTTTCATTCTAAACCTCAGTATTTAAAAATTCGTCAACTTTACAATATATGTCTTTCCCTGTAGTATGGTCTTTCATAGGACGACAAAATAACAATTCTTCCTCCACGCTTTCTTTATAAACGTACCTGGCATAGGTATACTAACAACTGAGCAAATTTAGTAATATCCGTTGTTTCGTCCAGATGAATTGAAAATTTTGGGCTTTCTTTAACAAGGGCGGATCCAGGAATTTTTTATGGGGGGGGGGGAGAATGTATATAAGGTGATCGACATTTTATCTCGAAAGTGTGTCGCGATCGAATTGTCCAAGCGGGGGGGGGGGGGGGGGTCAGAGGCGCCGCCCACCCACCCACACATAGAACTTAATTTTCAATTTTAAAAAATTTTTTACAATTTTTTTTTACAAATTTCATATCTCATATTTGAAGTTCATTAAAATAGAAAAAAATTTGTTATGAATTCCCTGTCGATTTGCCCGCCGTTTTTTGGCCTCTGCGTGCGACGCACGTGTTGCACTCCCGACAGGCACGGGCCTGTATGGGGGGGGGGACGATCGCCCCCTCCTCCCCCCCCTGGATCCGCCCTTGTTCTTTAATTCTTGTAATAGGTTGCACTAATTGGTCCTTGTTAATATCAGAAATTCTATTCGAGACAGTGTCGTTCGACAAAGGAATTTTTCGAATATCATCGCCATATTTACTTCCATGTAGTATTTCTACCATTTTAATAGCAGCAGATAATACAAGATCCTCTCCAATGGTGAACGGCTTTTTATTTTTAGCAATACAGTATGAAACTTCATATGACGCTAGTAAATATTTTTCATTAACGGTCATAAATTTTCCAAAGGATTTTTTTCTTTATATAAAGATTTATATAGTCTTTCAAAATATTATTTTGGTTCATTGACATACGAACATGCTTTGATTCAAGATGTCTTTTTAATTTTGATGGTTTCATACTCTCCGGAGCCAATAATTCATTGCAGATCAAACAAAGAGGTTGTTCATTACCCTTACAATTTTGAAATGTAAAGCCAAATTGAAGATAAAAATAATTTTTAAGAAAAAAACAAAACCGACTTCAAAAAAATTAAATTAAGTAACAATATACATTTGGGGTCGCGACCCTAAGAAGGCCTGGTCTATAGGAACCCAAGTTTTTGGCATCTCTGTTCCCCCTTTTAATAGAATATTTAGTTCCACCTCCTTCCATGCTTTTGGGAAGGTTTTGTTATCTAAACAATTATTAAAAATTTGCGTAAAAATTTCAGGTTTTAATTCGAAAATTTTCGCGATTATTTCTGGATAAATTCCATCAATACCTGGAGCGGTCTTTTTCCGCATCCTGAGGATTGATATTTTAATTTCACTCCCCAGGATGGGAGGCTCGAGATTGTCGTTCGCATACTCATCGTGTGCATTCTGTTCCATCGACTTGGGGACCATCCTGGCTAGCAGTTTTTCTCCTAGTTCGTCGAGTGTCGTGACTACGTCTGCCCCGTAGTAGACTGAGTCATTATTGATTTTATTGCGCATAATTTAGTAGGGAAGGCCCCAGGGGTCCTGTTTCCCTCCGCGGTGACAAAGTCTTGCCAGCATTTGGCTTTTGACTTTTTCACTAATCCCGAGTATTTATTTTTTAGTTTTTTGTACTCGTTTGTCATCGTGTCCAATTTGGAGCAGGGGCCAAATAGCCTTCTCGCGTTTCTTAAATTTTTCGACGCTTGGTTCACTCGTTGTCTCATGAACGTTAGGGGACCTTTGCGGTTAATATTTTTCTGCTTTAGGATGGCAATCTCACAAGTGTCGTCTATTCTTGAATTTAAGATTTCGGAGGCTTTATTGGGGGGATCATTTCCTAACCTTGTGAGAGTCTGTGTCTCAAAGTAAGTGTTCAGGCTATATTCAAATAAATCCCATCGGACCAGACTTCAAAGCACAAGCTTTTGTGGTCTGAAGACGTGATATTCTCCCTTACCCTCCAGTTTTGAGTAAGGTTGGCGAAATTTTGTGAGGCTAGGGTGGCATCTATAGTATAAGCTTGTGCTAAAAGTTTGCGGAGAGTCTGGCGTGTTTAGGACCACCAGGTCGTTTTGAATGACAAAGGTTTCTATGTTTTCACCGTGAATATCAGTTTCTGGCGAGTGTCAGAAAGTTGATTTCGCGTTGAAATCTGCACAGATTAGAATTTTTCTGTTTGTGCCGATTTTTGTGATTAGTCTTTCGATTAAGTCTAGAGTTTCTAATCGCATTTCTATAGAGTGACCATGCTGAAAATACGCGTTTATTATGTAAAAGCTTATTCCCGGGAGACTGAGCTGAAAGCTCACAGTCTATGCTGAGGGCTTGTATTTTTTTGTTTCTGAATATAAGCCCTACCATTGGGTTTTCCCCAGGAGGAGTTATGGTTTTGTCTGAAAGTTGCTTATACGCGGTGAGTTTATTATCCAAAGTATATGGTAGCAAGGAGGCAGTACCCCCCCCCCCCCAAAAAAAAAAATCTCATTGCCGCCTCTAGTAAATTCAACTAACTTTTTAGTAGAATTGGAAAATTTTGGAAGTAACGAAATAATTTTATGTTCTCTAGTTATTAAGGTAAGAGGATATACCTAGACCTTTTCGTTACGGTTCACTTTTCTGACCTGGTACCTGTAAGGAGACAATAAAAGAGTGTGCCTTCTGCGGGAAAAATTAATTTTTAATTTTATTTATAAAGAGACTATAGTTTCGAGGGTCTTGCTCTCTTCATCAGTCTACTCCTTAAATAGAATAGACTGATAAAGAAGGCAAAGCCTTTTGAAACTATAGTCTCGTTATAAATAAATTTAAAAATTTATTTTTTCGTCACAAGACACACTCTTTTATGGCCTCCTTCACTTTATAAAAATAACGTTGAATATATTGATAATTATTTACTTGTATAAAATTAAACTATTTATTACTCTACATTAATATAAAAATTTTAATCTACGAGTATATCTATTATACATAATCACAACCGCAGAAATGACTTCACAAAACAACACTTTTCCTTCGCAAAAAGCTATGGATTATATATATATATATATATTTTTTTCCTCTTCCTGGCTTTTGGTCTGAACCATTTAGCCAATCACTTTCTTTGTATTATTTTATCTAGTTAAGTATGTATACATTTTCATTAGAACTTAATGTTAATTAATTATAAATATAATGTAGATTTAGTACATGAGTATATACAATTTTAAATATTTACACTAGCCCTTAGTACAAATCTCTGAAGAGCCATAACAACTTTTTCACTGCACTCACACAAGCACAAAAGATAATCACTATTTATTGGGAATTTCACACTTTCGTTGATTTCACAGTATAGCATTTGTGTCCACTTTTTGTTTAGATCACATTCAAGAAGCACATGATTGAGCCCCTCACTGGTAAGTTCACACCTACACAATGGGGACTCCACCACTCCAATTCGATGCAGGTGTAACTTCAGTGATGAGTGTCCCGTCCTCATTTTTGAAATTGATGTAATAGCTTTGCGTGGAATGTTAATTGTTTTAAACCATGGTAACAGGGTCACCGTAGGTTTAATCTTATATAAATGTCGACCTTTGTTATCCTTTTCCCACGTTTCTTGCCATAATTTCAATGTTTTACATTTTTGGTATACTAGGAAGTCAGACCATATAATTTTTTAATTTGATGTTGTAGGAAGTTTACTGGCTTGCTTGGCCGCATAATCAGCGATTGTGTTGCCTATGATTCCCTGGTGTGCGGGAATCCAGACAATGTCTACAGTATTATTATTCATATATAAATCATATAATAAATTACAAATTTTCAATATATTATAATTTGATCTTAAAATATCTTTGTTGATTAAAGCATCTGAAAGACTTTTCGAATCAGTACATATTAAATTAAATTTTATATTGTTATTTTTAATATATTCTAAACATTTCAACAGTGCATATGCCTCTGGCGAGTATATGGAGTTTTCTGGTTCCATCTTAAATTGTTTAAATATATTTATATTAGGGCATGCAAATGCACACCCTACCAAATCATTTGCTGTGTCTTTTGAACCATCTGTCAAGAATATATTGTACTGATTATAAAACTCTTTGATATAAAATAAATTTTATAATTTTTCTCATTAATATATAAAAGAATAATTGATACGTCAACGAGAATTATTTTGACCGCGCTGATTTGAAAAAGATATTTTTATCTCGCGAGACTACTGCGGATTACGCTATTGGAGTCTGCGGAGTATTAAGTCTGGACCAAGAGAGAAAAAGATGTGATCCACTTAGCTACAATCCAACGTCATTTCGCGTATAGCTCGCTAGACATTCGGATGGATCACCAAGTGAATTTGAAATCTCAGATGTTATATATTCGATGTCCCAGTCCAGAGCACTAGATCTATTAGCATGTATGTTAGATGCCTGCCATTAATTAACCAAATGTTTTCTACATTTGATTCAATCGCGAATCTAATGTAGGGAATTTTTGTCAAATATTGAGTGAAAATAATATTTGGACTTATATATTTCTAACTTGAAATAATGATATTAAATAAATTTTATAATTTTTCTCATTAATATATCAAAGAATAATTGATACGTCAACGAGAATTATTTTGACCGCGCTGATTTGAAAAAGATATTTTTATCTCGCGAGACTACTGCGGATTACGCTATTGGAGTCTGCGGAGTATTAAGTCTGGACCAAGAGAGAAAAGATGTGATCCACTTAGCTACAATCCAACGTCATTTCGCGTATAGCTCGGTAGACATTCGGATGGATCACCAAGTGAATTTGAAATCTCAGATGTTATATATTCGATGTCCCAGTCCAGAGCACTAGATCTATTAGCATGTATGTTAGATGCCTGCCATTAATTAACCAAATGTTTTCTACATTTGATTCAATCGCGAATCTAATGTAGGGAATTTTTGTCAAATATTGAGTGAAAATAATATTTGAACTTATATATTTCTAACTTGAAATAATGATATTAAATAAATTTTATAATTTTTCTCATTAATATATCAAAGAATAATTGATACGTCAACGAGAATTATTTTGACCTCGCTGATTTGAAAAAGATATTTTTATCTCGCGAGACTATTGCGGATTACGCTATTGGAGTCTGCGGAGTATTAAGTCTGGACCAAGAGAGAAAAAGATGTGATCCACTTAGCTACAATCCAACGTCATTTCGCGTATAGCCCGCAAAATAATTCTCGTTGACGTATCAATTATTCTTTGATATATTAATGAGAAAAATTATAAAATTTATTTAATATCATTATTTCAAGTTAAAAATATATAAGTTCAAATGTTATTTTCACTCAATATTTGACAAAAATTCCCTACATTAGATTCGCGATTGAATCAAATGTAGAAAACATTCGGATCTCTTTGATATAGTTTTTAAAGATCTCATTTTGATTTAAATCTCCCTTTTTAAAGGTATTGTTAATATTTACAAATGAGGCTGTATATAATTTTTCATAGTTAATAAATTTATCTATTTGCATTTTATTAGGAATTGATAACATAGATTGAAATATTTTATATATGTTGGGTTTGTAGGTACAATTAGGGCTAAAATTGTCGAAATATTTCACTGAAGAGATAACTGGATCGTATTCATCTCTTCTTATTCTGGTGAGTAAAAATTTGAAAGTTAAATTATTTCTTCTAAATTTCAGGGGTAGTTCACCAGCCTCTACCAGGAGACTATTTGTTGGTGTTGACAACATAAGGCCCAATAATACTCTTATGGCCTTATATTGTAGTCTGTCTATATTAGCTAGCTTGTATTTTGACGCATTCCCATATAATATAGATCCATAATCAATGATAGACCTTATTAAAGATTTATAAATGATTAGGCAGATAGAGGGGTGTCCTCCCCACCATGTCCCATTGGTCATTTTTAAAATATTTATCCCTTTTTCGCATTTTGTTTATTTATAATTAATATGATGGGTCCATTTAAGTTTGGAATCCAGATGTAATCCCAGGAACATGGTTTTTTCAGTGAAATTCAGTGATTTATTATTTAATATTATAGGGGGAGAATTGTGAAATGTAGTTTTCTAGTGAAAATCATTACTTCGGATTTACTTTCTGAAATTTCCAAGTTCAAATTGTTTAGTTTTTCTAGGAGTTTTTTAAGTTCGTTATTTATATACTGCAGACTTGGAGCTTGTGAATATGCAAATGTCATCAGCATATTGGATAATTTTAATTTCATTGCTGATCCCTTCTTCTAATACCTTGGTATATAAAGCATATAATATTGGGCTTAGCACGGCCCCTTTTGGAATGCCTTTGTATATATAGCTTGGACCTACTAATTGATTGTCATTTTTAACATACATTTTTTCTTTCATTAAATAATTTTAATATGCAGTTAGTTAGTTTATTGGGTAAGTTTAATTTATTCAAAATTTTTGCTAAGCAATTTAGGTCAACCTTGTTATAAGCATTTGATATGTCTAAGAATACAGCCGTTAAATATTCCATTCTTGCGAATGTTGAATAGATATTATTTGTGAGAAATGTAAGGTTGTCCATAGTGCTTCTATTTCGTCTAAATCCAAATTGATGGTTGGGATACAATCATTCATTCTCCAGCCACCAGGTTAGTCTATTTTTTATTAATGCTTCAAATATTTTTTCCATACAGCAGTTTAGTGCAATAGGTACTTCGATATGAAGTAGGATCATCAGGTATTTTGCCAGGTTTTAGAATAGGGACAATAATTTGGGTTTCCATACCTCCGGTATATCTTGATTTTGATATATGTAGTTAAATATATTAACTAATTCTACTTTGCCCTCCATAGGAATATTATTTATCATCCTGTAAGAAATATTATCAAATCCAGGTGATGTATCTCGTTTATATTTAAAGTTTAATTCTAGTTCGGCAATAGGGAAATTATCATTTAAAAAATGAGCCTGATCCTGAGGTGCCAATATTTCCTTGAATTTTTCAATCACGGACTCTTTTACTTTATTATTTCCAATGTTTTTCATAGTTTTGATTTTAGCCCATATATTTTTTATTGGAGTATCCTTAGTTAAACTGCCACATAATTTTTTCCAATTGGTTATTTTTTTTCCTTTAAAATAATCTTTGGTTTCTTTTTCTGTTTTCTTGTATTCCTCATAGTTATTTGGATTCATATTTCTTTTATATTTCATGAACGCTTCTTTTCTTAACTTAATCTTTTCAGTGCAGGTCTTATCCCACCATGTGGGCGATTTTATTTTATTTAATGTTTTAGTTTTTTTTCTGTGGTATTGAATGAGTAGCAGCTGTTTCTATTATCTTTATGAAATTTTCATACCTTTCTGCTGGATTGGTGTATGTTGCAGGTAGGTTTTCTTAGATTATACTCTGATACAGTGTGAAATCAGCCTTGTCTAGATTCCATTTAATTATGGGACCATAGTTTGCAGTGTTATTATTATTTTGTATTACTTTAATTTTAGTAGGAAGATTAATATTTAGTATTATTGGAAGATGATCCGAGGACATTGGATCTGGGTCTACCCGCCATTCAAATTTGGGGCAATATCTGCTGTGGCTAAAGTTAAATCTAGTGGAGATGTAATTCTATTAGTTCTCTCAATCATTGTATTGGAACCATCATTTAAAATTATCAGGTTTTCGTTATCAATGGTGTCGAGTAATTTTACTCCCGCCTGTGTCGTTTTTACATCCCCAGACCATATGATGGCTGTTAAGGTCTCCGCCAATTATGGTTGGTCCCTTTTTGAGATTATTTAATTTATTCTATTCCTATAAGGAATTTTTTTCCCAGGGGGCACATAGACTGAGTATAAATTTAAGTTAAAATTTTTTAAGGATATGCTAATTCCACATATTTCCATTGAATTAAAATCATCCGTAATTTTTATTTAATTAAAATTAATAGACCTATGAGCTAGGATTGCGGATCCGCCGTAGCGATCTTTTCTTATAATATTATATTCAGATAAGTAGAAATGTATTTTTTAGAACGCCAGGTTTCTGTTAAAAGAATTATTTGATAGTGTTCGATTTTTATTTTACTTTCTAAATTAATTTTATTCACGTTGATCGACCGACAATTCCATTGCATTATCTTGAGATTCTTGAAATCCATGAGTGTGATTAATATATTTTGTTTCCAATAATTTTTCAATATCTTTTAAATTTTCAATAATATTAGATGGTTCTTGTTGAGAGAATTCTAAAATTTTCCTTTTTATGTTATTAAAATAAACTTCAACATTCTCAATTATTTTGATTTCATTTGTTTTTTCGTGTTCGATAATATTATTTTCTTTAGGCGGATTATTTTGTTTTCTAGTATCTTTATTGCTGATAACTATATCTTTTTTATTTATTTATATATCTTTTTTATTTTTCTTTAATTCTTTGTTTTGATTTGGTTGTCGGAATCCTCTCTTAACCGTGGTTCTTCTATAATTGCCCACTCGGTTTATGTCTACTCTATTTGAATTAGCATTAGAAGTAAAAAAATTAACTGGATTATCATTAATTGTATCCAGTTGTTCTTCTGTCAGGGGTGGGAAACTATATTTATTGCCATTTAATAAGACTTCCGAAAATGTTTTATTAGATAACTCTTTTTTAGCTTCATTATATGACATATTTTTATAAGCCATCCTCTCTTTTATATTTTTTACCTCTTTAAATTTTGGACATTTAACCATAACCAGAACACTGTGATCATTATTTGGTGGTTGGCAATGTAGGCATTTCGGTTTTTCCTTATTTGGGCACTCGTTTGAATTTGAGTGTGTGGTAGAGAGACAAAGAGCACATTTTTGATGCATACTACGATATTGTCTGTCGACATGGTTGTATAACAAACATTTGTGGCAGATAATTACCATTTTCATAAATGGAGACACTTTGCAATCGATAATCGATACTAACTTCTGTGGGAAGGTAAGTTCCTCTGAACGTAATCATTACGGTCCCTGTAGGAATATATTCAACCTGATGATTAAACTTGGTTTTTCTGCTCATTCTTCTTACATTTATAATTTTAAAAGGAAGGCATTTTATATTGTCTAAAATATATTTATAAAGTTCTGGGAAAGCGGTGTTGGTTTATAGTGAAACATATTAAACACAGGAATTATTTAACGGGTTATAGTGTGAAACACCACTATAACCCGTTAAATAATTCCTGTGTAAAATATATTTATCATCAACTTTAGTATCAATATTTCTAATGACACCTTGTCTCGTAACTAGATGATTGGGAATAAATGTTTTGTATGTTGAGTTTTTAAGCCATTCTGACTTAATAAAATGATTAGCCGATCTGGCTGTATCAAACTCTATCCTTATGCGATTCTGGCCTGAATAGGAAATATTTTTAATGTTATTTTGAGGTTTTCAAAATTGGTCTTTATGATTCTACCCAATTTCTTGGGATGAATTTTTCCTATATTATTTTCCGTAGAATCAATGATAATTTGAAATGGCCCCGCATCTGTATCTAAAAATTCTTTCACTTGAAAAAAGTTTTAAGCTATTGCATAGCTTTTATCGCGGGCTTTGAGCGCGGCGACCGAATCGAGAAATTCCGTAACGAAAATAACCTAACAATCTCTCCAAGCGGCCAGCCGAAAGCCAGCGGAGTCGCCCGACTCTTGGCGGAGAGGCGGCTCGAGCGGGGGAGATGTCCCTCCCCGCCGCCGCCCACCACTCCTACACGAGACTCGAGCGACTCGACTGACAGCCGACCGGCGGATTTAAGAGATTGGGAGGGGGCTTTCAAAGGATCTCATTATGGAGGGAATTTTGAAATTAAAGGTGGGGGGGTTTCTTTTACAAAATTATAATTTATTGATTATCTTATTTTTTTACAATACATTTAAATTATAAAATACAATTAAACTATAATAGTAAATAATATAAATGAATAATAAATAATTTTCTGGAGACGAACAGTGGACAGCCGGTACATCTTTAAAAGAAAAAATATATTTTAAATTGCATTTTAAAGTGAAAAACGCGGAATATAGAATATTTATTTTTTTTATTAACATTTATTTTAAATTTTTTTCAGATGGACATGAGACAACACCGTGGGATTATTATTATTATTTGTATTTCCCATTCATTATGCTATTCAAATAAATAGGATTAAACAAAAATAATTATTAAGCTATTGCATAGCTTTTATCGCGGGCTTTGAGCGCGGCGAACGAATCGAGAAATTCCGTAACGAAAATAACCTAACAATCTTCTCCAAGCGGCCAGCCGAAAGCCAGCGGAGTCGACCGACTCTTGGCGGAGAGGCTGCTCGAGCGGGGGAGATGTCCCTCCCCGCCGCCGCCCACCACTCCTACACGAGACTCGAGCGACTCGACTGACAGCCGACCGGCGGATTTAAGAGATTGGGAGGGGGCTTTCAAAGGATCTCATTATGGAGGGAATTTTGAAATTAAAGGTGGGGGGTTTCTTTTACAAAATTATAATTTATTAATTATCTTATTTTTTTACAATACATTTAAATTATAAAATACAATTAAACTATAATAGTAAATAATATAAATGAATAATAAATAATTTTCTGGAGACGAACAGTGGACAGCCGGTACATCTTTAAAAGAAAAAATATATTTTAAATTGCATTTTAAAGTAAAAAACGCGGAATATAGAATATTTATTTTTTTATTAACATTTATTTTAAATTTTTTTCAGATGGACATGAGACAACACCGTGGGATTATTATTATTATTTGTATTTCCCATGCATTATGCTATTCAAATAAATAGGATTAAACAAAAATAATTATTAAGCTATTGCATAGCTTTTATCGCGGGCTTTGAGCGCGGCGAACGAATCGAGAAATTCCGTAACGAAAATAACCTAACAATCTCTCCAAGCGGCCAGCCGAAAGCCAGCGGAGTCGACCGACTCTTGGCGGAGAGGCTGCTCGAGCGGGGGAGATGTCCCTCCCCGCCGCCGCCCACCACTCCTACACGAGACTCCGAGCGACTCGACTGACAGCCGACCGGCGGATTTAAGAGATTGGGAGGGGGCTTTCAAAGGATCTCATTATGGAGGGAATTTTGAAATTAAAGGTGGGGGGTTTCTTTTACAAAATTATAATTTATTAATTATCTTATTTTTTTACAATACATTTAAATTATAAAATACAATTAAACTATAATAGTAAATAATATAAATGAATAATAAATAATTTTCTGGAGACGAACAGTGGACAGCCGGTACATCTTTAAAAGAAAAAATATATTTTAAATTGCATTTTAAAGTAAAAAACGCGGAATATAGAATATTTATTTTTTTATTAACATTTATTTTAAATTTTTTTCAGATGGACATGAGACAACACCGTGGGATTATTATTATTATTTGTATTTCCCATGCATTATGCTATTCAAATAAATAGGATTAAACAAAAATAATTATTAAGCTATTGCATAGCTTTTATCGCGGGCTTTGAGCGCGCCGACCGAATCAAGAAATTCCGTAACGAAAATAAGCCTAACACCCCCACTCCGACCGGCACAGCGGTGCGGCGTTGAAAGCCGTGCATCGTCTAACGTCGTTTCAGTTCGGCAGACTTCGGCACGGTGTTTGTGTGCGTGCGACTAGACGTATGCGTGTAGACTGTACGAAGCTCGCACGGATCGAGACGAGCTGTTCCGAAATCGGACGAATACGTAAGCAGCTGTTTGTGAAAAAATATTGCATAAATATTATAATTACATAAGTTGATAAAAAATGCTATGCAATAGCTTTACCGCGGCAGACCCCGAGTGAAAAAGTTTTTATTTTTCGCAGTATCCGGGATGCCTGAGGGACATCCCCCATCAGTACCCCCCGACTCCCCCATGAGCCGGGTCGGATTTTATATTTTATTGCTATACAGGTTAATTATATGTATATAATTTCTATAATAAAAATTATAGAAAAAAAATAAATAAAAAAATAAACAAAAAAAAAGGAAAAATATATAAAGTAATCAATGAATGCTTATCTCAGTATAAGGTTCAGCTCGACGTGTCTTCTTTGGGGGTCAAAGCGCGACTCATATATATATATATATATATTTAAATGAGGATAAACTAAGAGAATATAAACTGATAATCTTTGGAAATGTTTATCATATTTATGTTTTTTCTTTTTTAATTGATTCAAGACCTTGCTTCTTATGTAGCTATCTTTTCTATAACAACAAAATGAATTTGTTTCAATACTTTTTTGTTTGCTTGCTCCCACTCAAAAGCAAGATTGAGTTGTTTGTAATAAAAGAATTTAGTCTTTTTGATTTTAAGTCGATTCTTCCACGTTTTCAGTAGAGGTTGCCATTAATAGTCAAAACATCAAAAATGGAATGCAATAAGGTTATTCCTCTAGTATTAGATAAGAATTGATCGTTATTTTTGATTTTAAGCCGTTTCCTCCATGTCTTCAGCAATGGTTACCAATAATAATCGAAGCGTCAAAAATCTAATGTAAAATTGTTATTCCTCGAGTATTAGATGAGAATCGATGGCTATTTTTGATTTTAAGTCGATTCCTCCATGTCTTCAGCAATGGTTACTAATAATAACCGAAACGTCGAAAATCCAATGTAGAATGGTTATTCCTCGACTATTAAATGAGAATCGATCATTATTTTTGAATTAAAGTCAACATGAACTGCAAATTTCAAGTGATATCTGATTAATAATAAAGGAATAAACATATTTTTTTTATTGTTAAAGGATTTATAATTAATATATCCAGTATACACCAAGCCAGCAAAACATATTAATATTTCAAATGAATTTGGATAAAGTTTAGCAACGATCCGTTGCAGTTTATTTTTAATGCAATCGAATGCAAGAAGGGGTGCAGCAGTAAAAGATGCAGCCCCTATGGATCTCGAAATATTATTGTATTGTATCTGTACTTGCCATTTTATATTAATAAACGAAACTTATTTCATCATAAAATATTATTTCTTATTCATTTTTCCTACAATATTCCTGCAACATTCGCAATATTCTTGCAATGTTGCTACATTGTTGCTGCAAGGTTCGTGCAAAGTTCAGAGGTGGACATAGGAATATTGCTGCAATGTTGCAGCAAGATTCGTGCAAAGTTTAATAATGCAATGTAATATTGCTGCAACATTGCTGCAAGATTCATTTCTGTCTGGGCCGTTGAGAACGCGTTGTAGCATAATAACCACGACTCGTTGTGGTCAAATATCAAGAGAGCCACGACATGAATTTCGAATTCTTTTTGAGTTAGCCACAACGCATTGAGCCCGTTTTTTTCGTTCAGTGAGCGTTTTCGGTCATTGAGCCTAATATATACTATATATTAGGGTGTTCCTGATTTTTCAAAGTTTTTATTTTTTAACTCATAGGTCCTAGTTTTTTTCATTTGACCCTAAAACACTCGAAAATAAATTTTTATCTTATTTGGAACATTGCAACCCGTGCCGACTTGCTGATACAAGTTGCGTCTCAGATGCCGCGCACGCTCTATTTATCAAATATTCTCGGCTTGTCGGGTAGTTAACGCGCATCGTTTTATATTTCGAAAATGTCAGTGGAACTGAGAAGCTCTAAAAAAAACACATTTTTTTGGTTGGTGAGATAAATCACCAAATAAGGGGTACAAAATTACCGTCTTATCTTCAAATTCTCGCAAATCTATTTTTTTTAACATTCTTTCATCTATTTTTTTTACATTCATTCATTTTTAGATAGATGTCAACTTAGCATAAGGGATTCTGTTTATATATTTCAGTCTACAGTAGAAGCACTAGGTCTTAATTGCGAGGACTACCCAATCAACAAATTTTTTATATACAAAATTTTATTGAGTTTGTTGAAATGGCCTAGATTTTTATTTTTTGTTCCCCCCTAATTTTGGAGCCAGAAAAAAAATATTTTCGTTAATATACTTAACTTCATTTTATAGTATATTTCATTTTTCTTGTTTTTTTAGTTTGAAAATATTATAATTTTAAATTTAAACCCCCCTTTAATTTTAGGTCGATATGCACCAAAATCTAATCAGCTCTTAATCTCAATGCACCAATATTTCGTCGTTTAGTTGTAACTAAATAAGATAATTATTTTATACCTTTTAGTCAATTTTATTTTATTTTTGAGTTATTATTAATTTATTTTTATATTAGTTAAAGTTTGCCCACTATGGCCATTTTTTTGAAGTCGGTTTTTATTTTTTTTTCTAAAAATTATTTTTTTGTAGTCGTTATTGAGAGTGCTGTTGGCGGGCCGCGCTTGGTCTAGAGCGATGGATTCGACGATAGATGAGATCGGCGCTGTTCGAATTTGGTGTTTGATTTCTTTGCTTGTCTCTAGCGACGGGGTTAGGGTTCACGATATCGCGTTGATGGCGGCAGGAGATCACGGGGTTGTTGATGGGTGAGGCCCGGATCGGTGGTTAGTCGAACGGCGTCTGCATCGCCGTGCACACCCCTCGGGCCATGAACCCCTGAAACATGGCCAAGATGACGTCCAAACCGACCCACGAGGTCTTCACCACCATCGACTCCATGATCGTCGTGTCCAACCGACTGCCCTTTGTGCTCGTCAGGAATAACAACACTGGACACCTTGAACGGAAAGCCAGGTTAGTTACTTCCTCCCAACTAAATACCTTCTGTCAAGCATAGATCCAGAATTTTTTCATTGAAGGGGGGGGGGGGGGGCAAAATATGTATTATACTTCTATATGAGAGATCGGGAAACTTTACTTTATTAGCTACTACTCCGAAATATATCCCAACAAAAACACATGTGTAAAAAAAGTCAAGTTCGATTAATAAAAACAGATTATATTACCATATAACTTAAAAACCAAGTTTTAGAAAAATAATTTCAACAAAAAATGTAATAAAATCAATAAATATATATGCTGGACATGTAAAATGAAAAACATGCGTTTTAATTGAAGTTACTATAATATTTTCGATTCATTTAATAAATTGATGATGTTGAAATTAGCAGATTAGATATCATTATTTTTTTACCAAACGGTTTTAATCGAACTTGACCTCTATTTATACTTGTGTTTTTGGTGGGATTTCATTTATTTTGGTAAGTTAGATGCGTATTTATGCCTGAAGCAATGATCCCTCTAATTTTTTCGCTGACTGCGCGGTACAAAAGTATATGGAAGCAAAGATGCACAAAACATTTATAAAAGTGTACATTGTACAAGTGGGGGGTGGGGGGTCCTGAGCCTGTCTTTGAAGCGTGTTTGACTCTCTAAATTTTACTTTTTTTTTTGTAAAATTTGGAGTTTTGCCATTTTTAGATGCAATTGTTTTATAAAATGAAAAGTGAATGAAAGTGTACGGTCGCACACCTGCGCAGCTTAGAGGGAACTCTAAAATTTTAAATAATAGTAATAATAACTATTTTGAAAAATATTGACTGTCTACAAATTGATTGGAGATATAGATTACTTTTAAAATAATAATAATAAACACCTTCCTACTATAAATACCAGCCGGTCCCTGTCGTAGAATCAGGAAAATACATCTTATACTGGGACAGGCCTGTGTTAACTGACAGGACCATCGCCTATAACCGACCCGATATCTTCTAATAGACCTTAACACTAGGTCAGGGATACTCATTGATATCGCTGTTCCTCTAACTCACAACATCAAAAAAACAGAGTCTGAGAAAAGGAACAAATATGAGGAACTTGCCTGGCAAATTAAAGAGATCTGGAAACTGGATAGGGTCTCCATCTACCCATTAGTGATATCCGTTGAGGGGGTTGTCCCTTACACCTTTAATAAGAATATTGAGAAACTTGGCCTGCCAAACACCATCTTGAAGCATGCACAGAAGGTAACTTTATTACAAACCTGTCACATCGTGCGCAAGTTTCAATAATTGAAGATTTCCGGAGGATCATGTGGGACAGAGTGAATTCTCTTTCCACATCGACCGAGCCTAATCCCAACAAAGATCTAGAAGGGATAGGTGAAAGTTTTCCAGCTCAAGCTGAGAAAGTGCACTAAATCGGATAATAATTAATAAATTTTTGTCTAGGGTAAATACCCCGCCAACTATGTAAAAACAAAAATAAAAATAAATTATAGTTTAAAAAAACTAAAAAACACGCTAATGCAATAAAAATAACATAATAATCTAATAATCAAAAAGTGTAGGTTGAAAAAGCATGTACTTTTAATTAATTTCGACAGTGTCCCACGCTTTTTGATTATTACATTATTATGTACTTTTTAGTGCATTAGAGTGATTTTTAGTTTTTTTAAACTATTTTTTTTTTTACTTTTTAGTCTTAATTATTTTTATTGAGTAAACAATTTTATTTTATAGAGAAATGTTTGCGGAATTTAACAGAACAAAAGTCACATTGATACAGGTGAAGCTAATATAAAGCGTGTAAAATAAAGATAATAATAATGAGGAACTCGCTTTCTAACTCAAAAGCATATGCAAACTAGAAAGAGTTGTCATTATACCAATAATCATTTCCTCTGGTGTATAGTCTCAAAGAAAACAACAAAAAACATCGAGAAACTTGCGGCCAAGAAGAAAGAACTGAGAGTGGGCCAAAAAGGAGTCTTGCTACAGACCTGCCATATAGTGCGAAAGTTTCTCAATTGAAGATTATCCGGAGGTTCATGTGGGCCAGGGTGAATTTCCTTCCTACATCGGCCGAGCCTAATCCCAAATAAGATCTGAAGGGATACGTGAAATTTTTCCAGCGCAAGCTGAACAAGTACATTGAATCGGATAATAATAATTAAATTAAATTAGAGAACATTATAATTGTCTTTCGACGTTGCCTCGTAGTGATTGTGCACTAAGGTAAAAAAAATAATAATTTTCAACTTTTGGGTTTGTGATCGATTGGGAAGGCGTTTGAATATAATAATAATAATATTTATGAAAAATAATTTATTTCTAAAAACTCGTGATAAATTTCTGAAAAGAACTCCTTATCGGTCGGATCTTTAATTGATTGAATTGTTATTACTAAAAATTTTGAAAAATAATTTTTTTGTCTTAAATCAGGGCTGTCCAACCCGTGGCCCGCGGGCCACATGCGGCCCAGCACTGCAATGAGTGTGGCCCAACATAAAACCATAAACTTCCTGAAAACATTGAGATTTATATGTAGAGATATATTTATTCCCTTTTTCGAAATATGAATGTACATTTGTATAATACGTGAAGCTTTTTTCAAGAATAAAATTCACTAAAAACAAAATTATAAGATCAACTATATAAGATAAAAACAATAATTAGAATATTTAAAAATTCTTCTTCTTTTCGTATTTTCATTTTCTAAAATATTTATTATTTCAGTAATATGATACGACACTAGCCAAGTCTAAAGTTATCATTCTAGTACAGGAGGAATTGGGGTTTTCTAGAACAATCACAATTAATTGATCATTTCTCTCTTGGACTAAAACTTGTCAGGATGTGTCTTTTAGATCTTTGCACATTCTTACATGTCAATAGATAATGGATAGTCAGCGATTATTATATCCGTGACCTTTTTAAAAAATAAATTATCATTCCTCATATACTTCTTTAATCGCATTCGACCAGGACTGTCCAACCCGTGGCCCATAAAATTCCTTAAAACATTGAGATTTATATGTAGATACTGGAAAACACACAACAATTTGGCCTGATAACTTTTTTTCTCTAAAATAAGAAATCTGAAAATCTACTGTGAAGTTTTCGAAAAAGAAAAGTGCTAATTTTAAATTTTGAATCTGAAACTTGATTTCAAGATTTCCGAAAAAATTATCATCATTTTGGTCTATTTTCGACTCCATTTTCATTAGAAATAAATTTTCTACTTGCAAACTTTCCAATTAAATGTTCTAGAACAACAATTAGATACCATCTGAAAGAAAAATTGAATATTGTCTTTTTATTAGAATTTTATATAAATTAGCTAGCCAGGAAAAAATATAAACAAATAATAATACATGACATCACTTTTTATAAGTATGTATGTATTTGTATTTACATGTACGAGAAGCTATTTTCAAGTAAAAAATTTACGAAAAGTAAAATTAGAAGCTCACTATGAGCTAAATAACAATAAAGTTCTTATTTCTACATTATTTAATATTTTTTTTGAATAAATATCATAATATCAATAGAATTATAATATTTTATCCGCGGCCCGAAACATTTGTTTTTTCTTCAAATGTGGCCCGTGTAAGCCAAAAGGTTGGACACCCCTGTCTTAAATTCAAATTTTAGAAGTCTTGTGTTGAGTGTTACATTCTGAGTATATTCTGAATTTTTTCTCTTGATCGAATATTTGAGTACGTATATCAAAAATAGTTTAGTTTGACTGTATATCCCCTGATAAACAATTAATTTTAGAAACTAAATTATTTTGATATAAAAAAAATCCTAACTTTTTAATTTTGAAATATTTCAAATTTAAATTTAATTTATTTTTTACAAATCAACGAAATATTTAATAATATTGTAAAAACTCAATAAACAGAAGTTCAGAAATATATTCATTTATTGAAAAATTATCATGACATTTTTTTGTAAATATTATTACTATTATTATTGTAAAGAAATCTTATCTCCAAGCTTGAGTTGTTTACCAAAAAAGAATTTAGTCTTTTTGATTTTAAGTCGATTCTTCCACGTTTTCAGTAGAGGTTGCCATTAATAGTCAAAACATCAAAAATGAAATGCAATAAGGTTATTCCTCTAGTATTAGATAAGAATCGATCGTTATTTTTTATTTTAAGCCGATTCCTCCATGTCTTCAGCAATGGTTACCAATAATAATCGAAGGGCCAAAAATCTAATGTAAAATTGTTATTCCTCGAGTATTAGATGAGAATCGATGGCTATTTTTGATTTTAAGTCGATTCCTCCATGTCTTCAGCAATGGTTACTAATAATAACCGAAACGTCAAAAATCCAATGTAGAATGGTTATTCCTCGACTATTAAATGAGAATCGATCATTATTTTTGAAATTAACTCGATTCCTCTATGTTTTCAGCAATGGTTACCAATAAAAACCGAAACGTCAAAAGTCCAATTTAGAATGGTTATTCCTCAAGTACTAGATGAGAATCAATAGCTATTTTTGATTTTAAGTCGATTCCTCCATGTCGTCAGGAATGGTAACGGATAAGAAAACAACGCGGTTGCTATAATTACTTATAAAATTTCCTCCCAAATTTTTACCATTTCACAGCGAGAAGCCTAACCATTCTTACTTAAGTTAGGTTAAATGAGCTATATTAAAACGATCAAATGAATAAATTTTAAAGAATTTAAAATTAAAAAAAGTGCTATTTTACTATAGAGTAAAGTACTTTAAAATATGATTTTACTAAAAACTTTATTTAACCTTTTTTGTGGTCCCCGAGGTACTTAATTAGGATATTAAATTTCATCAAAATTGGTTAAGTCATTTTCAAGATATTTAGAAAAAACTAAAAAAGTACTGGAATAAAGTACTAATGTTTGTGGACCGATATGTACCAAAAACTAATCAGCGCTTCATTTTGTTAAACTAATGGTAGGTTTTCAATTTCATTTCAATCAGCGCAAAGGTGTGGAAAAAATCGTGGACGAAAAAAACGATAACACACACACAAACACACACATCCATCCATCCATCCCCACGCACTTCCAAAAAAAATGGCACTTTTTGGCCTCTAGACGAGATTTCATGTAATTTTTGGCTAAACCGTGACGTGCTAAAATTCAATCTCATTGAATACTTCAATTTGTGACCTTAATTGAGTCTTTGGGTTCCGTACTCTTTACCTGAGGACCCTTTGAAGTCGCGCTTGCCGCGAGAGCGATTCCAATACTTTCTCCCATGCTTCGCATTGGATAAAGAAAAAAAAATTACTGGGACCCATTTGATGGCCCTTTCCTTTTTTAAATTGTAAATAATTAAAATTGCTACTTCTTTTGGAATATTGTAATGTAACATTGTAAAAACTCTTGTACATATTTTTATTCCTCTTAATAAACATCCATCCATTTTAAAACTAATAAACAGATTTTGCGAACATAAATTTAGGTCATTTATCAAAGATTTTAATAGATATGTTTATATTGCATGTAGGAGGGTCTTGTCTCCTCGGGAGTCGAACCCAAGCACTAGTACGCTCTCCGGGCAACTATTCAGTTAAATCTCCTAGTTGCCCGGAAAGCGTACTAGTGCTTGGGTTTGACCGGGGGTCAGACCCTCCTACATGCAATATAAACATATCTATTAAAATCTTTGATAAATGACCTAAATTCATGATCGTAAAATTAATTGATTATATATCACAAGTTGATTTTTGGGAAAAAATTCAATCTTTCTTTCTCAAATAGATACTCATTTCTTTATAAAAAAACTCATGTTGGCCGACTGGTTATAGAGCATGTCAACTTCTAATCAAGCTAGCGCGGGTTCAAGCCCTACTCGCTGCAAATATTTGACCGGCTATAATCTGATCTCCTCAGGGCAAGGCAATGGGAAACCTCCCCTGTGAAAAATTTCTTCAGGAAAATTACAATTATGAGGCTATTTTATTAGAAATATCAGCTTTCTTCGATTTTTGTTTGAAAATATTGTTGAACCCCCCCCCCCTCTTTTCGGTCACTATAAATGTCACATATTGAGTCATGTTCATAAGGTCATATAACGTGCATATGAGAAATTTCGTACAAATCAATTAAAGGGTCTAGGACCTATATTGATAGTTCTATTTCCTTGAACCCCATAATTTTGGCCCACTAAAAAAATAATAACTCTCTTTTTTTATTATAGGTTCATTTTATAGTATAATTCATTTTTTTATTGATTTATTTTTTTTAATTTGAAAATCTTATAATTTTAATGTTTTAACTCTCCCCCCCTTAATATTTGGTTCGATTTCAATGAAAATCTAATCAGTTCTTAATCTTAATGAACTGAAATTACATGTGGAATTTCGTTTTGATATTGACACTAGTTTTTGAGCTAAAGCGTACACAAAATTTGGTATATCTCGTAAAATATCATTTCTTCGACGTTCACTCAGAGCATTCGTAGAGCATAACACCATAGTCTTGCTCAATTTTTTTTTAACAAAATAGTTTCAGCAGTTTTTGAGATATTTAGAACCAAAAAACCTTTTTTTCATTCACGATTACAATACTTGACCATAAGGTAAAGTAAAAATATACAAATTATTTTAAATTTTTTTAATTAAAATTTAAAAAGTTGTTTTCCCATCAATGGAGACAGAGGGAGAAATATAGGGCTAGTAAATTTTCTATATAAACAATTATGTTTAATATTTTATTGTAAATTTTTTAATTCAAATAATTTCTTCCGAAAAATTCGAACTTCATTTGCGTCAATTCTTTAGAAGCCCATAGCATAACCTGGCAACTAAGCCTCAAGCAAAAAAATTGTGTGTTCACATTCATACCTTCTAGAAATACAATTAGGCCGAATGTGAACAATTTTCAGAACCTCACATTTTTTTCGTTGTCTGCTTCACGTGAAATGCCCCTTTTTTAAAATTTTTATATCTTTCTAATCTTGTCGTCGACATGAGCAGACAAAATGTATAGGTCAAGGAACAGAATAAGCTCAAAATGACTTGTACCTTGATCCGAAATATTTATATATACTGTATTCGAGAAGATTATATGAATTAAATAACAATCTTAATGATTAAAATCTTGATGTCTATTTACTATTAAATGTCGATACAATAAATTATACATTTTATGGTAAAATTTAAATAAAAAAATAACAAATATAAATTACAAGTTAGGTTTCACAAAAAATTGATAATGCTACTATAGTCAAGAATATTTAATGGGGTTATAGAGAAGATTACTAATAAAATAGAAAAGTGCAATAGTCATCTCTGGTTTCTTACTAGATGCAAAATATTTTTTTTTTTTTTTTCTGAAACCTTGTAATTTAAAATTTTTTTACATTTGATTAAATACTATCTCAAGACCGGGTCTTCGGCCCGGCGTCACCTAGCCCCCACCTCACTTTGAGACCCTTCAGCCCGGCCCGGTGTCATATTACCCCTCCTCAAAAAATTGAAATCATAAAAATTCAAAACTCAAAATATATCTATTATAGCACTTGTACCTTTTTTTTACATTTAAAGAAAAAATATTTTCAACTAAACTCAATTTTATTTTTATTTTTAAATTTTACATTTCAAATAATAATACATATTTAAATAACAATATGTATAAAAATCAGAGAATATGGTATTAAGACATGATAGTGTCTCCTTTTAATTACAGATTCTATTTATTTTTGAAGAAAAGTTGTAAATTTGAATGATAACTTTTGTTTTTAAATTAACAAAGAAAATTTTGAAATGATTTTAAAATTATTATCTATAATTAAAAAAATGTATTAATCTTATATGGACAAGTGATTCAAGCGGTAGCACTGCCATTTATTGGCAAATGATTCAAGCGGTAGCGCTGCCATCTATATGTAACTAATCCAAGCTTTATGTACGGCCCTACGAAACACTATTTTGTTAACGATAGATAGTTGGTTCACCTCGAACCTACCCCATTCTCATTGAACAATATTTTATGGTTTTTAAATTAAAAATAAAAAATAAAAAATATCATCTGTAAACAATTCGAACTTTCAGATATAAGGGATAGTCAAAGGTGATATTTACAAACTTATCTTTTATTTACATAATCAGATATTTGATAAATCTATTTCAAATAGTAAGTTGAATAATAATTTATGCTTAATGTAGGTATTTAATGTTTCAAGATTAGGAATGTTTACATTAATTTACGTAATAAATGGGAAAGTATTGTGATCGTACAGAAATTGAAATGAAACAATTAATATTAAACCCGAAGGAAATTTGCCTAGGGGGGGGGGGCAGCCGCAGTGGCAGCGCCAGGGTTGAACGAGGTTTGGCCAAGACCGCCCAACCCAAATTGTTCTCGCCCAACCATCCATCCAACCTGTTAAATTGAGCATTTGAGCAAAAAAATATTGAAAAACCAAGTTGATAAAATTAAAAAAAGGTAAATCGCTTTCAATATTATAGACTCTATACAATAATAATAGTTTACATTATTTTATTTTATTTTATTTTTTTACAATTATTTTATTTATTGGACCTCCGAGGAGCGGGCCGCCTCTTACAAGACAAAAGATGATTACACAAATTTATTTACAAATCTTTCACACTTTCCGTTTCAGAACAAATTAATTCAGATTCAGTATAAAGTATTATAAAATAAAATCTAAATTATACACAAATCTGAATTATCCGAAATAATTCACATTTTTGATGCTCACCATTCAAATGTTTATGCCGGGTTCCGCCCAATTGAAAAGAAAACGCTGGCGCCGCCAAGGACACCCGGCCAGCTGATTAGCCACCAGAAGGTTTCAATTTCGGTAATCCGATTATTAGAATTAACAAATTTTGGAAGTAATGAAATAATTTAATGAGAAATACATATAGTAAGTGATCCCTCGTAATAATGGAGTTCTCTTCTGATATAAGGTGACGCCTTCCTCAACTCCTTTTTTTGTCTTTAAAATCTATAAACGTCTCTATTTCCGTAAATAATGGTCTGAGAGCCTTAAAACAATGGAATTTATAAGATTTTTCCAGTTTTTCGCTTATAACTCGAAAACGGTCCATATTTTGTAAATAACAGCTCTATAGTCAATTAAAGAGGACTAAATTTCGCGTTGATTAAAAAAAAAGAAATGCAAAATTGGTCCAGTAGTTCGATTTTTAGTGGGGATCCTAAAAACAGCCCCCCGGATCACTTTTGAATACCTATCCCAAAGCTCGCACTTTTTTTCGATTTTTTCCCATTTTGACCACGAAGGAGCACGATTTCGACAAATTCCACTCAGTGCAATTTTTAAACTAGATAAAATTTGCTACAATTTAAATAAAGTTCCATCTTAATTGGATAATGGCAATCCCTGGTGCAATGAGGTTGAAGTTTTGAAAAAATGCAATTTTTTGCAAAAAATCGCAGTTTTATCTTCATATAAAAATAATTTTTAAGAAAAAAATAAAACCGACTTCAAAAATTAAATGCAACAAATATAAAATACACTAAAAGGTATAAAATAATTATTATCTTATTTAGTTACAACTAAACGACGAAATATTAACATTAAATTACTTTTTGAAGTCGGTACCAAACAAACTATACCTATAAGCGAATACCCTCGAAACGTACTAAGTAAGATCCGTCGAGTGCGATTCATAAAAGGTATATGTTTGGCACCGACTTCAAAAAGTAATTTCATGTTAATATTTCGTCGTTTAGTTGTAACTAAATAAGATAATAATTATTTTATAACTTTTAGTGTATTTTATATTTGTTGCATTTAATTTTTTGAAGTCGGTTTTATTTTTTCTTAAAAATTATTTTTATTTTTCTCTATTTAGTGATGTTATTAATAATGATCATATCATCAGAACTTGACCAAATTAATATGACACCATCCCTAAGATACCCTCTTTCGAATAAAAAAAGAATCAAAGAAATCGGTTCATAAACAAAGAAGTTAGGCCTAAACAAACCTAACAAAAAAGGTCTAATACCTATGAAAAAAATGGGACCAATCGGAAGGTAGACTGAACCCAAAGCAAATTTTTTTTTCAAAATCGGTTCACAATTGGCGGAGATATGAGGTAACATAGGCACAAAAAAAAATCAGTCGAATAGAGAGAACCTCCTCCTTTTTTGAAGTCGGTTAAAAAGTAGTCCAAATAAACGTTCAAGTCAACAAAATTTTCTAGCCAATCAGATAGAAATGAGACTGAGAAACTAGAGACTGGTAAAGAGACTTTCGTAATAGGCTTAGACATTTCAAAGGCCTTCGATCAAGTCTGGCACAAAAATCTTCTTGCCAAATTACCTGCATTTGGCCTCCCCCCGAGCCTCTGCAAGTTGCTTGAGAGCTTTCTCTCAAACCGCTCTATTAAAGTCGAGGTTGACGGAATATCACCCTCGTCCTTTAATACTAATGCTGGAGTTCCTCAGGGCTCAGTCATTTCTCCCACGCTCTTTATTATCTATATTAATGACCTATTAAATCTGCCCTCCAATCCAATACATTGTTACGCTGACGATAGCACCCTCCACAACGCTCAATCTTTACTAGACAATCGCGCAAACATAGCCTCCTCAATAAATTCAGATTTAAGCATGCTTAAAAAATGGGGATCTCACAACTTGGTAAACTTTAATGCTGGCAAAATACAATGCTGCATAATTTCTAGGCGCGCAGATCGGAACCTTCTGGACATTTCCTTTGATTCGAGCTCATTGGAATTCCGTAATAAAATATCAATGTTAGGTGTCACCTTAGGTTCTGACCTCTCTTGGAATGACCATATTATCTCAGAGGCAAAAGCTGCAGCATGTATGCTTGGCTTTCTTTTCCGAACCAAACGATTTTTCACCCCCACTCAACTCCTTATATTATATAGGGTGACCACGAGAAACATTTACGTTTTAGAAATAAAAAAACAATATTAATTTTTCAAGATACTATTTATTTGACTTGGGTTACATAGTTGTGGTTATACGCCATTTACTTTACGTAGAGAAAATGATGTCAGGAAGGTGACGTCCTTCTTCCCTGAGGCAATTTTCTATTCTGTCCAGGAAGCTCCTCCACACTCGTTCCAGTGTATCCTCAGTGATCAACGCCACCTCAGTACGTATCGCCGCTTTCAAGTCATCTAAAGTACGGGGTTTATGTCGATAAACTTGCTCTTTCAAATGTCCCCACAAATAAAAATCACACATGTTAAGGTCCGGAGATCGAGGAGGCCAGTGCACATCTCCAAATCTTGAAATCAGGTGACCTGTCAGGACCTGTGGAGGAGCTTCCTGGACAGAATAGAAAATTGCCTCAGGGAAGAAGGACGTCACCTTCCTGACATCATTTTCTCTACGTAAAGTAAATGGCGTATAACCACAACTATGTAACTTAGTTAAATAAATAGTATCTTGAAAAATAATATTGTTTTTTTATTTCTAAAACGTAAATGTTTCTCGTGGTCACCCTACTGCAAATTCGCCCTGTCTTGAATATTGCTCGCATTTGTGGAGAGGGGCCTCCGAGTATTCTCTTAATACCTTAGACGCAATTCAGAGGCGAGCTATCAGACTTATAGGCGATCCTACATTAACTGACACTCTCGACTCCCTAGCCCATCGTAGATCTGTCTCCGCCCTTTCCCTTTTCATAGATATTACCATGGCTTTTGTTCTGACGAAATAAAATCGATAATCCCACCAAGGGCTTCATTTGCGCGAAATACACGATTTTAAAAAATTCAACACCCATACGCGCTTAAACTGGATACTAACGCATTCGCCAATTCATTTATTCCTATGACATCTAGAGACTGGAACTCTCTTCTCCCGATCGTCTTTCCAGCAACTTATAACCTTTAATCTTTCAAGACCAGCATCCACAGATACCTTCGACTGCTACCCAATCCCTAAATCTCCCCATATCTTCACGTTACAAGGGTCCACCACGGACTACAGAGGTTGTACCTTCTTGGTGCAACTTCTTCTTGTATCAGTATCATTATAAAAAAAAATGAAGTTTCTAGGAAGAGCGGTTTTCATTTTATGAAGGAAAAACTGCGATTTTTTGCAAAAAAATTGCATTTTTCAAAAATTCAACCTCATTACGGCACGGGTTACCATTATCCAATTAATATGAAACTTTGTTTAGATTGTAGCAAAATCTAGTTTAAAAATGTAGAGCCGTTTTTGTTGAAAACGTGATCCTTCATGGTCAAAATGGGAAAAAATCGAAAAATGTGCGAGTTTTGGGAATATTCAAAAGTGATCCCAGGGGCAGTTTTTTGGATCCCCATTAAAAATCGAACTACTGGACCAATTTCGCATTTCTTTTTTTTAATCAACGCGAAAATTTGTCCTCTTAATTTACTATAGAACGGTTAATTATAAAATATGAACTATTTTCGAGTTATAAGTGAAAAACTGGAAAAAGTCCGAAAATTTCGAGGTCGCAAACTTAGATTTGGCATACCCACACCATACCAAACAACCCTAAAAAATATTTTCCCGCAATATAAGCTGAAACCCCCCCCCCCCCTATTTACTAGGCTATATGGGAAGATAATTTTTTTTTAATTTTTTCAATCTGTAGTTTTCTTGATTTTTAAGCATAAAATTATTCTCATAGCATAAATAGTTATTGAGATATTGACTCGATTTTTCTAGGGGGGGCAGTGTCCCCCTTGCCCCCCCCCCCCCCTTAACTACACGCATGAGGCTTGCCCACTGAAGGGAAACTCACTCGTAACATTTTTTTGCTCCAAGAAACTATCTTAATCATTAAAAAATTTCGCGAAAACTTGTTTCTAAATCATAACATGCAGCTATACTATATATTTCGATTAGAATATTTATACCACTGTCATAATAAAATACTAACTTATAATAAAATTAGGCTTGTTCATATTGAATTACATCAAATAAACACAAAAAATTTTCCAAGGCCTCCTAATCATTTCAAGAAATATTTTTAGAATATTTATTTTCAAAATTCGAATGGTACCTAATCTATTTATTTGAATTTAAAAGACACATCCATGCGGATAGTAGTAGTTTTAAATTTCTATAGAAAATCAAGGGAGATGGTCAATTACTAAATCCGAGGTGTTATGGATTATTTTGTTCAAAATAGCTAATGTATTAATAATGAGAGCTTAATTTTTGCAAAAATGACTATAAACTATTGAGAAGTCAGCCGAAGGGTTTTTTTATAACCTGATTTGACCTTTTACTTCTTGATCTTATTATTTTTATTTATTTACTTCTTTTTGTCATTAATCTCTGCCCGGCCGAATTGGCATTATCTAGAAAAAAGATTCTCTAACGAGCAACAAGAATTTATATTTAACTTCTGTAATTTTTTATTGTGTTATAAAAATATATTTTGTTCCCACCATATACTATTAATATGCCCTATTCGCTGAGCCATCCAATTTATAAATTTTATGTATGCAATTTACCCGAAACAAAAAATCGTTCTTTATCGGATGAGTATTTTAAGAAGGGCCGAATTTTAGCTGGGGTTGGTCAACGACTCAGCGCGACCCAAAGAATATGTTTCGCAATCCATAGTTTAAGAACCACTGGTTTAGAAAACTTGCCCTTCATTTTTTACTTTCACATATATATTCTCTATATCATGTAATGATTTAAGATATAATGTGAAGTATTGCTATCGCCAGCCGGGGTCCTGACACTTTGAGAGCTTCTATCTACAACGTGGAGAAAACTAATTTCATTTTGTGACTCATTGTGGTCCCCAAGGGCCAACAAGTGACAAAAAAATCAATTGGTCAGTGCGTACGTACCTATATACGTACATATGTATGTATGTATATATGTCCCCTCCTGCGTGTGGAAACCATAAATCTCAAAGCTACGAATTTTGAAACTTATGGTCGATATAGGGAGTACTGCAAGCTTTTGGTTGAAATCGAATCACCGGAAGTTGACATTTAAATGAAAGGTTTTTCGTTTTTTGTGATTTTCTCAATAACGGCTACGACGATTTTTTTCTTAATTGGTGTACTTATCAAGTCTCATAAGTTATTAGTCGTGTATAAATTTTAATTCGATTGAAATAAAGGAAAGGGTGTAAATTAGGGGGTCAGTAGGCTAGGCATGGCAGCGTGACAGCGAGCCAACCAGGGGACCCGGGTTCGAATCCGACTCGAGGCATCCAGCTAAAATCTGACCCCCGGGGGTAGAGACAAATTTTAAAAAATATATAACTAGTATCGTAATTAGGCTTATGGCTAGAAAGGCCAAAAAGCCAAAAAAAAAAAAAAAAAAAAAAAAAAAAAAAATATTTATAATGGTTCATATCTCGAATACGGTAAGTCGCAGAGAAGATAACTGGTATGATGATTTCAAATAAGGGATAAACTAATGTGAAAGTCGTGTGGTGCCCAAACCAGTTGATTTATAAATATGTAATTTATTTCTTTTTTTCTTTTTAACATGACTCAATTGAATGAATATTCGTTGTAAATTTGGGTCCTTCTATTCAAAGAGAATTCTAAAATGAAAGAGAAAGGCCAAGTTTGTGAAACTATACTCTCTAACAAATCTAACTCCAGGGGATAGTATTCAATGCACTTAAGATATAAAAATTGAGTTTTGAAAAATAAACGGGTTTTGTACGCGTGAGATTTAAAACTAACTCCAAAATTCAAAGATAGGTGTGTGGGTGTTGGTTCGGCTATATTTTAGCTCCAGAAACTCACAAACCAACGAAATTTGAGAGTTAAGCTAAGTATTAGCCAGCGACTGTACGGTAATAAGCATTTGATCAAAATCAATATATCCCTTGTTTAATTTTTTTTTTAATGAAATTGATGTGAGAAGGAGATACACCAGAAGGTGCATCTCCTAAAGGCCAGTATGGGATGGCCCCTCCATCGTGAAAAGGACAGAGTAGAAGGAAAGAAACCGGGATCACAAGCCAAATCTCAGAAAGTTAGATACAATCCAATTTACTAAGTTTTTTTAAGGGCTTCGAGCAGTGGTAAATTCTCTGTGCTATAAATTAGATTAAATTTATCTCCCACTTAATTTTATATATATAATTTTTTTATTAATTAATTAATAAATTTATATTAAATTATTTTTAAATTTCTAAATACAAATTATCTGAATGCAAATCTGTTGACAGTGCTGGAGGATTGGTAACTGCCGTGGCTCCGGTCGTGATCAAAGGAGAGGGTCTCTGGGTCGGATGGCCTGGCCTTCATCTTGAAGACCCTTCTGAAGTAATTCCAGAATCGGATCCAAACGATCGGACTCCCACCGCTGGACTTCGATCAAATAAGGCATTTGCCGTTTAATTAAAGTTATAAAAAAAAACGTATTTATATAAGGAAATATACATATAATTTATCGAAATAATTGAGAAGTGAAGGGCAATGAATGCTTATTGAAAAATAAATTTTTTACTGATACAGATAAAAACACAATTTTTTAAGGCAAAATAGATAACTATTGTAATGTAGGTACTAATGTAGTTCAAATAATAAAAAAATCTGTTTTCTTTATTAGGTGGTTGCAGTTCACGTGGATCCTAAAATATTCGATAGTTATTACAATGGTTGTTGCAATGGTACATTTTGGCCATTGTTTCATTCTATGCCAGATCGAGCCGTTTTTTCAGCTGACAATTGGCGGGTAAAGTATGATTTTTGTTTATAGGTAACTTTCTTGGCCCTATGTCTTCAAATTCAAAATATCTCTGAAAATGTCGATGTAACTGGCATACACCTTTATATATAGATAAAACTAACTGCGAGCTCTCACTCTCTGGAACCCTACGAGGATTGTCCAGTAGTCTGCATAATTTCCTAAAAGAATTTTCAAACACATGTCATTTTTAATTAACCGACTTCAAAAAAGGAGGAGGTTCTCAATTCGACTGAATTTTTTTTTGTATGTGTCTATGTTACTCGATTTCTTCACCAATTGTAAACCGAATTTGATGATTTTTTTGAATTGGGTTCACTATATTTTCCGATTGGTACCCTATTAATTTGGTCACGTTCTGATGATATAATCAATGATAAAATAGCGGAAATCTTCAATTCATATGAGCAAATAATTGAAATTATAATAAAAAATCTTTTATAAAAAAAACAATCTTAAAACGTTCATTTAAAACCCGCTAACGTTTGGAGAAAACTTCTCTATTTATAAATTGAATTTTATTATCATTTTGTGATATATTCACTCGAATCTTTCTCTTTCGAGATGCACGCAAGTATTATCTTAAGGTAGTTCTTTCGCGACAATCCACACAAAAAGTTTTAGCCTCGTAACCACTCTATACATATGAACGGTGCTAAAATTTTAGGTTATGTTTTTGTAACGTGACTGTACTTTTCACACTACTATATTCTCTTTATGAATGGATCGTTTCCAAGTCATTGATATTATATCCCCTCCACTAAAAATAATCGCCCAAATATGTTTTTATTTTTTTTTATTTTTTATCAAAACTACGAGGTAAATAATTTCAATTTTTTTTTAACTTACTCCGAATATATTATTCTAACAAATATTAGTTTTTCATCAAGATGGTGAAAGTCCTTCAATGAAAAAAAAATAAAATAATGATCATTTTCCCATCCTTTCCCAATCAACCCTATGTAAAAATTTCATTTTTAATTGCAATTATTTCATGTTGGGTGTGGTAAATCGTCTTCAAATTTTAATAGTGTGTTTATTATGATTTTAATGTCTTATATCCCAAATTTCGAAGACTTCTTGAATTTTTGCTTTTGGGAAAGTACTACCTTAAGTCTCACTATTGTCAACATCAGTAAAAAGAGAAAAATAAAACTGAATTCAAAAAAATTAAATTAAAAAAATAAAATAATAAGAACTCAAAAATCAAATAAAATACACTAAAAGCTATAAATTATTATTATTATCTAATTTAGTTACAGCTAAACAACGAAATTGTTACATGAAATCACTTTTTGAAGTCGGTGCTAAACATAAACATTTTATGAATGGCACACGATAGATCGTACTTAGTAGGTTTGGCGGGTAATGAAGACAACATCGCGTAAACTCGCTTATATAGTTTCTTTAGCACCGACTTCAAAAAGTGATTTCATGTAAAAATTTCGTCGTTTAGTTGTAGCTAAATTAGATAATTATTTTATACCTTTTAGTGCATTTAATTTGATTTTTGAGTTCTTATTATTTTATTTGTTCAATTTCATTTTTTTGAAGTCGGTTTTATTTTTTTTCTAAAAATGATTAAACAAATGAAAAATGTAACGTTGATGTTGTTGAGACAAAGTTGCGTACGCCAGTTTCAACATCCACCAGAAAAGGATGGCGCAGTAATTAACGGTCTCTTACCGACCGCTATAATCTCCTAAGATAGTTTTATAGTAATTAAAAATAGAAAAAATCTACTTTATGAACATTTTTAAATATGTTCTTTTATAAGTATAGTCGTAAAAGTTCATGTTGCTGATACTAATACATTGGTGCTTTGAACATGTCAAGCCGTTGACGATTTTTTAACCGACTTCAAAAAAGGAGGAGGTTCTCTATTCGATTGAATTTTTTTTTTTTTTTTTTTTTTGTGCCTATGTTACATCATATCTCCGCCAATTCTCAACCGATTTTGAAATTTTTTTTTGCATTGGGTCCAGTCTAGCTTCCGATTGGTCCCATTTTTTTTTCGTATTTTTTTCATAGGTATTAGACCTTTTTTATTAGGTTTGTTTAGACCTAACTTCTTTGTTTATGAACCGATTTCGATGGTTCTTTTTTTATCCGAAAGGGGGTGTCTTAGGGATGGTGTCATATTAATTTGGTCAAGTTCTGATGATATGATCACTATTAATAACATCACTAAAAAGAGAAAAATAAAAATAATTTTTAAGAAAAAAATAAAACCGACTTCAAAAAATTAAATGCAACAAATAAAATACACTAAAAGGTATAAAATAATTATTATCTTATTTAGTTACAACTAAACGACGAAATATTAACATGAAATTACTTTTGAAGTTGGTGCCAAACATATACCTTTTATGAATCGCACTCGACGGATCTTACTTAGTACGTTTGGAGGGTATGCTCGCTTATAGGTATAGTTAGTTTGGCACCGACTTCAAAAAGTAATTTCATGTTAATATTTCGTCGTTTAGTTGTAACTAAATAAGATAATAATTATTTTATACCTTTTAGTGTATTTTATTTGTTGCATTTAATTTTTGAAGTCGGTTTTTTATTTTTTTCTTAAAAATTATAATAGTCGCTTTTATATCAATAATAATTGAGTCAATCCAAGTCAAGTGCAAGTGGGACTCGGATACCGAAAGTTCCCTATTTTATATCTTTCAAAGTGTCGTAGATAAGGAGAGAATAAGTGAATTCGTAGAGAAAAATAATTCTTCATAAATATTTATATTTTTTATTTTTATTCAAGGTAATTCATCTAGAAGACAATTTGTATGATTTTTTTTTCAAAATAGGTATTTCTTTATAGTTTCTTTATATTGCTTTCTTAAAGTATTTATTTTTTGAAATTTCTTAAAATATCCATTAATAAAGGGAGAATTTCTCCCGAAACGTTTGGTATTCTAATAAAAGTTTGAAGATTGTTTTTTATAAAAAATTTGTATTTATTTACGTGTTAATAAATTTATAAATTTTGACTTTAAGGAGTGAATAAAATAAAAATAATTTAAATTGACCTAAATTATAACGATAAAAATATCAAGCTATTTCTTTCCTTAGGCATACGCCAGGGTGAATCAAGAATTTGCTGATAAAACTATGAAAGCTCTTGATAAGCTTCGCACTAACGACTCCAATAACTCAACCCCACTCATCTGGATCCACGACTACCATTTGATGCTTGCAGCTAATTCGATTCGTCAGGTGAATTTCACAATTTGCTTTTAAACTTTTTTAATTCTAATTTAATAAAATGATTTTCATAGATGACTGAAGATTTGGAAATTCGATGTAAACTTGGTTTTTTCTTGCATATACCTTTTCCTCCATTGGATATTTTTCGCTTATTTCCCTGGTCCGATGAGATTCTTCAAGGCATGCTAGGTAAGTCTTAATCGAGGGGTGAACCTCGACATAATATCATGCACACCTACTTCCACTTTCACTTTTATTTCCAAGTAGAAGGCAATAGATGAAGGGGCATTATCTAAGGAATTCCAAAATAATTCCACATAATTCCAAAGAAGTGTAAACCTAATTCCAATCGCGGTTCATCTCTCGGTCTTAATTATATTAACCATCTACGGGTACCTACAACTACATTCACCTCCGACTCATTCCCTGAAATTCCTTCTTCTTCTCCTACTTTTCACGATTCAAACGTGTGATATTCCTACTATTGTAGTCATAAGTCCCTACTCTATTGGTGCTTATGAAACTATGGTACTGACTTTAGATTTACGAATTTTAAATTAAAAAAAAAAAATCAACTAGTGTGAGCACAACACGACTTTCACATTAGTTTCTTCCTTATATGAAATCATCATTTCAGTTTTCTTCATTCAAATTAGTTCAATTTGTGTTTCCTCCAAGCCGTTTTGAAAAAACCTGAAAAAGACGAAATTGCAAAATACCAAAAGTCTTCAAGTTAACATGTACTCCATAATTAATTTTGTTCTTGTTGGCAACCTCCAGTCCGGCGAGCGCGGAGACCACCTGGACATCAATGACCGTCACCCGATCTTCCGGCCCTGCCATCACGATGTCTGGCTTACGATCTCCGGTGGCACTGGAGTATAAATACTCCAGCTCCACCCTAGGAGTTCTTTTTTAAATCGTCCGCCAGACAACGGCGACATGCCTTTTGATACTCCCGTCGTGTGTCCGCCCACAGCCCTGGATAATATGGGCCGTCTTCTCCGTTTTGGGGCACCCGGCCCTACACCCCGGGACACCCCTCCCGCCTACCGCGACTAGTGCGGACAGCAGAAGGGAGAGAGCCCGATCGGAGGCGGCAGAGGTCCTTAAACGTGCCGTTGCTCAGTGGAACAGGGTAGTTCACCCAGGAGTACGACGGGGTAGCCCTCGCACAAAGTCCCAGGTCCTTACCGTCGACACTGTCATACAACCGGCGGGCCCAGTATTCCCCGGCTCCTTCCACGCCGCCAAATTTTCGGAGGGCATCGGTGGCCCAATTAATCCTCCTGATCACATGATGCGTTTCAGATGCAGCTCTCGCTGCATCAAACCTCAAAGATGACATTCGACTTATACGAGCATGTGTCAGGAGTGGCACGTGCCAACTAAAGGAAAAAACCCCCAAACCCCCGTCCCTTATCCTGGTGTGGAAGAAACCCTCTGGAGTGTCGCGAGGCAAATTAATGGTTTTTCTAATGAATGCCCGCACCCGGCGATCGATGGTGATGAGGTCGCCCACCGTAACGCCGCCTAACACCAGGGGATGGATACCTGTGGGAAGAACATGAAATCTCAAGATCTCCATTTTTTGCGAGGCCTTCAGGGGAGCGGCACCCACCCTCTCCAACATCTCTGCTAGCGCCCACTCCGAGGATACCAGTCCCGAGGTGCCCACACGGACTCCAAGGTAGGAAAAGGACCGACCAACGGCTAACGCCGCGATCGCCCCACCCTCCACCCTGAAGTCATAGTCTGTGCACACCCGGATCTTTCTCTCCTTACCGGAGGGAACCAGCGAGAGAGTCACAGACTTGGCCGCATTAACCTTCATCCCGAACATGGCGGCGCCGACCTCAAAGTCGCGTATCCGAGCCCTAAGGCCCACGGCCGTCGATGCCACAAGGACAACGTCGTCCACAAAAGCCAAAGAGCCAACACGTACGAGGCGTAGGTCATAACCGACATGAGGGGACTATCGGTCTAAGATGTATTTAGCAGCCAAGTTGAAGAGAAATGGTGACAATGGGTCCCCCTGCCTCACACCCCTCCCCAACTTGATCTTATTTGATCTTGAGCCCTCATGGACCAGCGTTGTTGTGCTGTCCGAGTATAGAGACCTGACCACGGGAACGAGCGCGGGGTCCAGGTCATCCAATATGTCCATTAGAGGTTGGTGCATTATGGTGTCAAATGCCTTTGAAATATCCAGGGATGCGACATGTAGCTGTTTCAGCTGAAACCTCGAATCCCTTATGATAGCCCCCAGGACCTGGGTGTTCTCCGCACAACCATCGGTCTTAACAAACCCCCACTGGTCTCCCCGAAGCTCAACAGTGCTCTCCATACGATGAAGGAGAACCCTGCTAAGCTGCCGAGCGACCACAGAGTTGACCGCGATTGGCCGATAATGCTGTGGCTGTGATGGCGATGGGATCTTAGCGATCAACACGGTCCGCGCGCTGGACAGAATCCCTGGCACCCTACCCTCCAGGAGTATCGCGTTAAGCAGGGCGAGACGCTCACTATCCCCTACGCCTCTCCAGGCCGCAGGAGACAGACCGTCTGGCCCGGCTGCCGATTTTTTAAAAGAGGTGGTATTAGTGAGCTCCTGGAGGAGAACATGACTCGGAAGGACTCTCGCACGGTCGGAAACGGCGGAAAGGCATCTCCGGCAATCGCCCATGATATTAGTCCAATAGGCGCTCGCCGCATCAAACCCCACGCCGCGATCCGAACCGCCCTCAAGGACCTCCTTCACTGCTCTATTCTTATCACGATGCCAGAGAGACTGCATCCTCCCATATTCAGCACGCTTCACTGCGCGCCTCCCCTCCGATCATTTGGGGAGGCCGGGTGGAATTGCCTCCCTCACACGCCTCCCAGCCCCAGCAACCGCAAGACCCGCTCCACGCGCCCGAAGCCATGCATCCAACAGTCCCTCCCACGTAACAAACGGGGGATAAAATAATAATAAATAAATACGTTATAAAATTAAAACGGGCCAACAATGACTTAAATGACGTGAAATCATTAACAATCAGCACCTCAATAATAATAAGGTTGGTTGACAATAAATAAATTTATACATGACGTTTCGGGTGAATTATAAAAGGCAATAGACGCTCGAGTAATAACGCTGGTTTCCATGGTAACCGAGAATGCGCCAAGGAATGCGCCCTCGGCACCCAGGAGATAGATGCGGGGGGAGCCTGAATGCGGAGTGAAGGGAAGCATCTCCTGCTCTCAGGTGAGCGAGGGGGATGTCACCATGGCAACGGCTGCATGACGCTAGCGCGCACACGTGTCCCATAGATAGAAGCGGGGGCTCGCCGCCTGGCTCTATCTAGGGGAGCAGGGGAAGTAGGCGAAGGGACAGTGCAGATCTATGGAGGGTAAAGTCCAAAGCCACGTTATATTCCCCTAGACCAGAAAAAAGAAGAGAATAAATTGGCCATCTGATCCAGAAAATTTTTCCGCTCACAATGAAATAGATTTAAAAAGGCTTCCACCACTCATCACCCCGTCAGAGTTTTCTGCCCTTTAAAAGCAACCCCTTAGGCTGAGGGTCTAGGGGTGGCAGCTCACAGGAGGTAAACACAGTGGGTACTCACCCTCAAATTCGCATTAATGTAGGTCCGGGCGTTCCGACATGATGGTCCTTTAGGTGAGGAGCTGCAAGAAGCACGTGCACTCCCCACCAAACCAAAGCTTGCTGTACACCTTCTAGCATATATCGAAGTTAAGTTTCGAATTTCGTAGCTCTGAGACTTATGGTTGCGAAATGCAGGGAAGGTACAAGGTACATACGTACTTACGTAAGTACTACTCACTGACAAATTGATTTTTGGTCACTTTTTAGCCTCTGGGAACTACAATATCCGGTACTATGTCCTCAATCCGGTTTCAAACTATTAAGAGCATCGATTCCTTCCACCTAGAAGTCACAAAATTAAATTAACTTTTTTCATCTCTGAGATAGAAGATCTTAAAGAGTCAGGACCCCGACAGGCGATCGGAATGCTTTACATTATATCCTATATCATTACATGATATAGAATATATATATATGTGAAAATAAAAAATAAAAATACAAGAAATATCTAACTTAAAGTCTAGCTGAAATCGAATAAAAAAAGGGAATAGTTCAGATCACTTAATAAAAGTAAGTTTTAACGTGCGAACAAATAGGGTGTTTTGTATGGCCTGCTATTGCCAGCACGCTTTTGTTGTAGCCAACAAATACCTAGACTAGCTCGGGAATGGTTGGATTCTGGGTCTATAAAGCTTCTCCGTGTGCTAAAAATGCCTGGAATTATCGCTCTATACACTGAAAAAACGATTTATTTATAATCAATATATTGATAGAGTTGAACCTTTTTAATAAGCTCGTATTTATCTTATTTAAATTTAAATAAACACAAAAATATTATTAAGAAAACAAAATTCGACCCATCCAACCGATTTCCAATCTGTACGATACTGAAACAATCCCAAGAGACACATTCTATTGTGTTACATGCATTGATTATAATATAATTAACTAGCCAATTATTAATAAAATAAGTATCTATAATATTTTATCAAAATATCAATGAAAACAATTATTTATTTTATATGTATTTAGAATAATATTTTCAAAATGTTTCATGTGTATTCAATAATTTGTGAGAGTTTGGTTTAATGAGAAGTTGCCCGGCCGAGAGAATTGTTCCTTTACTGGTGCTGTAGGTTTGTAAGAAATGTTGTTAAGCTCCCCCACTGTATAATGATCATGTTTTTGATATTAATTTTAAATTGATTATGATCTGAGCTTACTATATGATTTTATTTTTCTAATTTTTAATTAATTCGTTTCTGACCAAATGGTAATAAACCGAAGGCATTAAATAAAAAAAATAACAATAAAAATAATTCGCCTTGGAAATATGAATATTTTGGTACCAGGGCGAACTTTTCAAAATCTTCCATTTTTACTTATATTATTATCTATACCTTCCATTCTTATATTATTATCACTGGGTATAGGAATTCAGACACACAGACAAACAGATATATAATTATGCTTGAAAATTAATTTTCTCAAACATTTCTAAATACAAATAAGAAAATTAAAATCGATTGAAATTAAATAGTGGGTGGTGCCCGTCCTGCTGGCGAAGCTTGATGAGCCCCCTCTCCCTACTCTATTTCTTTAATGATGGAAATCTAAATTTTTATTTGATTAACATTTTAGGATGTGACATGGTTGGTTTTCATATTGATGACTATTGTCTCAATTTCGTCGATTGCTGCCAGCGAATACTTGGCTGCAGAGTTGATAGAAAACACTTGCTAGTCGAGCATGGGGGACGAACTGTGCGAGTGCGTTCTCTCCCCATCGGCATTCCATACGAATGGTTTGTGCAACTTGCAGAAGCAGCCCCGAAGGTAAGTCCGAGAAAATGCCAATATATGGTACATTAGTAGGGTCAGGATTCATATGCACAATAAACGTCCAAAATAGGAAATTCAAACATGAAATATGCAAAATTAAAATATTAGAAATGTTATTGATATTATTGATTTATTTTATTATTATTAATATAGTATTCAATAATCTTTTTTTAAAAATGGAAATATTATATTTTATTAACTGGTAAATTAGGTACATAATATATATATAAATATATACGAGCCCCGTCCCATCTCAATTGGCCCACCAATATTTTTTCTTTTTAAATAAAATTATGCTAATTCACGGTAAATTTAATTTAAATATTTATTTTTATTATCATTTGGAACAACATTTTAAACAATTTAAAACATTTTATTGTAACATTTAAATATAAATTATTTTTTAATTGTTAAAAACAAGGAAAATATACAAAATCCAAAACCTTTACCACTGTACGACGTCGCCTTTATTTTTAATTACGGCTTGAATTCTTTTGGGCAACGTACTTATTAAGTTTTGACACTCATCTTGAATGAAATTATCCCAAATATTTTGAAGTTTGTGTTTTAATTCGACTACGTTTCTAGCTGGTTTTATTCGTAATAGCTTTTTCATTGTGTGCCAAATAGTTTCTTTTGGTGACAAGTCGGGACTGTTTGCCACACACTCCAAAAGTGGAGCATTACGATCAGAAAGCCATTTTAAAGATTTTCTTGATGTATGGCAGGCCGCCCCGTCTTGTTGGAACACAAAATTATTATTATTCTGCAATGCATCTGCCATTGTTGAAAGAAACGATTTTTTTAAAATCTCTAAATATTTATTGGTGTTTACAATTCCATCAATGAAGTGAAGTTTTGCAACACCTCTAGCAGACAGTGAACCCCATATCAAAACTGAAGCAGGAAATTTTACTTTCTTTTTTAAACAATCTGAATTGAAAGCTTCATTTTTCTGACGAATAACTCTGCTTCGATTGCCCCCAACACAAACTTCAAAACGAGACTCATCACTCCAATGGACACTATTCCATTCATCGATCGTCCAATAAATGTGACTTTTAAGCCGGGTTTTCTTTTGTTTTAATGTCAAGAGTGGATTTTCTTTCGCCTACAAAAAATTAGTAAAATTTCAAAAAAAAAAATTTGGAATAAGTTGCAATAAAATTACCTTGTAAGTTTTAAAACCTAACTTAAGGGCTTCTCTATGGCACGTGGATCTTGAAACACTTCACCCCACAGCATCGCTCCAAAGAACAGATAATTCACCAGAGTTCGAACGCCTGTTTTTTCTAATAATCTTCTTCAATGCCCGTCTATCAGCATCTGATATTTTGGATTTCGACGCATACCGATGTTTTGTAGCTATTGTACCCGTTGTTTTATAAACTCGAATAATATTTCTGACAGTAAACTTTGATAAATTAACTAGATCGCCAATTTCCGCGTTTGATTTTCCCTTTTTAAATAAATTCATAATAATTGAGCGAATTTTTTAATAAACAACCTTTCCACGAGTCATTGAAAAGTTTTTGTTTTGCCGAGAGTAGCAGAGTTGTTGATTCACAAAGAGAAACAAAAGATTGTCCTCGTTGATGCAAATAAACATATACACATATATCTCGAGATATATGTGTATATGTTTATTTGCATCAAGCAGAGGACAACCTCTTTGTTTCTCTTTGTGTTTCCACGAGTCATTTTTACTAATAATAAACAAAACAAACTTTCTTTTTGTTGGAAAAAGGCAAAGCCTACTTGATTATTTCTCATATTCAAAGATTCTTAAAAAAAAAATCGTGAAAAGCAAAGAACTATTTTTTATATAAAAATATGTTTTAACAATTAAAAAATAATTTTAAGTTAAATGTTACAATAAAATGTTTTAAATTGTTTAAAATGTTGTTCCAAATGATAATGAAAATAAATATTTAAATTAAATTTACTGTGAATTAGCATAATTTTATTTAAAAAGAAAAAATATTGGTGGGCCAATGGAGATGGGACGGGGCTAGTATATATAACTCTAGAAAATAGTTTCAAACCAATCCATCAATTTTTTATAAAAGATAAATTTATTAACGCAAAAAAGAACAGGTTTGTCTTTCTGGGAATTTTTCCCTTTAACAAAAATAAAAAACGTTTTTTTGCGTGGTGAAATTTTTGTTCTTTTATGATGATATTATTATTATGATGAAGGAAGGAAAATCTCCCGAAACGTCAAGTGCTCTTCTTTTTTGCGTTAATAAATTTAATTTTTTTATAAAAATTGACTGACTGGTTTAAAATTATTTTCTTAAGTTTAACAGAAATGAGAAATGTATCAGGATGTTTATGGTTCAATATCTACTTTTCTCTAGCTTACTTTTTTTGATTGCAAAACACAATTACTAACTTTTCAAGGTTTTCTGTTATTTGCAAATATATATTTTTTTTTCTCACAACATATTGTGTTGACAGCCAAAAAAAACAGAATCTTAATTTTTTTTGCAAATATGCAAATTCTCTAAATATACCATATAATATGCACAATAATGTATTATATGCAGAAAAACTTCGAAACACCAGAAATATGCAAAAATATGCACTATAACTTTTGATATTGTCATCAGATACGCTCAAAACATGGGTATAAAAATGTTTATGCATGACTTTAAAATAATCCAAAAAATATGCATTTGCATACGAATCCTGGCCCTACATATTACTTATATCTGATACACTTGGGGTCTTTCCACATTTTTACTTTCACATTTATATTCTATAGGATTGCGATCGCTTACTCTTTGAGAGCTTCTATCTCAGAGATGAAAAAGTTAATTTTATGAATCAGATCGATTCTTTAATTTAGAGTACTTGGAGGACCGTATGTTTCTTGGTAATTTTTTGCATTACCTACAAGCAATAGGTATATTAATTTTAAATTCAGGTAAAAATGTCGAAAAAAAAATTAATTTACTCTTTCTAAAGAATCATCAACTGTTCCTGGATTCGATTTATTGCCATACAAGAATAAATTTTGTAATTTTTTTTTATTTTTTTATTTTGGTGATCCATTCGACTGTCATGCGGGCTATACGCGAAATGACGTTGTATTGTAGCTAAATGTATCACATCTTTTTCTCTCTTGGTCCAGACTTAAGACTCCGCAGACTCCAATAGCGTAATCCGCAGTAGTCTCGCGATAAATATCTTTTTTAAATAAGCGCGGTCAAAACAATTCTCATTGATATATCAATTATTCTTTGATATATTAGTGAGAAAAATTATAAAATTTATTTAACATCATTATTTCAAGCTAGAAATATATAAGTTCAGATATTATTTTAACTCAATATTTTACAAAAATTCCCTACATTTGATTCGCGATTGAATCAAATGTAGAAAACATTCGATTGCATATCAGAATGTTTACTCCGCATTTAGAAATGGTTCTAAAGTTATTTTAGATTTCAAGTTGATTCCTCCATGTTTTCAGTAATTTGATCATAATGGTTAACATTTTAGGATGTGATGATTGGTTTTTATATTGATGACTATTGTCTCAATTTCGTCAATATCTGCCAGCGAATACTTGACTTCAGAGTTGATAGAAAACATACTTGCTAGTTGAACATGGAGGTCGACTTGTACGAGTGCGTTCGACTCTGCAGCTAAGTATTCACGAAAGCAATCGACGAAATTGAGACAATAGTCATCAATATGAAAACCAACCATGTCACATCCTAAAATGTTAACGATGGTGATCAAATCTTCAAAAAAATCAATCCATAATGCATGGTCTCATATTATGGTCATGGATGAATATTGCTATTGAATTTTTGACTTTAAGACACCATTTGTACTTATTTAAAAATGTATTTTTTACTTTACCATACAGGGTATGGTCAAGTATTGTAAACGTGCATGAAAAAAGTGGGTTTTTTTTCCTTCTTTTTTCGAAATATCTCAAAAATTGCTGAAACTATTTCGATTAAAAAAATTGAGCGAAACCATGGCATTTCGCTCAACAAAAAAGCTCTAATAAGTAAACATCGAAAAAATTATATTTTTCGAAATAATAATTGTTTTGACAAAATGTCTGTTAGTCTGGTTGTCTGGTTGTTAGTTAGTTAGTTAGTCTGTGCGTTACCAAATTTTTGTGGACGAGCTAGCTCAAAAACTAGTTTGAATATCGAAACCAAATTTCACACGTAGTTTTGGTCCATTGAGATTAAGACCTGATTAGATTTTGGTGCATATTGTCCCAAAATTAAGGGGGAGGTGAGGGGGGGGAGTTAAAAATGAAAAATCTAGGTAGGTCGTTTGAGCAAACTCAACCAAATTTTGTATACATAATCAGTGGACCCCCAGAAGTCTAAAAATGCAAAATATAACCTCCCAAAATGGGGGGGGGGGTCAAAAAATGAAAATCTTGGCCATTACCAAACTCAGCCAAATTTTGTATACATAATCAGTGGTTCCCCAGAAGTCTAAAAATGCAAAAACTAACCGCCCAAAATGGGAGGGGGGATGGAGGTTCAAAAAATGAAAATCTTGGCCATTTACCAAACTCAACCAAATTTTGTATACACTGTGTGCCCCTAGGAGTCTAAAAATGCAAAAACTAACTCCTCTCCCCTACATGATTATAAATAATTTTATTAAATATTAATGTAAGTGAGGGGCCAGATTGTATGGTAAAGTCAAGTGGATGGGAACATCAGAACACGTCAGCTTATTTCTTTTTGAGTTCCTTTTACAGACCTAATTCACAGCTTATTACGTCTTTTATTATGAGAATATTTAAGAATTTTAAAAAAATCTATAGACGTACTAAGAAACTTTTTTAGCACCCTAGAAAAATAAATTTTAAAATTGAGTGACGTTATTTTGTAAATTCAAATTTACTAAATAAATTACTGATTCAATGAGTCTTTCCAGAATATTAGTAACAGAAATACATACTATCTGCGAAAGAAAATCTTCTCTTCGAAGTATTTCACGAAAACAAGATTTTCATTATATTATATTATATATAGAAATCTAGTTTTTGTTGTATATTTATACAGTAATGGAAATAAAATTTACCTACTATTTTGTTAATCATTTGTAAATTTTCAGTTGGAAATCTTCAAGCAACGCATAGTTCTCGGAGTTGATCGCCTCGATTATACAAAAGGACTTGTCCATCGTCTTAAGGCCTTTGAAGCTTTATTAGAAAGACACCCTGAACATATCGAAAAGGTAAAACTACTTTTGACCAAAAATTTATAAACTAATTAATTTTTGAAAGAATAATCTTCTTTAGATAAATTTGTTAATTTGAATTGATAAACTTGAAAATATTAATCATGAATAATTTTTATTTAAACGAAAGGCAATCAGATTTCCATCCTTAAAATTGTGAATGACTTAGGCCCGGTTGTATGTCGCAAAGTAAATGCTTTTACCACTAACCAAGGTAGATGGTAAATGGAGCCACTAGGATGGCCAATCAGATGACAGCCACTGAATGTGGCTGTCATCTGATTGGCCATCCCAGTGGCTCCATTTACCATCTACCTTGGTTAGTGGTAAAAAGCATTTACTTTGCGACATACAACCGGGCCTTAGTGTTTTCTGTTGAACAATTCAGTGGAACAATTTCCTTGAAACCTAAATAAACATAAGGCTAAAGTTATAAGATCAATGACGTCGGCACTTTCGTTGAGAAGTACTTACAACGTAAAACATTATTAGTTAACTTTAATTCGGTTAAGATACAATATTGTCTAATATATCTAGCCGTGTTAAAAAAAATCTTCCAGGCATTTTTTTGAATCAAATACCTTTAAGTAAGAGAAATTATCAATTTTAGATGTCGATTTAGAGACTAAAGAAGTGTTTTCAACCGTTTTATGCTCGCAGAACTTGAAATAAAATTTTTTTCTCAAGAAACCACTACATAAACATTAGCATATATTAAACAATTAAATATCCCAGTGACCCCCCGCCCCCCAATCGATCGCAGACCCCAAAGGTCGAAAATAATTTTCTCTTCACCCGGGGCGCGACCACAATGAGGCCGTGTAAATACAATTATATACAAAGTTACATTTAGGGAACGAAGAAAAGATTATTTTTATTATAGACAAAAGGATCAGCCGGGGATCTTCGCATGTGTACTGCGATGCTTTGTCATAAGAGCTTTAGCTCCTATATACTCTTAGCTACTGATCCCCGAACCCAAACTAATACCTAATGTCTATATGAATTATGGAATTTCTTTAGTTATTGAATCAAGGCCAAAGCTGCGAAAAATGATTGAGGAAGAGATTAAAGAAATTCCATAATTTATATAGACATTAGGTTTTAGTTTGGGTTCGGGGATCAGTGGCTAAGAGGATATAGGAGCTAAAGCTCTTATGACAAAGCATCGCAGTACACATGCGAAGATCCCGGGTTCGAATCCAGTCTGATCCTTTTGTCTATAATAAAAATAATCTTTCCTTCGTTCCCTGAATTTAACTTTTGTATTATCATGTATATTTTATGTCTCACATTCGATTTTTAATTTATATCCAAACAACTTAAATTATATTATCTTAAATTTATAAATTTGATCTGGACCGTCTTATATAATTAATAAGTATATAAGAGACGAGTGAGCTCGGCCCTCCGGGTAGGTGGCCCTGGCGGGCAGCTTCTGGGCATGTAATTATTAGGTCTGTAATATATATTTGTAAAAAATTCTATATTTTTGCCCCCCCCCCCCCCCTTTCCCCCATACAGTCAATTTTGATAGTTGATTTTTACAGAAATAGTTTCTTAAAGTAATAAAGAATAACTCTACAAAATTTGATCAAGATAGGAGAGAGTTTTAATTTTTGCCCCCACTCACATTTTGGATAGTTGGGAGTCGAATTTCAAAAATTCTGCAATTCCTTTTTTAGATATTTGTATTTAGAATTTTATTAAGTAAAAATCAAATAGATATCTTATCGTTCTTAATTGAAAATGCATAATTAGTGTAAACACATTGCAAAAGATATTTTGCCCCTTTTGACTCTTTTAGGGGTCGAATTTCAAAAAATCCTGAAATCATTTTTTAGATATTTTAATTTAATATTTTTATAAGTAAAAAGTAAGTAGATATTTTATCGTCCTTAAGAGATATAGCATAATCAGTGAAAACACACTTGGCCCCTTTTACCCCCTGTTTCTATGTCAAGTGGTTCTGGCTGTTTTGATGATGAGTGAGTGAGTGAATGTATCGGGCAAAGAATTTTATATATAAAAATTAAACATTACAATTTTACTTATGGAAAGTGGTGTAGGTTTTAGGTGAAACATGATGTTAGTTAATAGAGTAAAGGGTGTGTAGTTTCACTGTGAAACTACACACCCTTTACTCTATTAACTTAAACATTACACTTATTTATTAATTCATAAGAAACCACGAAGAACTATAATTACTTTCATTTTAAGTCAACAACTTAAAATAATTTAGATACTTAATTTTAGGATCCCTATTTATTTCGAGGCCCTGGTAATAAAACCCTACTTTAGAATCTGACAAGTCTTGTCATAGGCCAAAAGATAATTCTGAACGAAATCTACTTCGAGGAAACTTGGGTTTTCCCTTCAGGTTCATTCAATATTTTACACTTGCTTTACTATACTTTTAAACTATAGAATCAACATACCCTCTCCTAATTTACATATATAATTAAGGTTCTGTACATTGCTCTGAATCGGCCTAAATTTTGGATGTACACTTTTCAAGCTAAGTTATACAAGAAAACCCCCACACAAAAATTCCAGTCTGTCTGTTTCCATGGAATCCGCCCAAATTTTGTTCGCAATTGGCATAAAAAACCGTGGATGTATTTTTATAAAATTCCATATTTGTAACAGATGTTCTTCTAACTTAAAATGTTAGCTATAGAACATTTTGATATTGTCACCCCAAAGGGGGTTTGGGGACTGGCACTAATTGAAATTATCAAGTAACTCCTAAACTAATAACTCTAAGGCAAATTCTGTTAAAAGCAAAGTTGTTGAGGATGTGATTTCTGTAAACTTTTGTTTAAAGAAATTCCAAAAAAACTACCCAAAATGGGGGGGGGGGAGGGGCAGGGTCAAAAAATTAAATTTCTAGCGCTTAGAACGCAACTCAATCAAAATTTGTGTATATAATCTGTATGCCCCCAGAAGACTAGAAATGCAAGAATTTGCCACCCAAAATGGAGGGGGAGGGGAGTCAAAAAATAGAAATTTAATTCGCAATTGGCATAAAAACAGCTGAAGTTATTTTTATGAAATTTCATATTTGAATCATATGTCTTCTAACTTAGAATGATTGCTATGAAACATTTTGATATTTTGAACTCAAAATGGGGTTGGGATAACTCCTAAACTATTAACTATACGGGAAATTCCGTTAGAAGTAAAGTTCTAGAAAATATATTTAAATCTTCTAATTTTTCATACTATAGATTTGTATAATAATTATTTGCTAATCTGTTAATTTTTTTGACGCTCGTCTGCAGGTCTTCCATTTAGTATAGATTTGCATAATAATTACTTGCTATTCTATAAATTTTTTTACGCTCCTTTGCGGGTGTTCCATCTTCATTTAATAAACAGGTGATAACAGATCTTTCTGTGATCATATTTTTTTTTATTGATGTATGTGGTGTTATTAAACAATTGATTATATTTTTGGTGTATTTATTTATGTCATTTTTGATCTTATACCTATTTAATGGCTTTGCACATTATATTACAGTATGTTCAATTCGATTTGTTTTGGAATTTCCTTTTGCTTTCATTTTGTTTCTTATTTGTATCATCTGTTTTGTATTTTCTGTTAATTTTGATATTTTTTCAGTTTTTCCGATAGATTATTTTTAAATTCGATTTATACCTTCTTCCATTTTATCGTATTGTTTTTCTATGTTATCAATCTGTGAGAATTTTGTATTGTTCAAATTCACTACCTAGTGGCGCGCCGCGGCACTCCTACTTTACTCAAAAAAAACGAAAAATTGTTTATATAAATGTCCACTTCCGGTCTTCCGATTTCAATTGACTGATTTAATGTGCCACGCAGAGGGGGGCAGCCCTTTACAAAGAAAATAACAGATTTTTTTTACAAATAATCATTTAACAAACACCTCATCAGCCGTCCAAACAAAGCGCCAGATGTTGTGGCTAATAATTTGACCCATGCATATATGGGCGCCGGTAGATCAATACACCAGAACAGCGGCCAGAGTGTTGGGTGCACCAACAGTGCCCCACAACTGTACAGTGCGATTAATACATTAAAATAAATAAATAAAAAGAAAACAATAAATAAATATGATAAGTAGTATTAATAAAATAAATCGTTCAAAATGAGCTGGCCACCGCAGAAAGGTCATTTGTCGGGGAAGGCCAGCCCAGCACTGCACATTAAATTTAAAATTGTTAATATTATTAACTAAGGCCGGGCCCCGTCCGGAATGTCCGCCTCATATAGCTCGAGAAGTTAAAAGGGAACCTAGCATCGCCCTGAGTGTCATTTTGTTTAATGTAGTTTTGGGGACACCCAGGGCGCGCAGGTCCCTGAAGGACCGGGGACACCACACCCCCTTCCACGATATTGTCGCCGCCAAAACGGTGACATCACCGGCGGCGACTCCAAACCTCGCCGCGATATTCCCAACCAGACTGGAGTTGCAACTATAATAATTAATTTTGTTCCTGTTGGCAACCTCCAGTCCGGCGAGCGCAGAGACCACCTGGACATCAATGACCGTCACCCGATCTTCCGGCCCTGCCATCACGATGTCGGGCTTACGATCTCCGGCGGCACTGGAGTATAAATACTCCAGCTCCACCCTAGGAGATTTTTTTTTTTAATCGTCCGCCAGACATCGGACAACTGCGTCGTGTCTTTTGATCCTCTCGTCGTGTGTCCGCCCACAGCCCTGGATAATATGGGCCGTCGTCTCCGTTTTGGGGTGATGAAGGAGAACCCTGCTAAGCTGCCGAGCGACCACGGAGTTGACCGTGATTGGCCGATAATACTGGGGCTGTGATGGCGATGGGATCTTAGGGATTAACACGGTCCGCTCGCTGGACAGAATCCCTGGCACCCTACCATCCAGGAGTATCGCGTTAAGCAGGGCGAGACGCTCCCTATCCCCCACGCCTCTCCAGGCCGCGGGAGACAGACCGTCTGGCCCGGCTGCCGATTTTTTAAAAGAGGTAGTAGTAGTGAGCTCCTGGAGGAGAACAGGACTCGGGAGGACTCTCGGACGGTCGGAAAGGGCGGAAAGGCATCCCCGGCAATCGCCCAGGATATTAGTCCAATAGGCACTCGCCGCATCAAACCCCACGCCGCGATCCGAACCGCCCTCAAGGACCTCCTTCACTGCTCTATTCTTATCACGATGCCAGAGAGACTGCATCCTCCCATATTCAGCACGCTTTGCCGCACGCCTCCCCCTCCGATCATTTGGAGGAGGCCGGGTGGAATTGCCTCCCCCCATACGTCTTGCAGCCCCAGCAACCGCAGGACCCGCCCCACGAGCCCGAAGCCATGTCTCCAACAGTCCCTCCCACGGCCTACCCTCGAGTACGTTAATAACAATACCCCTCATGACAGTATCACCCCCCGGGGAGTCGCGATAAGCCCTAAGGGCGCCAACGAGAGGAGGATCGACATCTACGCCGACGGCCATAAGCTTGATGTAATCCTTCTAGCCTATATCAAGCTTAAGTTTCGAATTTCGTATCTCTGAGACTTATGGTTGGGAAACGCAGGGGGAGTGTACATTCTTACGTAGGTAAACATCAACTTCCGGTTTTTCTATTTCAGCCAAAATCTTGTTATACTTCTTGTAGCCTCTAGATAGCTTAAGTTTCTAATTTCAAGGATCTACGACTTTCCGAAGACGAGATATGAACGATTAAAATATTTATTTTACGATACTCCTAATTTACAACCCCTTCCTTTAATTCAGTCGTATTAAAAATTTGACACAACTATTACCTCATGACACTTGATAAATACGCCAATTTTTAAAAAATCGTTGGAGCCGTTTTTTGAGAAAAATCAAAAAACGAAATAAAGGAAGGGGTGTAAATTAGTAGTGTCACGATGACTTCATATAAATGAAAATGTGAAAGTCGTGTGGTGAACCAGTGAACACCAGTTGATTTTTTTATACGTTCATAGGGACATAGATTCTTGTATAAACAAGTTCAATTTATCTAACCCGTCACATTAATTATTATTTATATTAAAGTGAACATTACTCAGTTCCTAAAATAATGAATCAAACGTTAGAAATAACATTTACACCGCCAGATTTTACTGAAAAAACTATGGTTTCTTTCTCTCTCAAATCGTTATTTTTCAGTTGGCATTACAAAAAATATAGTATTTGGCACGGGCCTAGTGTGAAACACCCGACAATCAAGGTTACGGCATTCACTTCGGCTTTATAATAAATTCACCTGAGTACTGGAGTGAATCACTGCACTCGGCTTACGACTTGGGGGTTGGATTCATCTTCGTATTTAGGTGAATGGACCATGCTCTCAGCTCATGCCGCGATTCTCACTTGTCGGATATTCCTCCTTTTACGCCCTTGCCATACATTTATACCTAATATTTCTTCATGTTTCAGACATTTCTAAACACAAATAAGCAAAATTTTGAATAAAATTAATACTCCTGACCACCTGGCATTAAATTTTATTAATTTTTTTCTTTAAATCAAATAAATTTCATTAACTCTAGGGTTTGTTCGTTTTCAAGGTTATTCTTCTTCAAATCTCTGTCCCATCCCGAACTGATGTTCGTGAATATCAAGAGTTGAAAGAAGAAATGGATCAATTGGTGGGCCGCATTAATGGCCGTTTCACCACCTACAACTGGTCACCGATTAAATACATTTACGGATACATGGATCAAGATCGTTTGGCCGCTTTTTATCGCCAAGCTGCTGTTGCTCTTGTGACTCCTCTGAGGGACGGAATGAATTTAGTAGCCAAGGAATTTGTCGCGTGTCAAATTAACGATGATCCAGGAGTTTTGATTTTATCTGCTTTTGCCGGCGCTGCAGAAATGATGCATGAAGCTCTTATTTGCAACCCATATGAAATCCAAGAAGCAGCTGAAGTCATCCATAGGTATAAATAGATACCCATACCTGTTATTAAAATTATTGGTATCGTTAAGGTATCAGGTTTTCGGCCAAAAATAACACACCTTAATTTCCGAGCTATCGATAAATAAATAAAACTAGATCATGTGTATAACACTGAAGATGATCTAATAAAGGATTGAAAGCTCGGATATAAAGAATGCAAGGTGTTTTATGACCGAAAACCTGATATGTCCTTAACATCCATAAAATTTTTACGGTCGATCCACAAATTCAAACAATTTAATTTAATGTTTCGAACATTTTAAAGATTATAACATCATTGCAGATTTGATTCTTAGGTGGTTGAGTATTTTATTTAAGGATGCATATTTTCTTGCCTGAACCTTGAATATCTTCCCTAATAAATTAATTTTTCCAACGACCTTGACGTCTTTAAAACACAGTTCCCTCATACAATCCCTGAAGTTTAACAACATGCGAGTTGTTCCATGGAATTTTCTGGGAATATAATGACTTGACTTATTAAGCTGACCTTATCTTATCTTTTCTCACTTATTATTTGGCTTGCATCGCACTGCAATTGATTTATGGGATCAGACTTAAATGGAATCTAGAACTTTCCAATGCTTTATCTTAAATTAAATTACGAAACTATATTTATGACTATAGCCCATATTCAAATTATCAATTACATAATGTGAAAATATAAAAACTTTGAAATAACCACTTCAAACTCATATAAATATATTAATTAAAGCTAGTGATAGGCAAAATCGGTCTTGGTCTTAGCAGTCTAGGACTTGATCTTATACCAAGACCAAGGGAAAGGCCGAGACCATGGCTACATGATTCACAATAATACCAATTCCAAGACTCAGGTATCAACGCAACGCCAAGACGAATACCAAGACCCATTTTTCAAGACCACTGCTACTGCAAGACTCTTGAAAAAAATTCAATATTTTTAAAATTCATATAAATTTTAATATTTATAATAAAGTTAATTTTTTTTTTTATTCATTTATTGTCACCGGGAACAAAGCCCATTTAGACAGTACATAAGTAAAGTGTTAGTAGGGTTAGTGAGGGAGCCGAGTTTTTAGCCGGTAGAAATTTTTTATTTGCCAGCCAGGATCGAACCCCGGCCTTCCACTCCAACATCGTCATAATCGATCGATGCCGAAGCGAGAGGTGCGTTGCCGGCTCAGCTAACCCGGCTCACCCTAAAATTTTAAAAAGTTCAAAAAATATAAGAAATTTATCATAGTCAAACACCAAAAGCTGATTTAACATTCGTAGCTCAAACAATCAAGTCATAGACGATAACATTATAGATTTGACCAATTAAATTCAATCACATCGCCAAAATCATCACATAAAATAGAAAAAAAAAACTAGATTAGTATTTCAGTCAACAAAGATTTATATATGGAGAAGATGTTTTGGAAAAGTGAAGACGAAATCAATTATGATTTTTTATTTTAGCAAATGACCAGTGATTTTTTTTTGTGTCAACTACTGTTACATCAGCTCAGACTGAAAGAACTATGGTGATCCGCAAACATCTAAAAGATTAAATAATCACCAGCACAATGATTATTATGTATTAAATCTTGGTGTAAAAAGTAATTTAAATTAGATTTAATTGGATACTAACCATTTGTCAATTCGTTTATCTCTCTGACTTCTAAAGACTTGAACTCGCTTTCCCCGCCCATCTTCCTGTATACATATAACCGAGGGGTGATCCGCGATTGGAAGTAGGTGTACACCTCTTTGGAAGTATTTTGGAAGTACTTGGAAATATTTGGAAGTACAAGTGGAAGTAGGTGTACAGCATATTAGGTCGCGGTTCACCCCACGTATATAACCTTCAGTCTTTCAAGACCTGCGTCCACAGGTACCTTCAACTCCAACCCAATCCCTGAAATATGATTTTTTTTTTGTCAACTACTGTTACATCAGCTCAGACTGAAAGAACTTTGGTGATCCGCAAACATCTAATAGATTAAATAATCAATCAGCACAATGATTATTATGTATTGAATCTTGGTGTAAAAAGTAATTTAAATTAGGTATAATTGGATACTAACCGAACAAACGCATTTGTCAATTCGTTTATCTCTCTGACTTCTAGAGACTTGAACTCGCTTTCCTCGCCCATCTTCCTGTCTACATATAACCTTCAGTCTTTCAAGACCTGCATCCACGGGTACCTTCAACTCCAACCCAATCCCTGAAATCTTTCTTACTTTCAGGATATAAGCATGGTTCACCGCGGACTGGAGAGGTTGTACCTTTTGGTGCAACTTTTTGTACCAATATCATTACAAAAAAAGGAAAAAATCAAAACTAAGTGTGTTAAAAATATTTTTTTTCATCTTAAATTCATTAAATATTTACATCTTTAATTGATGTTTAATTTTTTTGTTGAAAAAATTACTTTGTAATTATTAATAAGTTCAATAGTAATGAAAATAAATTGACAAGTTTTTTAAATATTTTTTAACTATTTCATTCATATTCTAATAAATAATTATTATTTCTTTTTGAATCAGAGCATTGACTATGCCCGAAGACGAACGAGTTATGAGAATGAATTGTCTTCGGCATCGAGAGAAAATCCAGGATGTCAACAGCTGGTTGAAATCGTTTCTTAAAGCAATGGGATCTTTAATTGAAGAAGAGGGAGAAGATGTTTTGAGCACAACCATGCAGCCAGTCACGCTCGATGACTTTGATGAATATCTGGCTAAGTAGGATTTATTTATTTATTTCATCAGATTTTATTAAATATTTTACAGAGTCATCATTCCTAATGTTTTTTCATTAAATTGTTCAACATGGATCTGTGTTTTAATTAAATCGTTTAAACTGAGTTCGCTCTCTCGATTTAAGTCCGCAAGTATATACACAGGGTCAAATGAAAAGTGTATTAAAAAATTATAAAGAACACAAATACTTTTGTTTGTGGTAATTTAATTTTTGATTAATATATTAAAAAGGTTAAGAACCTCTGCTGTTCTAGGCTTATCCGACGGGTGAACCGCGACATAATATCCTGTACACCTAATTACACTTGTACTTCAAAATATTTCCAAGTACTTCCAAATATTTCCAAGTACTTCCAAATATTTCCAAGTAATTCCAAATATTTCCAAGTAATTCCAAATATTTCCAAGTACTTCCAAATATTTCCAAGTAATTCCAAAATACTTCCAAAGAGGTGTATACCTACTTCCAATCGCGGATCACCCCTTGGGCTTATCCAATCATAGATAGACGCCCTTTAACGAGGCAATTCAAACAGGCCTAGAAATCTATGTCCCCTCAAAATCGATTAAAGAAAACAAGGATATCTAAGCCCCGGTTTGGTAAACAATGCGCAGATTCCGTCCATGAAAAAAACAAATCTTTTCAGAAATGGCAACTTTCACGTCTAGAATGTGACCGAATTGCATTTACCAAATCGCGAAGCTCATGCAAAAAAATCATCTCTGAGGCAAAAATCATTCGATCAGAGGATAGCTGACCGTCTCGCATCTTGCCCCAATGGAAAACGGACCTTTTTCTCTTTACACAAGGCAATAAATAGAAATTTCGCGTCTCCCTCACTTCCGCCCCTCTTTCACACAAATGGTTCAGTAGCCACAACCCCCACTGAAAAAGGTGAATCACTAGCCTCCTATTTCCCAACTAACTCCACTTTAGATGACAAAGGGCTTAACCCGCCCACTTATGCCCCCCAAACCAACCTCATCGGCAAAATAATTTTCAGCCCCCAAATAATCATAAAAGCCATTAATAAATTAAATTCCAACTCCGCCGCTGGCCCGGATGACATCCCACCAATTCTCATTATTAAAATTTACTATGAGTTAAGGATACTAGGTCACATTATTAAATTATTCATTATTGCATGTTGTTTCCTTTTTACGTTTAATTATTTTCTAAATTATAACTTTTTCTTTTTTCTTTATTTTTCTTACGAACTATTATTAATATACTTATTTATATTTTAATTCCTTTTTTTTATTAAGCCTAAGTAGTAATTAAGTATATAATATATCATTTCTTCGCCTACAGGTACAACCCAAATAATTAAGTGGTAGATAATTTTAAGCTAACTATCGCCCGGCGAAACACCACTGCTCAAGTTATTAAAACTCAGTAAACTAGATTTCATCTATCTTTGTGAGATCAGACTTGTGATTCAGATTTCTTTCTCTCTTTCTATTCAATAATTTACACCCTCTGCTCATTTTACCTCATGTCTACATTGAGCATCCACTATTCCAATATTCGCGGTCTCTTTAGCAATAAAAACTTCCGTTTTCCAGCATCTCGAAGACGAAAGACCCTCCATTTTGGCCCTCAGTGAAATCCAAATTGACACAAACAAATCCGATACTCCAGATCTCAAATTCGGAAAATATATTCTACACCCCAAATTCCGCCGGTATAACGGCGTCTGTTGCTACGTTCGCGATAACATCCCCTGCGAACTACTTGGATTTTTAGAAAAAAAAGCTTACGACGCATTATGGCTTAAAAAATACTAAGACCTCAAGTAGAATTCTCTGTACAATCTATAGATCTCCTAATGATAAAAAATTTAAAGAATTTTTCGATTATCTCGGCAATTGTGTGAATGTAATTCTTTCACGTTTTCCAAATTCTGAAGTCTCTTTCCTAGGTGACTTTAATGTATACAATAAGGACTGGTTGACATTCTCCAGATCCAACACCTCTGAAGGCAACGCTGCTCACATATTTGCAACTTCATATGACTTAACCCAAATTATAGATCGCCCCACTAGGATTCCGGACAACACAAACGACACCCCATATCTCCTCGACCTCTTTCTGTCATCTGCCCCTTCTCAATTCTCTTTTAGTATCTCTGCACCTCTAGGTAACTCAGACCACAACTTAATTAAAATAAAATCACATATCAACTTAGTAAAACCCGCTCTACCCTGCCCAAAGCCCAGAGAAATAAGGCTTTTTCTTAAAGCCAACTGGGATGAAATGCGTAACTTCTTCAGCTCTTTCCCATGGAATGATTACTGCTTCAGAAACAAAAATGCCACCGAATGTGCCTCTGCATTCTCTGAAATGATTCAAATGGGCATTGAGTTATATGTCCCTTTCAAACGGGTATTTGGAAAACAGGACTCCAAGCCCTGGTTCAATAAGTCTTGCTCCGAAGCAGTCAAACAAAAAAATCATGCTTTCTATAATTGGTCTTCGACACCATCAGAGGATAATCGCGCTCTCCTCACAAAAGCCCGCGCCCACTGTAAAAAAACAATCGATAATGCGATGAAGTCCTTCATTCAGAAAAAGCTGACAGGCTAGCAGCTTGCCCCAGCAGTTCAAACCAATTCTGGTCCCTTGATAAGTATGTAAAAAGAAATTTTACAAACTCATCATTTCCACCTCTCAATCTCTCCGACAACTCGATAGCCATTGACGCCACCGACAAAGCCGAAGCTTTTGCCTCATATTTCGCGTCCAACTCAAACCTGGACGACAAAGGGCTTGAACCACCCACATACCCCCCAGTACTAATATAATGTCAGATACTGTTTTCAGGATACCAGCAATTCTAAAGATCATCCGGAATCTAAAGAACAAGTGTTCTGCTGGCCCCGACGATATCCCTGCCATTCTCATTAAAAAATGTGCCCCTGAACTTGCTCCTATACTATCCAAATTATACAATCTCTCCTATAACTCTGGAATATTTCCGGAAGCCTGGAAACTAGCCAGAATCCAACCAATTAAGAAAAAAGGCGATTCTTCCAACATAAAAAACTATCCACCCATAGCAATCACTTCTGTCTTATCCAAAATCATGGAAAAGGCCATCAACGAGCAAGTTCTACGACACTTAGAGTCAAATAAATTTATCCACGATAGGCAATACGGCTTCAGGCAATCCCGGTCGACTGGTGACATCCTATCATGTGTAACTCATATCTGGAACAAAACCTTGGAGGCCGGGAATGAGACCCTCGCGGTAGCTTTAGACATTTCAAAAGCCTTCGATATGGTCTGGCACAAAAATCTTCTTGCCAAATTGACCTCCTTCGGCCTTGCACCGAAACTCTGTAAGTTGCTCGAAAGTTTTCTTTCAGACCGTAGTATTAAGGTTGTCATCGATGGAATATCATCTTCCCCCTTCCACACCAACGCTGGAGTTCCTCAGGGATCGGTTATCTCCCCTACGCTTTTTCTTATCTATATCAACGACCCTCAAAACTTGCCCTCCAATCCGGTACATTGTTACGCAGATGACAGCACCCTACATAACGCCCCTGCATCGCATAAAAACCGTGCAGACATTGCCTCTTCAATTAATTTAGACTTATGCAAACTTAAAAACTGGGGATCCCAAAACTTAGTTAACTTCAATGCAGGGAAAACTCAGTGTTGCCTTATTTCTAGGCGCGTCGACAGAAACCTCCCAAACATATCATTCAACTCGAACTCACTAGAATTCAAGGATAAAATTTCAATGCTAGGCGTAACTCTAGGGTCTGACCTTTCATGGAATGACCATATCTCAACCACTGCTAAAGCTGCAGCGCGCAAGCTTGGTCTCCTATTTAGGTCTAGACGCTGTTATACTCCCAGTCAACTTCTTATACTGTATAAGGCTCAAATTCATCCCTGTCTCGAATATGGCTCTCATCTGTGGAGGGGTGCCTCCAAGCATTCTCTTGCTACACTGGATGCAATTCAGAAGCGAGCAATTAAACTAATAGGAGAACCGGCTCTAACCAACTCACTCGACTCCCTGGCTCACCGAAGAACCGTTTCTGCCCTTTCCCTGTACTACAGATACTATCACGGTGTCTGTTCAGTCGAGCTGAAATCAATTATCCCCCCTAATGCCCTCTTTACGAGAAACACGCGGTTTTCTAACGCTCAGCACCCCTTCGCTGTCAAATTGGATAAAAGTCGAACAAGCGCTTTCGCCAACTCTTTTATCCCTTTGACCTCCAGAGACTGGAACTCGCTCCCTGCCACCATCTTTCCCGCGACTTATAACCTTCAGCTCTTTAAGACCCGTATCCACAGATACCTTCGACCCCCGCCCAACCCATAAAATTCTTTCTTCTTCTTTTCACGATGGAGGGGCCAACCCAGGCCTTTAGGGGTTGCACCTTTTTTGGTGTAACTCCTTCTCTCATCATTATCATAAAAAAAACATTTATTAAAGATGTTTCACCTTGCACCAACACCACAATCTCTACTAATTAATTCTCATTAAAAAATGCGCCCCTGAACTTGCCTCTATTTTATCCAAGCTATTCCAACTCTCTTACGAATCGGGCATATTCCCCAAAAGCTGGAAAATAGCCAGAGTCACACCTATTCCTAAAAAAGGAGGATTTTTTCATTAGAATCTAATCTAGGGTAATGACTAAAAAAGGAAGGGAAAATCACGGATAGAATGGTCTCTCATCCTTTAGAGCTACGGCATTGCAAGAATGCTAAATACAAGTCCAGACCTGTTTCGGACTAATAGAGATAATTTCTTAATTGCTATTATTCTAGCAACAGCCTTGAGGTCTCTAAATAAAAAGATATTAAGTCAAAATGAATATCATATTTAGATATTTTAAAAATTATTAATTCACAGAAACTTGCAAGCAGCTTAGCGAGTCTTGAAAAGTTTCACTTTTTCTCTAATTATTATTTACAAACATCAAATAATTGATATTTTTTAAATTGGAATTTAATTTCAGATATATTGGAGATGAACACAAATTGGCTCTATTGCTTGATTATGATGGTACTCTTGCCCCGATTGCTGCGCACCCCGATTTGGCAATTCTTCCTCCAGAGACCAAGAAAGTTCTTGAACGCCTTAGTAATATGGCGGATGTTTACATTGCAATTATCTCTGGAAGAAGTGTTAGCAGCGTTAAGAAGATGGTAAGTTTTTCTAGATAAATATTTGTTAATTTAATTTAAATTTATTTATATAAAAACATAAGCACTTAACACCTTATTTTTTTCTATATGATCATAATGTCAGGTTGGAATCGAAGGAATTACTTATGCCGGAAACCATGGACTGGAAATTCTTCACCCAGATGGAAGTATGTTTGTGCATCCGATGCCTCTTGAATGTGAAGATAAAGTTACTGACCTTCTCAAGGCACTACAAAAGGTATTTGCTTTCGAGAAATTTATAAAATAAATCATAGAGTACAGCGTGTGCAGGGAAAGTTCGAGCATTGGCCGTACACGCTGTACGCTATTTACCCGAACCATTTCGAGCCAATTTCGACCCCCCGGCAGCTCAGAGCTCGTTTGAGATACAGAGCTGAAATTATTTAGATATAATTATGTAATCGCTCATGTAAAGAGTACAAAATTTTAATAATATAGCATAAATAGATTCTGAGTTCTGAGATATGTGCCTGAGAAAATAGCTAATTTTGGCACTGACTGACACACTGATTGACAAGTCATAAAAACCTATAGGGTACTTCAAATCATTCCAGCATCATGAAATTTCGTACTAGAGTTTGGGACACAGATAAAGGAAAAATTCCAAAAACCTAAACTTTCTATCTTTCAACCCCTAAAATGAAGGGATAAAGATCCTGTAGAATAAATTTTCATCTAATATAATTTATGAAATGACTCTAGGATGCTAAAATTTGGCATAATGGTAGAGTTTGGTGTGCTAATAAAGGAAAAATCGTAAAACCTAGACTTACTCTCTTTCAACCCCTAAAAGGTAGGGTAAATTTTCATTTTTAAATATGTAATGACTCAAGAATACTAACATTTGGCAATTTTGTAGGGTTTGGGGAATTAATCAAGGGGAAAATTAATCAAGACAACTTTACTACCCTTATCTTCTAAAATGAACGGGTGAAATTTGTAGGGTAAATTAACCACCCTCAAAAAAATAATAATAAATAAAAATAAAAGTTACATATTATATACAGATATATCATTTCGATATATAGGTGTGTATGTTTATTTGGATCAAGCAGAAGACAACCTTTTTGTTTCTCTTTGTGATTCAACAACTTTGCTACTCGGCAAAACAAAAACTTTTCAATTAAATCAAAGGAATTGTCATTCCATTGCCATTGATTATAAATTATTTGTCATGGACAACAAAGGTGGTGGAAAATTCAGAAGATTAGATAAAGAAATTTTATATCCACGAGATGCTGTTTTAATGAAAAAATGATTTTTTATTGTCAGGATAAATAAACTGAATTTGCTTCTTTCCAGTAATTTATTTTGTTTTTCAGATGGTTATTCCAAATATTTCGAGAGCGTTCTCAGCATCTCTTCCTCAGTGGAAACTGTGGGACCACACAATAGGCAAGTCAGTGAGTTGTTATAATTACAGGTGTCAAAAAAAGTACTCACCCTCTCCCCCACCAATGTGCCGACTCCATCAGTTTGTACAGAACATTGATAAAAAGCTCGATCACACAACACACACATACATATATATACAAATTTAAAATGAGACAACATACGAATATACAATTATTTACATCTCCTTATAACAAAGTCCAATGAAATTTAAAAATCGAAAAATGGTCAAGCACCAGAGCTGGTTTAAATTTAACCAACTAATTAACATATACAACGGTGCATAAACTTACATTGAATTATAATTCATTAAGGGATAAGTTGATACAACTAGGAGTGGAATTGAAATTTATTTGTGTTTATAATTTAAATTGTAAAAAATTTAACTATGATATTGTAAAGAACCGAAAATACTTAGAGATTAAGTTGAGTAAATTGAAAAATGAAAAGGGCTTGATTGGTGTTGAAAATGATCAGTTGAGTGAGGGAGTACTGAACCTATCGACAGTTGAAATTCCTGATAATGTACATAATGTTTTAAAATTTGGACCAAAATTTGTAATACCAACTACTAAATATGACCCGGGAATTACCATAAATGTTCTTTCTGATTGTGAGTATATTATAACTAATAACAAAGAGTTGATTGGTGAAAATGTGAATAATATAAGGTCGTTAATTTGTAATATACTAATAAACTATAAAAACTATTTTAATTATAACAGCCCGACCTTACAAAAAGATAAAATCATATATAAACAGATTAGGATGTGTTTAATGTGGTATAATTCCAATCGGTCAAGAGTGGTGGTAACCAAGTCAGACAAGGGAAATGTAACTGTAATAATGGAGAGGATGGAATATGAAAGTAAAATGGAAATTATGTTAAATGACACGCGTAATTATGAAATATTGAAGGCAGATCCAACAACAAAAATAACAAACGGGTTGAATAGATTGTTAAAGGGCATATCTAAAAATAATAATAAAAATGACCTCATGGATACGTTGATCACAAAAAATCCAGTCACCCCTCGCATATATGGTGTACCAAAAATACATAAAGAAAATGTACCCTTAAGATTAATAAACTCAACTATTAATGGCCCCTTATATAACTGCATGAAATACTTGTCGATTATCATTTCAAATATGAGCAAACAAAATAATAGAAACATAAAAGACTCGTTTCATGCTTATAGCTTACTTAAAGATATAGAGCTGGAGAGTGGTACGATATTAGTCTCATTTGATGTCGTATCGCTTTTCGGTTCGATACCAACAGAGTTGACATTACAGTTGATTAAGAAATATTGGCTTGTGGTAGTTGACTTAACTCCATTAAGTCTAGAGGAATTCATAAAAATCACAGAGTTCTGCCTAAATAATAGTTGTTTTAGATATAGGGATAGATATTACAAACAAATAAAAGGATTGGGTATGGGCATTAGCATGGCTCCAGCATTAGCTAACCTGGTTATGTATGATTTTCATGAGACGGTGATAGCCCGACTTCGGCCTCAATTTTTCTATCAATATGTTGATGACGCCATAACAGCCATCAACGAAGATAACATTAAAAAATTCCTAAGTGAAATTGATAATTATAATAAAGACATTAAGTTCACATATGAGGTCGAGGTCGATGGTAAGCTACCGTTTCTTGATATGGAGCTAATTAACAACAATAACAATTTACTTATAAACTGGTACAAAAAACCTTATGCGAGTGGTGTAATACTAAACTTCAATTCAAATAGTCCCCCCACTCATAAGATCAACGTAATTAGAGGTTTATTATGGAGAATGCTAAAATTAAGCAATAAATCATTTTGGAAAGAAAATATAGTCAGATTTAAAAAAATTGCCAGTTGTAATAATTACCCCCCATCATTGATAAGCAGGACGATACACGAGACCTTGAATAAGATAACAAGATCAGTACCTGTGGTTAATGAAGCTAAAATTGACAATTCTCAACCAGGGAGGCTACAGGTTATGACTTTCACACCCGCGTATCATAAGCTAAAGTTGTTGTTCTCCAAATATAAAATAGATCTAGTGCCAAAAATAGGCAATAATTTGTCTTTCCTGTTCAATAACAAAGACAAAATAGAAAAAATCAATCAATGTAATGTAGTTTATAAAATATCTTGCATTGATTGTAATAAAATTTATATAGGCACAACAGGTAGACCTATGGAAAAAAGATTATATGAACACAAAAGATCTGTGCTTAAAAAAGAGAACAACAACCAAACAGCATTGGCACAACATGCGCGGACTGAGGGTCATAATTTTGATTTTGAAAATTTTAATATAATTGACTATGAAAAAAATAAAACAAAACGTTTTTTCAAGGAATCGTGTTTCATCCAACAAAGCCTAAAAAAGACAGTAAATTACAAGGTAGACACGGGCTTTTTAATGAGGGAATACAAAATTTTAATTGAAATGACAAATAAATGAACATTTATGCTTTTTTATTAATTAATTGCGCGTGCCAGAAAGTGTAGACAATTTTGTGGTCGTTGACCTTCGCTCGACTGGTCATTAACAGTAATTAGTTGGTTAAATTTAAACCAGCTCTGGTGCTTGACCATTTTTCGATTTTTAAATTTCATTGGACTTTATTATAAGGAGATGTAAATAATTGTATATTCGTATGTTGTCTCATTTTAAATTTGTATATATATGTGTGTGTGTGTTGTGTGATCGAGCTTTTTATCAATGTTCTGTACAAACTGATGGAGTCGGCACATTGGTGGGGGAGTGGGTGAGTACTTTTTTGACACCTGTAATTATAACAACTCACTGACTTGCCTATTGTGTGGTCCCACAGTTTCCACTGAGGAAGAGATGCTGAGAACGCTCTCGAAATATTTGGAATAACCATTTGAAAAACAAAATAAATTACTGGAAAGAAGCAAATTCAGTTTATTTATCCTAACAATAAAAAATTAATATATCCAGTACACACCAAGCCAGCAAAATTCTTATGAAAAAATAATATTTATAATTAAATAGACTTGATGATGAGAGCTAAGCCTTCAGAAACTATAGTCTCAAACAAATAAATAATATATATATATATATATATATGTAAAGTGTATCTCCCGCTTATATAAATTATATTAAATTATCTGAGGTTGGTAGTATTGCATAGTGTCCTCGACTCAACTATGTTCTCACTTCTTAATAGACACATGTTATGACATGAGTGTGTATATTGATGAAAGGGCTCTTATTCAATTCTATTATACTTTCAGGTAACTATCACTTATAACTTATCTTGTATATTATCTATTGCATTTATAAATAAATCTATTATACTTTCAGAATCGTCTAACGTTCAAATTTACCCAATCCACACTCTTACAAATTGAATAAGTCGTTTGCAAACATGGACACCCAAAAATTCCACGTACACATAGTGAAAAAGAAGAAAAATTTTTAGAATCAGCTGGAGTATCAATGGACAAAAACAGTGGTATATTCTTCCAAGAGAGACAGAGATATTCAAAACCATCAAGTATTAATGGCAAATAATATTGTTATAAATGCTATTAAAGCAATTAAACCAATAAATGGATTTAGAAAAGTAAGTCTTAAATTAAATAAGGATATAATAGACAATTATTTCAGATGAAGGAGAGAATGTATGCTACCAAAATATTCCTTTAGAGGAGTACAATGAAATATCAGAGAGAGAAAGATAACCTACAAAAAAAATTAAAGAACTGGAAACGAGACTGGAAGAAAAATTCTATATTCATGAAAAAATTGAAAAGAACTTCATCTTGGAAAAATTTAATAATAAGAAAAATAATGCAAGTGAATGGATAGAAAAGTATGAAAAGGAATGCTCCAGACATAAAATCATGAAAGAAGAATAAAAATAGAAATTTGAACAATTTTTGGAAGAGACAGCAAAAATTTGTATGAATTACATAGCAAGAACAAAAAAATTCAACATGGATAGAATGGAAAAACTCATTTCTAAACCACTTCTCAAAAAAAGGTTGGTCAACTATTAGAAAAGCATATAATTACAAATACATAGAAGGATCTTTGATAGATTATCTATTGATTAAGGAAAAACTATGTACAGAAATAGAAGATAGAGATGACTACAACTTCTAAAATCAATCTAATGGTAATGGGCCTTCCTATCCACATGCAAGAAAAATTAGATATTGAAGAAATAACATCGATCGAAAAACTTATGATAGAAATAAAGAAAATAAATAATTCGACATTCGAAAGAAGAAGATTGGAAGTTACAAAAAAAGAAGACTTCAAGAAATTAATTATACCGAGACAAAAAAACCATGTGCAATATGTGAAAAAATTGGGATATAAAAACCGCTTCCATTCAACCCAAATATGTTGGAACAACACAGCTTCCATAAAGAAAAGCATAAATTTAAATGAGGAAGAAACGGAAAATGAATATTTACCTATACAGAGGACGAACAAAAAAACGATTGAACCTAGGAAAATCCAATCCACAGCCACTTATCAATAATAGGTAATTATAGACAAAAATAAACTTATAAAAGCTTATCTACGATAATGGGTCGACGTGCTCATTAATCAAACGAGAAGCTAATAAGAACAATTAAAGCAAAATTATATAATAGCAAAAGCTTATTAAAGTCTATAAGTGGAATGGATTTTTACAAAACCCAGACTACATTAAATCTAAAAATCGGAGAAATAGAAGATGAACTAGAATTTATAGTAATAAAAAATGACAAATTTAATTATGATATATTACTAGGTCTTGATGCTATAAAAAAATTCAAATTAATTCAAGATGAAAACCTGAAAATAAAACAAAGAAAAATTGATAAAATAATAGAAATAAAAGATGATAATAACATTCAAAAAAAAATAATCGAATCTCAAGAAGAAACGGAAACAAGCACACATATTATGGAAAACAAAGAAATAAATATCGATCATTTAAATAAAGAAAGACAAGAAGAACTAAAGAACATGACTCAACGAATATCAATCATGTTTTGCAAAAAACAAATTCGATATTGGCAAGATTGAGGATTTTGAAGCACAAGTCAAACTTAAAGAAGATAAGTACATAGCAAAAAAACCTTATAAGTATTCACACAAGAGACCAAGAAGAAATAGAATATCAAGTTACGGAGTTACTGAAGAATAAATTAATTGAAGAATCTGAGTTCCCCATAATGCGTCCCCAGTTACACTAGCTTACAAGAGAGAAGAAGGAAAAAAACAAGGTTATGTGTTGATTATTCTGAATTGAACCGAATCGTAATCCAAGATGCACAACCATTTCCAAAGATTGATGATATAATTATGGAAGTAGACAGATGTAAATGGTACACATCAATAGATATGAACTCAGCATTTTGGTCCATACCTATAAGAGAAAAGATCAAAAGAACAGCATTTGTGACCCAGAAAGGACATTGGCAATGGAGAGTGTTACCATTTGGATATAAAAACAGTAGTGCGATCTTCCAAAGAGTTTTGGCAAAATACTATAAGAAGAAACAATATGGAAAAAATTTTGTGTAAATTACATAGATGACATCCTAATATTCTCAGAAACGTTTGAAGAACATATGAAACATCTAAAACTATTATTTAGAAGTTATAAAAAAACAAGGATATAAAAATAAAAATGGAAAAAATGCGAATTTGCAAAACATTCAATAAAATACCTTGGACATATTATAGAAAACGGAAAAAATATACCCTATTAAGGACAACTTACAATCCATCAAAGATTTAGAAAGACCCAAGAATAAAAGAATGGTACCGTAAACTAATTGGAAAGATAAATTTTTACAGAAAATTTATTAGACCATTGTACACAAAGATTGAGCCCACTTTACAATCTATTAAAAAAGACTCCAAATTCAAATGGACAGAAGAATGCGAAAAAATGTTTTCTGGAAACAAGCAATATCTAATAACACCACCGGTTCTGGCTATATTTGACAATAAAAAGGATATAGTATTAGAGGTGGATGCAAGCTAGATTAGGAGTAGGAGCAGTGCTGAAGCAAGTCCAAGAAGATGGAAGCTTACATCCAGTGGGCTATTTCTCAAAAAAATTGACACCGGGTCAAATGAAGAAAGAAGTGATGTTTATAGAATGTTTAGCCATGAAAGAGGCAATCATATATTGGCAATACCTACTTATAGGAAAATCATTTACCCAATCCACACTCTTACATATATATATACAGATATATCATTTCGATATATAGGTGTGTATGTTTATTTGCTTCAAGCAGAAGACAACCTCTTTGTTTCTCTTTGTGATTCAACAACTGCTACTCTCAGCAAAACAAAAACTTTTAAGTTACATATTAGCATAGAAAAAGAAGAGAAATCCTACCCAAAACATTCTGTGAATAAAAAGAAATCTAGGCATATCCTAAAAAAAAAAAAATATTCCGATGAATTGATAACCTCCTCCTTTTTTTTGAAGTCGAATAAAAAACAGGTAAAGTTCGAAAAAGTAGTGAAATCTAGTGTGCAGCCAAGTTCTTACACTGAATTCGCACAAATGGATTACTGTACTATCTTTTCATTCATAGCTAAATACTTCCCTGACTTATCAAGAAGTAAAAATCTCACTCAGAACACTGTGAAAAAACAGGCCAAGTTCGAAAAAGTAGTGAAATCTAGTGTGCAGCCGGATTGAATACGCCAAGAAAAATTAAGTTGAGAAAGTTGTAATTTCAATTAAAATGCTGTCTTTCCACTTTGAATGGCAATCTAAATTTACGGGTTTTAAATTTTTAATTTAAATATTTTCATGGAACTTGGATGGTCACGAATTTAGGTTATTTAGCCTCACGGCATAATGCATATTAGCCAAGTTTCATGAAAATAATTTAAAATAAAAATTTAGATTGTCATTCAAAATGGAAAGAATTTTAATAGTAAGTACTATTTTCTCAACTTAATTATTCTTGGCAAGTTCAACTTGGCTGCACACTAGATTTCACTAGTTTTTCGAACTTGGCCTGTTTTTTCACAGAATGTTCTGGGTGGGATTTTTACTTCTTGATGGGTTACGGAACTATTTGGCCATGAATGAAGGGATAGTACAGTAATCCATTTACGCAAATTAAGCGAAGTAAGAAGCATTTAATATATTTTTATTTTATTAATCACAGCAGAAGGAAATAAGCCGGCCATACGGAATTGGGACCGCATAACCAAGAGTTCCATACCTTATAACTTTCAAAATTTTAGTTATCAAATTCGATCTTATTTGTCAATGATAATCATGGATTGAAGAGATTGGAATTTTTTCATAATTATAAGTCATTTCCAAATGCCGACGAATACAAAAATTACCTAAAAATGATCAAATCGGGGCTTTCTCACATCGAAATTCATTTTAAAAAATTAAGCTTTATTCTACTTAAAGGGATCTTTAAAGGCGTATACTTTAACCCTTATGATTAAAATATTGTTTATTTTATCTAAAAAAAAATTTTAAAAAATTTATCAGAATTTCAATAAATGGTTTACATAATCCTTTATAACTATTGTTTCTGATAGATATGCAAAAATGGAGCCTGGATCGAAAATAAAGGACCTTTACTCACTTTTCACTATCGAGAGACTCCGTCTAAGTTAAGGCCTGCAATGGTAGTTAAAGCAAAGAAGTTGATTGAAGATGCTGGTTTCCGAGCTGTCCAAGCCCATTGCGCCTTGGAAGCCAAGCCGCCTGTGCAGTGGAACAAAGGAAGAGCCTCTTTTTATATTCTCCGAACTGCTTTTGGAGTTGATTGGTGTGAAAGAATACGCATAATTTATGCTGGGGATGATATTACAGACGAAGATGCAATGCAGGTAACCATTTTATTATATCTAGTATGTAAATAGATGTTCATCCTATTACTCTTCCGAATTCTCAACCCTTTCCTTCCTCCTTTTCATCCCCTGACATAATTGAATTCTATTAATTAATTGAAATTCTTTGAAATAGGCTCTTAAGGGCATGGCTGCAACATTCCATGTGGCGCCTTCTCACATTGTGAAGACGGCAGCTGAAAGACGACTTCCCAGCACGGACAGTGTTCTCACCATGCTCAAATGGGTAGAAAGACATGTCGGGCGACGAGAAATTTGTCATGAATCGGAAACCGGCTCTGTAAACCCTCGACGTAGCAGCTATAGTAAAAATCAAAAAAAGTCTTGCGTTAAGATGGAAATGTCATATGTTCACGATGAGAACACAAATGTTTGCTCTGAGTAGTGCTAACAGTGACTTATTATTAATTTTCGGTGAAAAATAGTTATTATAAGAAAAACATTGAAAAAAAAACTAAAAACACCTCTTGTTTTTTTAATGCTATTAATTAAAATTAAAATTGATTATAATATAAAGAATGATATATAATTATTATAAATGTTTTGGGTGAATTCCGAAAAGTACCTACTATTATTCAAATTGAGCTGAAATTATCTACTACTACGTAAAGGCAGGAGAGAAACACTTAAGGCATTTTTAACATAGGTATTATAATCGAGATATAGAATTTTCAAAATTGTTTTTTCGCTAATTTGAATTTGCCATTATGTTTGATTGGACAATGATTTCTCTCATCTCTCATATTGGGTTCAGTGGTGTGCAGGGACGGATTTCCCACTAGGCATACTAGGCCAGTGCCTAGAGGCGGCACGACTCTGTGGAGGCACGGCCTGACGATATAATTACAAAATTTTATAATAAAGAAATTTTAAAAAAATAGTTTTTTTTATTCAATTTTATGTAATTTTATTCCTATTTTAAAAGTAAGAAAAAAAGACTCGTTATTTAAATTGTGCAGTAAAAATTAGTGCTTAATTTTGTTTATATATTTTTTTACTTTATCCAATGCGAAGCATGGGAGAAAGTATTGTAATCGCTCTCGCGGCAAGCGCGACTTCAAAGGGTCCTCACGTAAAGACTACGGAACCCATGGACTCAATTAAGGTCACAAATTGAATTATTCAATGAGATTGAAATTTAGCACATGACGGTTTTGCCAAAAATTACCTGGAATCTCGTCGAGAGGCCAAAAAGTGACATTTTTTTTGCAAGTGCGTGGGGAGGGATGGATGGATGGATGGATGGATGTGTGTTATCGTTTTTTTCGTCCACGATTTTTTCCACACCTTTGCGCCGATTGAAATGAAATTGAAAACCTACCATTAGTTTAACAAAATGAAGCGCTGATTAGTTTTTGGTACATATCGGTCCACAAACATTAGTACTTTATTTCGATACTTTTTTAGTTTTTTTAAATATCTTGAAAATGACTTAACCAATTTTGATGAAATTTAATATCCTAATTAGGTACCTTGGGGACCACAAAAAAGGTTAAATAAAGTTTTTAGTAAAATCATATTTTAAAGTACTTTACTCCTAGAGTAAAATAATACTTTTTTTTTTAATTTTAAATTCTTTAAAATTTATTCATTTGATCGTTTTAATATAGCTCATTTAACCTAACTTAAGTAAGAATGGTTAGGCTTCTCGCTGTGAAATGGTAAAAATTTGGGAGGAAATTTTATAAGTAACCATAGCAACCGCGTTGTTTTCTTATCCGTTACCATTGCTGACGACATGGAGGAATCGACTTAAAATCAAAAATAGAGATTGATTCTCATCTAGTACTTGAGGAACAACCATTCTATATTGGATTTTTGACATTTCGGTTTTTATTGGTAACCATTGCTGAAGACATAGAGGAATCGAGTTAAAATCAAAAATAGCGATTGATTCTCATCTAGTAATTGAGGAATAACCATTTTATATTGGATTTTTGACATTTCGGTTTTTATTGGTAACCATTGCTGAAGACATAGAGGAATCGAGTTAAAATCAAAAATAGCGATTGATTCTCATCTATTACTTGAGGAATAAAAATTCTACATTAGATTTTTGACGCTTCGATTATTATTGGTAGCCATTGCTGAAGACATGGAGGAATCGAGCTTAAAATCAAAAATAACGATCGATTCTCATCTAATACTAGAGGAATAACCTTATTGCATTCCATTTTTGATGTTTTGACTATTAATGGCAACCTCTACCGAAAACGTTGATGAATCGACTTAAAATCAATATAGACTAAATTCTTTTTTGGTAAACAACTCAAGCTTGAGTTGTTTGTCATAAAAGAATTTTGTCTTTTTGATTTTAAGTCGATTCTTCCATTTTCAGTAGAGGTTGCCATTGATAGTCAAAACATCAAAAATGGAATGCAATAAGGCATTCTCTAGTATTAGATAAGAATCGATCGTTATTTTTGATTTTTAAGTCGATTCCTCATGTCAGCAATGATTACCAATAATAATCGAAGGGTCAAAAATTTAATGTAGAATTATTATTCCTCAAGTAATAGATGAGAATCAATAGCTATTTTTGATTTTAAGTCGATTTCACCATTTCTTCAGCAATGGTTGCCAATAATAACCGAAAAGTCAAAGATCCAATGTAAAATTGTTATTCCTCGACTGTTAAATGAGAATCGATCATTATTTTTGAATTAAAGTCAACATGAACTGCAAATTGCAAGTGATATCTGATTAATAATAAAGGAATAAACATATTAATATTTCAAATGAATTTGGATAAAGTTTAGCAACGATCCGTTGCAATTTTTTTTATTTCAAAAAAGATTAAAACTAAAAAAAATAGGCAAAAACACCAATTTTTTCTTTGCCGATTATTTAGATTTTAATTTTCTTTATTTTCTTTGAAAGACGGACTGTTAAGCGAAATAAAAGTGGGTTATAATGAAAGCCAGCCCATAAATTATTTACTTTTATTCAATTTCCGACGTCCTGGAGACTTTTTTCTCTCCTTCTTCAGGGTATTGAATAGTTATTGCTGGGTGAGTATAACTCGGTTCCCATTTGTCTCTCTTGTAAATTACAAGTTGTAAATATTGTTTCTATCACTGATAGGAGAGACAAATGGGAACCGAGTTATACTCACCCATCAATAACTATTCAATACCCTGAAGAAGGAGAGAAAAAAAGTCTCCGAATCGTCGGAAATTGAATAAAAGTTAAAGACTTAATAGAGGAGTTCTCAATGGTTAAAAGTACGAGGAAACCAATGTAAGGGAACATAATAAAGACTTCCCAAAGTAGAAAACATTGATACGTTACTTTATTTTTGTTAATTTTTCTTTTTATTCAAGTATTTCAATAATAATGTATTTTTTAGTTTGTAAAAGAATAGACCTTTTCAAATGTAATTAAAATTAAAAAAGTAACTCTCGGTGTTTTTATGAACACCCGTTTATGGACTCGTTATATTTAGTTTTTTTTTTAACAATGATTTTGGCACAGATGTGACATGTTTAAAGGGGGCTCCAGTCAGAATAGTGCCTAGGGGCGAAATATTTATAAATCCGTCTCTGGTGGTGTGTTGAAGGAGAAAAATGAATATGATCTTTAAGGAGGTTCTTTCGTGAGAATCCACACAAAAATGATAGAAAACGATCTTATTTTATCGATTTCATCTATCTGAAATATCTGTATATCTATAATATAAGAAAATAGCATTTTGATTAAGAATTTTGTAGTTTAAATGAAGTTGTGTGAGGGGATTCAATCTCCTCTCTCCGAGAGCGAATCAACTAGAAATGGCCAAAAGTTTTATTTATTTTCTCATTGGATATTTGTTCAAATGTATTGAAGTTTCATATCTGTGTGTTGTTTTTATTCATCTTTTTTGTCAAATAATTATTATTAGGAAATTTGCATTTTAAAGGGTAGTTTATTTGAAGTCCAATTTAAAAAACGCTAATAACTTGGTTGAAATTTTTTTAAAAAAGATGAAATTGATAGATATTATAAAACATATAATTATTAATCATTTAACTCAATTTTGAACGAAATCGATTAAGTGCTTTTTGCGAAAATTGTCAAAAACCCCAAAAACCGTCTATGAAAGGCCGTTTTAGAAACATTTTAAAATTCACCTCCATGTCACAAGTCAATTTTTCGTTTCATGTGACTTTTTAAACTTTTTTCAAAGGTATCTCGTGCTTTCAAAAAACATCCTTTTTTGACGGTTCAGATGTTTTTTGACCATTTTCTCAAAAAGTACTTTTTCGATTTCGTTCAAAATTGAATTAAATGATTGATAATTAATTGTTTTATCATATCTATTTATTTCATATATTTTAAAAATTTAAAAAGTTATTAGCGCTTTTTCAATTTGGACTTTAATTAAACTACCCTTTAAAATGGAAATTTCCTAAAAATAATTATTTGCTATAAAGGATAAATAAAAACAACACTCAAATATGAAATTTCGGTAGATTTGAATAAATATCTAATGAGGAAAAAAATAGAACTCTTGAGCATTTCTAGTTGATTCGCTCCCGGAGAGAGGAAATTGAGTCTTTTCACGCAATTTCTTTTAAACTAAAAAATTCTTAAATGAATTTTACTTTAAAGGACATCATAGATATTAGAGAAATATTTTTACATTGCATATCAGAGAGGTTCGTCCCCTTAGGAATCGAACCCAAGCGCTAACTAAGCTTGCCGGGCCAGTAGCCAAACCCTTAAGACAAATCTCTCTCTGACATGCAACATATATAAGTATTATAGCTAGATTTTTCACTCCCTTCAACTCAAAGGGAATAGTGAAAATTCCTGCTAAACTGAAAAAAGTTTTCAGTGACGGACCCATGGATTTTACAGTGAAAACAAAGATTTAAGTATCTTTTGGGTATCTTTTTTGAAAAAAGATGAAATTACTTCAAAAATCAACTCCAGTACTATAATATTATTAAATGAATTTAACTTTAAAGGACATCATAGATATTAGAGAAATATTTTTACATTGCATATCAGAGGTTCGTCCCTTAGGAATCGAACCCAAGCGCTAACTAAACTTGCCGGGCCAGTAGCCAAACCCTTAAGACAAATCTCTCTCTGACATGCAACATATATAAGTATTATAGCTAGATTTTTCACTCCCTTCAACTCGAAGGGAATTTTCACTATTCACTTATATATGTTGCATGTCAGAGAGGGATTTGTCTTAAGGGTTTGGCTTCACTGGCTCGGCAAGCTTGGTTGGCGCTTGGGTTCGATTCCTAAGGGGACGAACCTCTCTGATATGCAATGTAAAAATATTTCTCTAATATCTATGATGTCCTTTAAAGTTGGATTCATTTAATAATATTATATACTGGGTTGATTTTTGAAATAATTTCCATCTTTTTTCAAAAAAGACACCCAAAAGATACTTAAATCTTTGTTTTCACTAAAAAATTCTTAATCAAAATGCTATTTTTTTTATATAATATACATACTGTGAACCTTCAGATGGATGAAATCGATAAAATAAGATCGATTTCTATCTCATAATTATCTATAATTATTTTGGTCTGTTACATGCATAGGATGTCTCGACATCAGACACCTTTATTTTATTTTATGTTTATTTGTCATTGATTCAAGTCCATCCACTCTAGAATATTGGAATATTTTTTAACGCGTAAACTATTGATTTTAGACATTTCAGTCATATTAACTTTTCAGTTTTAAATTAAATGTTTTTAATAATGGTCATTATATAAATGTGTGTACCTGAATGGGTTAGACAGTGATTGTGAAATTTATTTGGAATGTTACATAAATCCTGCTTAGATATTTTACATATTCAAAAAATGTAATGAAGAAACATTTTGATATTTTAATTTACTAAAAGAAAGTTCATTTTTATAATTAGCAGCCTGACTATTTAAGTAGCTAGAGAGAATTAAAATTTCAAAAATAACTACTTTTTTTGAGAAAAGTAAATATTATTTAAAAAAAAATAAGCGGTTTTAGATAAAGTGTGGCTCAGTATTAAGGTGAAATTTTTCAATTAACTTTTCTGACGGAAATTAAATGTACTTTAATAAAAGTCCTTATATGATCTGAGGGCACGGCAGCGCCCCAGCCATTTTCGATTAGAACGGGGGTTCGTGCACTGCCAGACTACCCTTTAGAGGAAACAACCAACTCAGGCCATTTTGAGGCCTCTGTAACTTTGTACTGGAAACCTCTACATGGCTGAAATTTTTTTCCATAATACTGCTCCATAAGCTTAACTAAATTACAAATTTTCATATTTATATTTTTTATCCTGTCCAAGTTACAAGAAGCCAAATATAGGCTCTTTCGTCACTCACTCACTCACTCATCAAAATTCTAGAGTACTTCCGCTGATCCTAGAATGCTGAAATTTGGCATGCTGGTAGAGTTTGGGGTACAATTAATGGGAAAAATCCAAAAATCGAAACTTTCCCTTCTTCAGGACCTAAAATGAAGGAGTGAAAGTTATAGGCTAAATTAACATATAGTGAAAACACAATGAACTTAGAATACTGAAATTTGGCACACTGGTAAAGATTGGCACATGAATAAAAGAGGAACTTGAAACACCGAAACTTTCACTTCTTCAGGGCCCCAAATGAAGGGGTGAAAATTATAGGCTAAATTAACATACAGTGAAAATATATTGATCCTAGAATGTTAAAACTTGGAATGGTGGTAGAGTTTGGGATAAAATTTATGGGAAACATCCAAATATCGAAACTTTCCCTTCTTCAGGACCTAAAATGAAGGGGTGAAAGTTATAGACTAAATTAACATATACTAAAAATTCAATAAACCTAGAATGCTGAAATTTGGCATACTGGTGAAGAAAGAATGGCACACTAATTAAAGAGGAACTTGAAACACCGAAACTTTCACTTCTTCGGGGCCCGAAATGAAGGGGTGAAATTTATAGACTAAATTAACATACAGTGAAAATATATACTAGATGAAGAAGGAGGTATCAGCCAAAAATGGAATCGCTGGGTTCAATAAAACACCTTTAATGAGACGTTTCGGTCTCAATTTATTTGGCCATCTTCAGTCAATTAGGCTAAAAAAAAATTTTAACCTAATTGACTGAAGATGGCCCAAATAAAATTCAGACCGAAACGTCTCATTAAAGGTGTTTTGAAGTTGCCATCGGTGGTGATGCCTCCTCCTTCATCTAGTACAGTTTCAACACAGTCACGAACTCTAAAAATATACAATGAAAATATATTGATCCTAGAATGCTAAAACTTGGCATATTGGTAGAATTTAGTAGGTACATTAATAAAGAATGAAATCGCAAAACCGAAACATTTCCTTCTTCAGGGCATAAAATGAAGTAGGTGAATTTTGATTGATAAATTTTCATTATTTCCAGTATGGTGGTAGAGTTTGGTGCGTTAATAAAGGGTGAAATTGAAAAACCGAAACTTTCCCTTCTTCTGGACATAAAATGAAGTGGTGATATTCTAGCAATAAATTTTCATTATTTTCGGGATGATGGTAGTGTTTGGGACGTTATTAAAGAGTGAAATCGAAAAACCGAAACTTTCCCTTCTTCAGGGCATAAAATGAAAGGGGGGGGTATTTTTTGTTCAATAAAATTTCATTATTTTCGTGATGGTGGTAGATTTTGGAGCGTTAATAAAGGGTGAAATTGAAAAACCGAAACTTTGCCTTCTTCAGGGCATAAAATGAAGGGGGTGTATTTATTTGTGCGATAAAATTTAATTATTTTTGGGATGGTGGTAGATTTGAGGGCGTTAATAAAAGGTGAAATCGAAGACCGAAAATTTCCCTTCTTCAGAACATAAAATGAATGGGTGAAATTTCTAGACTAAATTAACATATAGTGAAAATACAATGACTCTAGAACGATGAAACTTGACATACTGGTATAGCTTGGTAATTTTTTTCATTTCACATGTCCCTCTAAATTTTTTATTGAATTCACATTTTTGGTTGAAATTATTTTCATAAAACTTGGCTTCTACGATTATTATGTATGTCACGATTTACTAGTTACCATATCATGAGATCTTAATAAAAGAGGATGGAAGGGCTAAAAGGGAGAGGTGGAGGCCCTATCAAACAATAATAAAAAAAATAATCTAATGCGTAAAAGCCAAGTTTTATGAAAATAATTTCAACTAAAAATCTGAAATCAATAAAAAATATAGATTGACATGTGAAATGAAAAACTTACTAATATATTCTCGACTCATTTAATAAATTGATGATATTGAACTTGGCAGCACATTAGATCTCACTACTTTTTTTTGGCAAACGGATTTTATTAATCGAACTTGGCATTTTTTTACACAAGTGTTTTTGTTGAGATTTTATTTACCTCGAAGTGTTAGGCAGTAATGGTGAAATTTAAGTGGAAATTGAGATAAATACTCCCTATAAAACTCACAGTTCACCCCTAGAAAAATAGAAATTCCATTCTTACGAGCCATCACTTATGTATTTCTCATTAAATTATTTACTTATTTCCAAAATTTGACAATTCTACTAAAAAGTTAGTTGATCTCTAATCGGATTATCGTAATTGAAACCTTGTGGTGATTATCAGCCTTCTGGCTACCGGCCCTAGGAAAACTCCCTAACTACCCCAATGATCACGACCACCCCATTTTGAGTCACGAAACTAAATTTTGGGGCTGAAAAAAATAAAATGACAATGAAAAAATTATATTGGGCAGCGATCAAAAATAAATTCAGAATAAGCTAATGGGGCCATCCACATGACTTTACCATACACCTGGCCCCTCTCTCCTATTTTTGAACCCCTCCTCTTCTGAGCCACTATCAATTTCATTTAATTAGACATTTTCATAAGGTTATATAGGGTGCATAGGCGAAAATTTCATACAAATCGATCAAAGGGTCTATTGACGACTTATATTGATAGTTCTACTTTTTGAGCTTTCCCTCTTCCCCAATTTTAGTCACCGAAAGAATAATTACTCTCTATTATTTTAGGACAGTTTTATAGTAATTTCTAATTATTCTTTTTTTTTTATTATTATTATTTTAAAAGTTTTATAATTTAAATCGTTTAACCTCTCCGGAATTAATTTTTGATTCTTAATCTCAATATACAAAAACTACATGTGAAATTTCAATTGATATTCACACTAGTTTTTGATCTAGAGTGTAGGCACATAAAATTTGGTAATATACTGTTACTGGCTGCGCGTGTTTGATGTCGCCGCCAGTGTTAGTGGTGGGGGTTTCTGACGCTAACTAGGATATCGGAAGGGGTTGGTTGTCGGAGGAGAGGGGAATACCCCTGTGCCCCGACGGTGGTTCCAACCATGAGGGAAGATAAGGTAGTGGATGATGAATAATCAAAAACAATTGAGCATACCATATTTTGGTGGTAACTGAATTAACTCGATTCGAGTTGACGCATTTATAACATTCAAAGAAAATCATGGCTCACGCCACTCAATGCATTGACTCGACTCTCATTAATTCATTGGTTTATTATTTCATTAATGATTGATTGACTCACGTAATATACAATGTGTTTAACAATTTGACTGTTGAGTACTTAAAGAATTATTACTACAATTGTCTTAAAGTATTGTTTAGTTGAATAAACTATTTGTATGAGGTCGCAGTGCGATCTAGCGGAGACCGGACACCACACCCCTTCACCCCTTTTTTTTTAATTTTGGGTGGTGAGTGCAATGTTACAATGTAAATAAGGTGTGTTATGTAATTATTTAGCCACCGATTTTTTTGTAACAAAAATATAAAATCTAACATACAAACTTAATAATATTGATGCTTTTGCATCTGTTCATGTTGAATAACAATCATATTTATTATTAAATAATTTTAAACTTATTTTTATATTTATTATAATTAATTATTTAATTGACATTGATAAAAATTTTGTTTTATATTCTATTGTGCAATAATTTTAATTATAAAATTTGTTTATATTTATAAAAATGTTGTTTGAAATATTATTTTAACTTATTGAATAATTTGAACATTAGTAGAATTATTTGATTTTACTATTATGTTAACAAATTTTTTTACAATAAATAAAATATTTGCTATTGCAAGTTTGCTTTGTTTTTCTAAAAAATGCATTATTTTTAAACTATTTTATTCTTAGCGAATTTTAATGAATATATATGCCGAGTATTTTCTGGGTTACATAAATATCATTGACTAGTTTTAATACATTTAATGTTTACCTAATTAGATTTGTAATCTAATAGGTTTTTTATTCTTCTTCCGATTCTAGTTTTATATTGATTATTAGTATTCGGGGATTCACTTAAGTTTTTATCACTTAACACTGTCTTCGGTGGTGTATAGGGGCTAAGGAGGGTTTCTTCAGCCACCTGCTCGTTGACAATGTAAGCTTCAGCCTGTCGATTGAAACTATTGCTTCTTTGTTTTTGTTTTGAATTTTAAAATGTTTTGACTGTCTTTCCAGAATTTTGTAGGGGTCTTCGTAAGGTGCCTATAATGATTTTTTTAGTTTATCTAAAGAAGTCTGTACATGTGTTCAGGTCTTTGTGAACAAAAACATTCTGTCTGTGTAATTGTGGATTAGGCAATGGCCTCAATATCTTCAGTTTCTTCCGGAGGTTCTTTACGAATTCCTCTTCGTCGACATCTGGTTTTGTATCATTTTTCAATAGCAGATCGCCTGGAATCGTTAATGTCGTTCCGTAAACGAATTCTGCTATTGAATGGTTATTTTCTGGGCGTATGGCAGTTCTAAGACCTAGCAATACAGGTGCTATAGATTCTGACCATCTCGTGCGCTCTTATTGCCACTTAATGTTCTGTGGAACCGTTCAACCTTGCCGTTCGACTGCGGATGGTAGGCAGTCGTTCGGTTCAGCTTGATTCCACATATTTCAGACACTCCCCTGAATAAGTTGGACTCGAATTGCCTACCTTGATCCCTTATTAAAGTGTGTGGAGTGCCAAATCGGCAAATCCAGTTTTTGAAAAATTCACTGGCTATGTTCTCTGCTGTTATGTTCTCTAACGGAATTACTTCCGGCCAGTTAGTGAAGCGGTCAATGCAAGTTAGGCAATGCGTATAGTCGTTTGATGGCGGTAACGGGCCTACCAAATCGACATGAACAGTGTGAAATCTGGTATCGGGTTCGATGTATTTTGCCGAATTCAGATTTAGTGCGTCTCGACACTTTATTTTTCTGGCAGCTCCGGCAAGCTCTCGACCAGTTTTGATTTGGCTTTCCATTTCGGGCCAAACGTATTTGTTTTTGATTATTTTCGTGGTTGCCTTCACTCCTGGATGAGATAAGTTGTGACATTGTTTGAATATCTCATATCTAAAATCCGAAGGAATGAATAGGCGGATGGTGTCGGTTGTGCAATCGCACCATATTTATTTTCCACATAATGTCTCTATCTTCTTATACTTTTTGTAATATTTCTTTAATTCCTCGTCTTTTTCTTGGCTGGTAGCTATATCTCGTCGTAGTCGATCTTTATGGTGATCTCTTCTACGCGAGATAGCGTATCTGCTACTATATTTTCAGAGCCACGAATCTGCACAATCCTAGTTGAAAATTGCGAGATGTACTGCAGTTGTCTTAACTGGCGAGGAGAACATTTGTCTTCCTTTTGAGAAAATGCATATATCAACGGTTTGTAGGTCCATATGGACGAAAAATCGTAGAAAGTTCGTTCTTATTCTAAAATATTTGTATTTCCAATACAGGGAGCCAATTAGATTTGTGACTTTTTAATATTTAATAAATTCGCCTATGAGCGATTGTTTCATTAGAATTTGATCAAAGAAAAACACGAAAAATGATGGAGATAGAATGAACCCTATTCCTTTAGAGCTAAGCCATTGCAAGGATGACAAAAACATGTCCAAACTTATTTGAGACTATTAGATAATTTATTAATTTCTATTTTTTTATAGAACTACAATACTGCACCACCCCGCAACGCTTCCCAATTTTTTCGGATCTATTATTTGTTAATTATACAAATATTGTCCCTATTTAAATTAGAATAAAAATACACTTACAAAAAACATACAGCTACAGTCTAGAAAAATAATAAAGTGCAGTGCCCTTTCTAAAATAGGCTAGGCTATATAAATTTTAACTTTTATTAATTATTTAATAAATGTGCGGATGAGCGATTCTTTCATTAGAATCTTATCAAGGAAAATTACTAAAAAAAAAACGCGGATAGAATGATCTCCTTTCTTAAGAGCTAAGGCATTTCAAGGATGCCAAATACAAATCAAAGTAATATTCTAGAAAAATATTAAAATCGAAAAGTTTGGTATAAGAACTTTTTCGATGCCCCTTTTACCATTGAATTCTCATCTTATAACAAAAGACTCAATAGTATCATATATCCTAATGATTTAAAATCATTAGTTTTCTTTTTGAATGACATTCTCCTAGGCATTATGTTATTTAATAATAGAATTATTTATTCGATCCTAATTCTACAATAATTGATTTCGGAGTCCTGAGCCCCTGGAGCGAGCCCTTGTCGCCAGTTCCAGTGGTGTAGTCGTATATTTATATAGGCATATTATTCAATTTGAATATCTGAAAAGATTAATTTATTTCAAAACTCTAGACTATACTAGTATTTTTTAGTGAATTTATAATAATAGGAAAAAATAATCATTAAAATTCAATATATTAGATGGAACCGAATCGACTGTCTTGAGAGAAACTTCTTTCGATAGCTAAGAAAGCAATCTTATTAAATCAATTTCAAATAATAGTAACAGGACCTAATGATTTTATAATAACATAGTAAAATAATAAATCATTTCAATTAAATACCCCCTTCCTTCTGAGTCTTGGGTGGCTATGCTGGATGAAAAACATACCTATCTATCTATATATATAAAATCCTTTGTGTGTATGTACGCGATCGACCCACGCCTAAACCACTGAACGTATCGAAACCATATTCACACTATATATTTGCTTAATGCTCGCGATGGTTTATCTAAATTTTGAGCCAAATCGGTTTGATTTTATTTTTTATTTTTTTATTTAATTGATTGACAGATAATATCTATAGAAATAGAGCTTCTAAAATTGGCCAAGCAAACAATACATTATCCCTGCCCTGAAAGGTCAGGTCTTAAACAATGAAACCCCTCTTAACAAAAGAAAGGGAATACAGGTAGTCAGGTCAAAATTTCAGAAACTTTTTTTTTATTTATCTATCTATATATATATAAAATCCTTTGGGTGTATGAACGCGATCGACCCACGCCTAAACCACTGAACGTATCGAAACCATATTCACACCATATGTTTGCTTAGTGCTGGGGATGGTTTACCTAAATTTTGAGCCAAATCGGTTTGATTTTATTTTTTATTTTTATATTTAATTGATTGACAGATAAGATCTATAGAAATAGAGCCTCTAAAAAGGCCAAGCAAACAATACATTATCCCTGCCTGAAAGGTCAGGTAGTCAGATCAAAATTTCAGAAACTTTTTTTTTTTAAGATAATAAAATCTATTTTGAATACAGACATTTAATTTTATTATATATATATATATATATATATATATATATATAATCCTTAGTATGTATGTGCGTGATCGACCCATGCCTAAACCACTGAACGTATCGAAACCATAATCACACCATATGTTTGTTTAGTGCTCCAAATGGTTTATCTAAATTTTGGGCCAAATCGGTTTGATTTGATTTCACACGATTTTACATAATTAAATTAATTATTCTCAGGTAGAATGCCAATTGGGGTTTTAAAAGGTTTATCTTTTTCTTTTGTACCCAGGCAGACAATGGGTGTGGGTTAATTCATTGTTCTCAAAGGCCTTGAAGAAGTATTATGATTATATTATAGATATATTTTGTTTTCCCTAAACTTTATAATTAAACTGTTTCACAGAAATACACCATTCTCTCTTAAGTAAAAAGAAAAATTCATATTTTTAAATGTGATTATTTTATTGTTATTAGTTGGCTAACCTGAGCCTGTCGGAAAGAAACATTCCAAATCTTAATCAATGTTTCTTATTATAAATACATTTCCCAGTATCTCAGTGCATTACATACAACGAATCATGGTGCATGCCTAGCATTACGATTGTTAGAAGAAGATTGCATTGGGATACAACTCTTGCCGATGCTGCTCTCGGTTCATCGCCACATCAAATACGATGTTTGTTTGCCATTTTATTGACAACGTGTTTTCCAACTAACCCGCCTAAATTATGGGGAAAATATAAGGCTTCAATGAGTGAAGATGTATTACATGCTCTACGTAGAATTCGAGGAGATCCAGATATAAATTTCTCGCCAGAAATATATAATGAATCTTTGATTAAGTTGGAAGATTTATGCATGATCATTTCGAATCAACCACTAATTAAATTAGGGATGCCATCAGCTAATCGGCCAGTAAGTGATTTATTTAATCGCGATATGCAACGTGAACAATCGTACAATGTTGATGGTTTAAATGCATATGTTCAAGCAAATGGAACCAAAATTGTTACCAGAACAAAAATTACTTTATGATAAAATTAATGCATGCAGTCGCTGCTCAAGAAGATGGTTTCTTTTTTGGATGCACCAGGTGGAACAGGAAACATTTTTAATTTCGCTCATATTGGCACAAATGACATCATCTGGAATTGCTGCCACTTTATTAGACGGAGGAAAAACAGCACATTCAACACTAAAAATATTATTGAACATTCAAACAAATGAAAATGCTGTATGTAACATTAAAAAGAATTTTTGGAACTGTACATAAATCAAAATTCATTCATGTATAAGAAAATATTAGAAAGAGTAAATCTATGCTTCGTCGTTGAATTATTTAACCTATAATCTTCAAACTAACGTAAGAGAGAAAAAGTGAATGAAATGAAAAGAGAGAGAGGAATACTAGAAGTTTCACTTCCGTCGTGCGTAAGCATGACACTCAGAATTTTTATTTTCCTTTCGCAATGAGTTAGATTATTTCTTGAAGCTGATTTTTAATTAATAAAATACGAGTATATTTAATTAAAATACAGTTGAACAAAATTATATTGCAAACAAACTTTTGGCCGTCTCGAGACGCTGCCCGCCAGGGCCACCCGCCCGGAGGGCCAAGGTGCAGATGGCGTGCCGGAGGCACGCGCGCACGCTTGTGTATATATATAATACATCTAATCGAATATTTAAATTATTTTATTTTTGTCATTATATTAAATATTCTCACATTTATGATAAATCTATTAAAAGTTATTTCAATAGGGTATATTAAATGGGATTGATGAGATGACGTGATCACTATGCCGAGAGGCTTGCGTCTCGACCTCACCATCAAAGAGACCAAAAGTTTTATAAATTATAAAAAAAAAAGATCTTATTTTATCGATTTAATTTATGTGAAGATACACGTAATCATTCGAATATAAGAAAATAGCGTTTCAATTAAGAATTTTGTAGTTTAAATGAAATGTTATGAAAACATTCAGTTTCTTCACTGGGGCAGCGAGCCAGCGAGTCTACTATAGAAATAGAAAGGGTTTAATGTTTTCCTCATCACGTATTTAATTAAATCTATTAAAATTTCATATCTATGAAATATTTTCTTTTATCTTTTATATCAAATAGTTTTTATTATATAGAATATTTGCATTTTAAAGGTTAGTTTATTTGAAGTCTAATTAAAAAAACCCACTAATTACTACTTTGAAATAATTTTTAAAATATATATGAAATTAATAAATATTATAAAACAATCGATTATTAATAATTATATTCAATTTTGAACGAAATTGATTGATTAGTTTTTAAGAAAATGGTAAAAAGCTAGAAACCCGTAACAAATGACTCGCTGATGCCGAGTGACTTGCGACCCAGCCTCTTGATATAAACAGATCAGAAAGAATTATAAATGATAAAGAAAACGATCTTGTTTTATTGATTTCATCTATCTGAAGGTTCATAGTATGTCTATAATATAAGAAAATAGCATTTTGATTAAGAATTTTGTAGTTTAAATGAAATTGTATGAAAAGATTCAATTTCTTCTCTCCGGGAGCGAATCAACTAGAAATGGCCAAAAGTTTTATTTTTTTCTCATTAGATATTTATTCAAATCTATTGAAATTTCATATCTGTGTGTTATTTTTATTTATCTTTTATATCAAATAATTATTATTAGGAAATTTGCATTTTAAAGGGTAGTTTATTTGAAGTCCAATTTAAAAAAACGCTAATAACTCGGTTGAAAATTTTTTTAAAAATATAAAATTAATAGATATTATAAAACAATATAATTATTAATCATTTAATTCAATTTTGAACGAAATCGATTCAGTACTTTTTGAGAAAATTGTCAAAAACCCCGAAAACAGTCTATGAAAGTCCGTTTTAGAAACATTTTAAAATTCACCTCCATGTCACAAGTCAATTTTTCGTTTCATGTGACGTTTTAAACTTTTTTCAAAGGCATCTCGTGCTTTCAAAAAACATCGTTTTTTGACCATTTTCTCAAAAAGCACTTTTTCGATTTCGTTCAAAATTAAATTAAATGATTAACAATTAATTGTTTTATCATATCTATTTATTTCATATTTTTAAAAAATTTTCAAAGGAGTTATTAGCGTTTTTTCAATTTGGACTTCAAATAAACTGCCCTTTAAAATGGAAATTTCCTAAAAATAATTATTTGCTATAAAAGATGAATAAAAGCAACACTCAGATGTGAAATTTCAATAGATTTGAATAAATATCTAATGAGGAAAAAATAGGACTCTTGAGCATTTCTGGTTGATTCGCTCCCGGAGAGAAGAAATTGAATCTTTTCATACAATTTCTTTTAAACTAAAAAATTCTTAATCAAAATGCTATTTTTTTATATAATATACATACTGTGAACCTTCAGATAGATGAAATAGATAAAATAAGATCGATTTCTTTCTCATTTATAATTATTTTGGTCTGTTATATGGAGAGGATGTCTCGACATCAGACACCTTATTTGTTATTTATTCAAGTCCATCCACTCTAGAATATTGGGATATTTTTTAACGCGTAAACTATTGATTTTAGACATTTCAGTCATATTAACTTTTCAGTTTTAAATTAAATGTTTTTAATAATGGTCATTATATAAATGTGTGTACCTGAATGGGTTAGACAGTGATGGTGAAATTTATGTGGAATGTTACATAAATCCTGCTTAGATATTTTACATATTAAAAAAAATCTAATGAAGAAATATTTTGATACTTTAATTTACTAAAAGAAAGTTCATTTTCTATAATTAGAGGAGCCTGACTATTTAAGTACCTAGAGAGGATTAAAATTTCAAAAATAAATAATTTTTTTTTAGAAAAGTAAATATTACTTTACAAAAATAAAAGCGGTTTTAGATAAAGTGTGGCTTAGTATTAAGGTGAAATTTTTTATTGAAATCCGAAATTTTATGAATCAATCTTGATTTTTTATATTAAAAAATATTTACATTTACATAACTATTCATTTTAGACGTTTCTCTCATATTAACTTTTTTGACGGAAATTAAATGTACTTTAATAAAAGTCCTTATATGATTTTATTTACCTCAAAGTGTTAGGCAGTAATGGTGAAATTTAAGTGGAAATTGAGATAAACTCCCTATAAAACTCATTGTTCCCCCTAGAAAAATAGACATTCCATTCTTACGAGCCATCACTTATGTATTTCTCATAAAATTATTTACTTATTTCCAAAATTTGTCAATTCTACTAAAAAGTTAGTTGATCTCTAATCGGATTATCGTAATTGAAACCTTGTGGTGAAAATCAGCCTTCTGGCTATCGCCTCTAGGAAACCTCCCTAACTACCCCAATGGTCGCGACCACCCCATTTTGAGTCACCTAACTAAATTTTGGGGTTGAAAAAAATAAAATGACAATGACAAAATTATATTGGGCAGCGATCAAAAATAAATTCAGAATAAGCTAATGGGGCCCATCCACATGACTTTACCATACACCTGGCCCCTCTCTCCTATTTTTGAACCCCTCCTCTTCTGAGCCACTATCAATTTCACTTAATTAGACATTTTCATAAGGTCATATAGGGTGCGTAGGCGAAAATTTCTTACAAATCGATCAAAGGGTCTATTGACGACTTATATTATTAGTTCTAATTGTTGACCCTTACGCCCTCCCCAATTTTAGTCACCGAAAAAATAATTACCCTCTATTATTTTAGGACCGTTTTATCGTAATTTCTAATTATACTTTTTCTTTTTTTATTATTATTATTTTAAAAAATTTTATAATTTAAATCGTTTAACCCCTCCGGCATTAATTTTTGATTCTTAATCTCAATATACAAAAACTACATGTGAAATTTCAAATGATATTCACACTAGTTTTTGATCTAGAGTGGAGGCACACACAATTTGGTAACATACGTAATTAGTAACAGACAAAACAATTAATATCTCGAAAAATATATTTTTTAGACGTACATTCATGAAAGTTATTTTTAGATAAAAACGGCATGGTTTCGCTCAATTTATTTTATCATAAAGAGAAATAAATGAACAAACACAAAAAACAGACATTCCGTTGAATTGATAACCTCCTCCTTTTTTCAAAGTCGGTTAAAATTAGTGTCTGCCGTTTTTGAGATATTTCGAAAAATCAACGAATCAAAAAGAATTCTTTAATAATAAAAAACTTTTATTTATTTAGAAGTGAATAAAATGGAGGGGTAATTTTAATTCAGTATTTTCACTTCTTCCTCAATTTCTCGTGTTTTATTGTTAAATCTTTCTTCTAACTTTATACGTTCCCTCTTATATTTTATATCCTTTTTTATGATTTTTTTTTTGTTTATCTTTTAATAGAAATCTTGATTTCATGACAAAATTCTTAATCAAAATTAAGTACAAGATTCTAAAAAAGTGTTATATATTTCTTAATTTGTAAATATTAATTTATTTTCAATATTATGTTCGTTATGAAAACTCAAATCCAGGGTGTTTTTTAATTTTGGAGATTAGTTGAAGTTTCAATTTAGCTCCACTGATTTTCTTTTTCCTTTTCCTTTACACTAGTGTCCAAATATCCCAAATAGTTTGTATATAATTTTAAATAAAATTAATTTCTAGCAGTATATAACATTTCCATAGCCACGCATTAAATTTCGGGCCCGATGCCCAAAATCTGAAGGGGGTCCCTTATTATGGATTAAGTATATGTTTTTAATGAAGTGGAATAATTAAAAAAAATTCCCACGGCCGGGTCGGGGTGCACTTGTCTATGCCCGCAAGCAACCGCCCTTGTAAATCGTTACAAAATTCGTGTTTGATGCGTTTTATTGAATCAGGTGGCGATCAGGTCTCCTGGTCTAGTCGTAAACCGAGACGTGAACCGCGACCTAATATCGTGTCACCTACTTGCACTTCCACTTTCATTTCCAAGTAGAAGACAATAGATGGAGAGGAGCCTCTAAATATTCTCTTGCTACCCTGGATGCAATTCAGAAACGAGCCGTCAGGCTAATTGACGATTCTACCCTCACCGACTCTCTCGACTCGCTGGCTCATCGAAGAAATGTTTCTGCCCTTTCCCTTTTCTATTGATACTATCACGGCAGGTGCTCTGATGAGATAAAATCAATAATTCCCCCCAAAGCATGCTTTGCACGTAGCACGCGTTTTGCCGACTCCCAACACTCTTTCGTGGTCAAATTAGAAAAGTGCCGGACCACTTCATTCGCCAATACGTATATCCCCATGACTTCAAGGAACTGGAACTCTCTGCCAGCCTCCATCTTTCCCAGCACTTATAATCTTCAAACCTTCAAAACCGGAGTGCATAGACACCTACGTCTACACCCTCTTACTTAATCAACTTTCCCTTCTCTTAGGTAATGCAAGGGTCTTTCGAGATCCATAGGGGCTACATCTTTACTGGTGCACCCCTTCTTGCATTCGATTGCATTAAAAAAAAAAAAAAAAAAAAAATAGATGAAGGGGCATAATCTAATGAATTCAAAAATAATTCCAAAGATGTGTACATCTAATTACAATCGCGGTTCACCCCTCGTCGTAAACTGCAGCTACTAATTTGAAATCTTGTGTCTCTGTTTGGGAGGCTCTGCGCTCTGCGCTCTGTCGTCGAAAAGGAGAACCTTTCATTCATCAACTAGGTAAGGTTAGGATTTCATCAAAATAGTAAAATATCAAATTTTCCTAAAGTACATTCATAATAAATTTGAAATTTAGTTCGAAGATTAGGAAGATCCAGAATGAAATAGAATGATTAATTAATTATTAGATTTCATTTAAATTAAATATCTTTTTGTAATTATTCCTCCTAAAAATACAAATCATGGTGAAAATTGAAGAGTAAGTTTTTGTTGTTTATGATTTATATTATTTTTATAATTTAATTTTTATAGAATATTTTTTACAGCCTTTTAAAAGCAACCAAGTTAATAAATGATTTAGACTCTTCGAAATTTCCATTGCTTTTAAATCGAATATCAAAATCTACCAAAAAACCATTTACTCAAGATGAAGAAGAGAAATTACAAGTTTCTTTCGGTCTTGAAAAAGAAGAATTGTCTCTTTTGATTCAATCATTAATCTACATTTTTGAACAGGTAAAAATAAAATAAATATTACATTAAACACTTAAGATTTGAGAACTTTAATGATGTTCAAAAATTTAGCCATCTCTAGAGAAAATAAGCTGACGTGTTCTGATGTGGCCATTCACTTGACTTTACCATGCAACCTGGCCCCTCACTTATATTTAATATTTAATAAAATTATTTATAATCATTTAGGGGAGGGGGGTTAGTTTTTGTATTTTTAGACTCCTGGAAGCCCACTGATTATCTATACAAAATTTGGTTGAGTTTGGTACAAGAGCCTATATTTTCATTTTTTGACCCTAACCCTCACCCACTCATTTTGGGCGGTTAGATTTTGCATTTTTAGATTACTGTGGGCCCACTGATTATCTATACAAAATTTGGTTGAGTTTGGTACTAGAGCCTATATTTTCATTTTTTGACCCTAAATCCCCCACCCCACCATTTTGGGCGGTTAGATTTTCCATTTTTAGATTACTGTGGGCCCACTGATTATCTATTCAAAATTTGGTTGAGTTTGGTACTAGAGCCTATATTTTCATTTTTTGACCCAAACCCCCCCACCATTTTGGGCGGTTAGATTTTGCATTATTAGATTACTGTGGGCCCACTGATTATCTATACAAAATTTGGTTGAGTTTGGTACTAGAGCCTATATTTTCATTTTTTGAACCTAACCCTCACCCACCCATTTTGGGCGGTTAGATTTTGCATTTTTAGATTACTGTGGGCCCACTGATTATCTATACAAAATTTGGTTGAGTTTGGTACTAGAGCCTATATTTTCATTTTTTGAACCTAACCCTCACCCACCCATTTTGGGCGGTTAGATTTTGCATTTTTAGATTACTGTGGGCCCACTGATTATCTATACAAAATTTGGTTGAGTTTGGTACTAGAGCCTATATTTTCATTTTTTAACCCTAAATCCCCCACCCCCACCCCACCATTTTGGGCGGTTAGATTTTCCATTTTTAGATTACTGATTATCTATTCAAAATTTGGTTGAGTTTGGTACTAGAGCCTATATTTTCATTTTTTGACCCAAACCCCCCCACCATTTTGGGCGGTTAGATTTTGCATTATTAGATTACTGTGGGCCCACTGATTATCTATACAAAATTTGGTTGAGTTTGGTTCTAGAGCCTATATTTTCATTTTTTGACCCTAAATCCCCCACCCCACCATTTTGGGCGGTTATATTTTCCATTTTTAGATTACTGTGGGCCCACTGATTATCTATTCAAAATTTGGTTGAGTTTGGTACTAGAGCCTATATTTTCATTTTTTGACCCCCCCCCACCATTTTGGGCGGTTAGATTTTGCATTATTAGATTACTGTGGGCCCACTGATTATCTATACAAAATTTGGTTGAGTTTGGTACTAGAGCCTATATTTTCATTTTTTGAACCTAACCCTCACCCACCCATTTTGGGCGGTTAGATTTTGCATTTTTAGATTACTGTGGGCCCACTGATTATCTATTCAAAATTTGTTTGAGTTTGGTACTAGAGCCTATATTTTCATTTTTTGACCCAAACCCCCCCCCCCCCACCATTTTGGGCGGTTAGATTTTGCATTATTAGATTACTGTGGGCCCACTGATTATCTAAAATTTGGTTGAGTTTGGTACTAGAGCCTATATTTTCATTTTTTGACCCTAAACCTCCCTCCCCCCATTTTGGGCGGTTTGTTTTTGCATTTTTATACTTCTGGGTTCCTCTCAAACTGTCGAGTCGACCATGAGTTAAATGTGTTTGTATTTTTTTCCTTTGATTTATTATGTATGTTTCATTGAATAAACATTGTTATTATTTATATTATTCATAGATTAAAAATTCAGTTTATTGGACAAGGTTTTTTTATTGAAGTTCTTCTTCAATTTTTGTACAACGTTTCGTCTCTCTCGAGACTTTTTCAAGTGCTCAATTGGCTAGAACAACATTGGTTGAAATAAGGATGAAAGTAACTGAGACATAGTAGAATTTTTTCTTTCTAGATTGATACCATAAAACAATATAAGAACAATATAAATCACTTATATTGTTTTATGGTATCAATCTAGAAGAAAAAATTCTATATGTCTCAGTTATTTTATCTTTATTTCAACCAATTGTTCTAGCCAATTAATACTTGAAAAAGTCTCGAGAACGTAACGTAGAAAAATTGAAGAAGAACTTCAATAAAAAACTTTGTCCAATAAACTGAATTTTTAATCTACTAATTATAATGGTCATTAATCAACATAAATTATTATTATTATTATTACTTCTGGATTCCCACTGATTATGTATACAAAATTTGGGTGAGTTTGCTCAAATGGCCTAGATTTTTAATTTTTAACCCCCCTCCACTCCCCCTTAATTTTGGTTCGATATGCACCAAAATCTTTTTTTTTTTTTAATGATATTGATGTGAGAAGGAGATACACCAGAAGGTGGATCCCCTAAAAGCCTGTATGGGTTGGCCCCTCCATCGTGAAAAGAACAGAGTAGAAGGAAAAGAAGCCGGGATCACGAGCCAATCTCGGAAACTTAGATACAATTCAATATCCAATTTACTAAGGTTTTAGGGGCTTCGAGCAGTGGTAAATTCTCCGCGCGATAAATTCGGTTAAATTTATCTCCCACTTAATTTTTATTACCAGACCCTATACTTACAGAAAAAATGTCTGGGTATAGCCGGGAATCGAACCCGAGACCTCCGGGTTGCCAGTCAGTTATTCTGACCATTACACCACGGAGGCGGACAAAATCTAATCAGCTCTTAATCTCAATGGACTAAAACTACGTGTGAAATTTGGTTTCGATATTCACACTAGTTTTTGAGCCAGCTCGTCCACAAAAATTAGGTAACGCACAGACTAACAACCAGACAGACTTAACTAACTAACTAACAGACATTTTGACAAAACAATTATTATCTCTAAAAATATAATTTTTTCGATGTTCACTTATTAAGGCTTTTTTGTAGATCGAAATGCCATGGTTTCGCTCAATTTTTTTAATCAAAATAATTTCAGCCGTTTTTGAGATATTTCGATAAAAAGAAGGAAAAAAAAACACTTTTTTCATGCACGATTACAATACTTGACCATATGTAAAGTAAAAACAACTTAACTCTAAAGAAAAATGAAAGAAATTAAGTCGCGAATCTCTCAAACTAAAATGAAGTTTAATCAGAAATTAAAAAATTATAACATAAAACTTGGAAAGATAAGTAGGTAAATAATTTCTCTTTACCTACGAATCTTTTCATCAGACCCATCAATGCGGTTGTCCTCTGCTTGATCCAAATAAACATATACATATTCATATATATATATATAATTTATTAGTTAAAGACTATAATTTCTAAAGATAATAAAATATCTCTATTTAAAAGACTGATAAAGCTAAGTCATAGAAATTATTTAAACTTACGCAGTCCAATTATTCAAAGTTTTATTTATATTCGGTAAAATTTCGATGTTTACCTCAACATTTATGGGTGAGGGGGGGGGGGTTTAAGACTCTACCCACCCCCCGCTGGCTATGGCATGACACCAGAGCTTCATAAAAAATCGTTGTCCGATATGAGTTCGTTTATTGAAAAAGGATTGTCATGTGTCTGTGATTGTCAATTGCCAATATTTGATATGTCATCTCTACTAAATGTACCTTCATACCTAAAGAAAATCCGTACACCAATTACAAATTAAAATATCTATGACTGATAACTAGTGAGTTTCGGGTAAAAAATTTTAATAATCCTATATTTTATAAAACAAATTTTTTATAATATTTGTTATTTATTTTTTAAAGGCTTGTTTTCACATTATGAAGCCAAATATTTTACATAAATATTTGATAGAAACTCTGAAGATGAATGATGAAAAAGCTCAAATTTTCGTCAATATATGGATTCAAGTTGCAAAAACAATGATTGAGAATTTACGACAAAGAGCTATATTTCCAAATCAGGTATTATTATATATTATATATTTCTTTGGTTTACAAGTTAATGTTTTTGAAAAAATTTCCCCTTGAGATAATCCATGGTGTAAACCAGTGTTCCGCAAAGTGTGTGCCGCGGCACACTGGTGTACCGTGGTCATTAGTTGGTGTTCCGCGTAAAAATATCTTAGGGATGGTGTCATATTAATTTGGTCAAGTTCTGATGATATGATCAACGACGAAATAACGTAAATAAGTTTTGTGAAGATAATGCACCTTGACATTATAGCTGAGAGTTATGCAAGCAGCAAGAGATGAGAGCAACCTTATCAACGATTGCTCCAACTTTTGATCCCCTGTACTCAATTAAACAGACTCACATTTCTCATTAAACATCTTTTCATATTATATTGATTTTAATAATAAATAAATATTAAATAAACATTGTTTTTTCTTTGGTGTACCTCTAAAATTTCTTGATTTGGTAGGTGTACCTTGAACACAAAAAGTTTGCGGAACACTGGTGTAAACAACTCATTTTGATAGAAAATTTTTGTATTAAAACCATCTTTGTTCAAACTATATGTCACGGCTATGTCCTTAAATTTAGAATCAGTCGATTGCGAATTTTTACAAATGAAGTTAATTTAAATCTTTGAGTGAATTATTTGGCGCGTTTACATATGATAAAGGGGTTCACCTCATAGGGTAGCGATTTGACCCGTGTTGCCAATTTTTCCACTCGGGTTCGACTACCGAGGGGATAAAAACAATCCTTCTGACATATAATTAACAATAATCCATTCCATTTCGGATCTAATAGATGACGACACCCACTTGTTATTTTCTTAGAAAATAACTAGACATTGACAAAGGAAAATTAATAACCATTTCGATTCAAGTTTATTATTTATAAATCGTTTAATTTGTTTTCAGCTCCAAGATGTAACTTGGAATTTAAATCTTCAAATATCATCTGATTCTGTGAAAAAACAGAAACTTCCTAAAGCTTTACTTCAGCTGAGAACCTCTTCTAAGAATGAGGATTCACGAACAGATTTAATTATGCAATTCAATCATGAAGAATTATATGAATTTTACCAAAAGATTGAAAAAATTCAGTCTCAATTAGATTCTTTAAGATAGTTTTATAATTATTGAATTTGATTTGAAATAATAGGTACAATAAATTAATTATCTATTTAAAACAAATATTGTTTATTCATTGATCCATACAAAACATGTTATCTTATTTCTTGTATGACTGATTTTTAAAAGTTCATTGCTAAAACAGTGATTTTCTTTGTACATCGGGACAGAATGTGTAGAAATGAAATTTAACAAACTTGTTTCGATAGAACTTCCATCTGAAAATGGCACCAAGAAACGGCTTGAATTGGGCAAATTGGAGAGCTCTGAACAGCATTAGGACTCAAGTTGGGCGCTGCAAGTTGAATCTCCACAAATGAGGATATATCGAAGACGAGCTCTGCGATTGTGTATCGATTCAAACAGTGAACTACTTCTTGAGGAACTCCAACTGGCCTGCAAAAATTTGAAACCATGACGAGCTCTTTATTTGGATCCAAGGAGCGATTCTACTTGCCCAACACTAGAGGTGCATCTAACCCACACCCCGGACACGAAAGAAGAATACTTCCATTATCTTAACTATAATATATATATATATATATATATATATATATATATACAGGAATGCTTTCGCCTAACGATTAATTATATTTTATCATATCATATATATAAAATATGATTATTAAAGAAGATGCAACACAAAACCTAAACAGATCGAAGACTATCGTCATTGAGGCCAAAACCCATGAAAGCTAGAGCCATGGAGTAATTATTAAAAATATCATTTTTTAGATACATAATTTATATACAAATTTTAAACAATTACCTATTTATATGGGTAGTTCACTCAAAAAATTAATATAATCAGTTACTGAATATCGCACAGGCTGTGGGGCTGTATCCCTTGGCTCCATAATGCTTAAGAGTCCCCAAATATTGTGCTCCTCATACATAGAGTGTTCGCCGAAAAATTGCCTTCAAACAACAAAAAAAAACTCTAGAACTGCATCTCGTTTTACTTATATTGTTAAGAATGGAATGAACTTCTTCCATTTTGTTTAAGAGAAGTTAATTCATTTGTTGCCAAAATTATATTAAATATCCATGAGACTCATTAAATATTTATATTGAACTGATGATTTAAGCAAAGCTTTCAAATAAATGATAATATTAAACAGACTTTATTGTAAATATTTATATATTTAAATTTTTTATTTTTAAGATGGCAATAATAAATATTGGAGATGAACAAAGGGAAGCCAAAATAAAAAAAAGGTGTAAGACAAGGATGTCTGCTGTCACCCATGATTTTCAATTTATACATAGAAGAAGCGATAAAATAATTCAAAGACAAAATTGATACAGGAATCGAAATCCAAGGACAAAAGATCGCCATGCTAAGATTTGCCGATGACATTGCTCTTCTAGGAAGCAATAAAAATGAATTAGAAGACGCTTTGAATGGAATCAATCAAATCCTAATAGAAGAAATGAAAATAAACAAGAGTAAGAACAAGGTCCTAGTTTGTACAAAGAAAGAACAAACGAGAAATGCATTAAAATTGACCAAGAAAATCTAGAAGAAGTTAAGGAACTCCGCTATCTAGGAAGTAAAATCACATGGGATGGGAGGAGCCAAAAAGAAATTAAATCACTAATTTCCCAAGCTAAAATGGGGTTTAATTCAAAACAAAAACTGCTATGCTCCTCCTCAATCAGCTTAGAAAACAGGAAGATGTTATTGAAGACATACATAGTCATGTACGGATGTGAAACCTGGATGATTAGAGAAGCAGGGAGAAAGAGATTAGAGGCTTTCGAAATGTGGTGCTACAGAAGAATGATGAATATCAAATGGATGGATAGAATTACAAATGAAGAAGTACTTGAAAGGATCGGAGAAAGAAGAACTTTGTGGAAGAGTCGAAGGAAGAGAAAAGGGTGTTGATGGTCAGATGATGGGGCACACACTGAGACACGGGGGATTGCTTAAGGAAAGAAAAGGAGAAGTTCCCTTTCCACTTTTCTCCCCCCTCCAAGATATCCCTAAGCAATCTGGGAAGGCCCAGATTAGAATATTTCAACCAAATAATTAGGTTTTTGGGATTCGAGGCATTTAGAGAGGTCAAAGAGCTGGCATGGAACAGAGCCGAGTGGAGACGGGAGGTTGTGTCAAACAAATCTTAGGACTGTGTACTCAATTTTGATAATGATGATTTTTAAAACTTCCTGAAGGGAACCTCAAAAGGCCTCATTAAATGCTCAAATCCACCACTGAATATAATAAATACATTTGGCAAAGAAAATATTGATAATATTTTAATAGAAATATCTTTAGGTTTCCTTAAGCAATGAAATAAAATCTTAATAATTTTAATAAATAGCAAATAAATTGGATGCAATGTTAGTTTCATTTAAAGTCATCAAACATGTTCTTGGGACCTTGGAGGAGTCTCGACCCCGGCTGGCTTCGCGATTGAATTTTATTACAATGACTTTGTGGCTTTTGAATGGAAAAAGTTTCCCCACCATTAATTGAAAACATTTATATTTTGTGTCAATTTATCATATTTATTTCATTCCTATTTTTTTTCATCATTATTTTTATCTATTAATATAAATTCATAGAGGGAGGATGGTGAGACAGTTTTCGGTGAATTAATAATTTCAAATGATAAATATCTAAATCTGTTATTCATTTCGATTTAATATTTTCTTACCTAGAGTCAAAAGACCGTTCTTAGAATAATAGAAATGAAGAAATTAATCTCCACTAGTTTGAAACAGGTCTGGACTGTATTTGATATCCTTGCAATGCCTTAGCTCCAGTGCAGGATTTACCTATAAGCTACACAAGCTATAGCTTAGGCCCCCAAAAAAAATTGTCCGAGTGAGCAACTTATAGCAAAATTTTCTCCTGTTCAAGCCATATAAAAGAATTTGGGAATAAAGGATCAGGTGTCACATCTTATCTTTCTAAAACAATATGTGATTAATTTATCCAAATTATGGCACATAAAGTAAGAGACTCAATCTTGGATGATTTAAGAACTCCAGGGTACTTCAGTTAAAGTAAGTTAAAGATTTATTATTTCACTATCTATATACTTCTTAATTGTATTTCAGGTTAACCCTTTAGGTATCAAAAAATCATATTTGACACTGACAAATAATATCTGGACTTATAAACGGCCCCATATCTCAAATAGCTTAGGGCCTTCTTCTTTAAGTGCCATATCAGGTCTCCCTGACGTTTCGGCTCCTCTCCACATATACCAGTTCTGAGTGTGTTTAGCTGTTTTAACCCAGGTATACGGGACCTACTTTTTAACGCACGTTCCGAACGGCTAGTTTGACGAGGTTACTAGGCAATAATACTCTTGGTAGATTGCCATTGCTTTCCAAGAAGAGGTGACTGCAAATATCTGCCAAGACTCAGTCTCGAACCAGCGTATTTAAGGCCAGCGGCCCGACACTCTAACCACTGAACCACAGTCGCCTCCTTAGGCCCTTATCAAGTCTAAATTCATCCCTGCTTAGCTCTAAAGGAACAGCGATCATTCTATCCCCTCCCTTTTTGGGCATTTTCCTCGATTAGATACTAATGAAAGAATCACTCATTCGCACATTTAACTAATACAAAATAAAAAAGTGAAAACTGATTTACCCCTCTTATAATTAATTAAGAATAAACTTAGATATAAAATAAATTGTTCATTTAAGCCTATATTATAAATGATAACTTATAACATTGCCTTTAGATCTCAATAAAATCGTTCAAGCCCTTCCTAGAATTTAATAAATTAATCTCTAATACTTAGTGGGAAAAGGCTCTGGACTTGTATTTGACATGCTTGCAATACCTTAGCCCTACAGGACTCATATTCCTCAATTGGATTCTAATGAAAGAATCACTCACTCCCACATTTATTAAATAACAACAAAAGTGAAAAAAACTTACTTACTGCGTAGCACTACAACCCTGGGTGGGTCTCGGCTGCACGAACTTCTCCATTCGGTCCGGTCTGACGCAATATTTTGGATATTTATGGAAACTCTGATGGCTGATAAATCCCGGACGACTCTGTCTTTCCAATGGAGTCTAGGACGCCCGAGAGGTTCTCTTCCATTAGGTGTTCCCATTCAGACTTTTTTGATACAGCGATGTTCTTCTGATCTCAACACATGCCCAGCCCATTGAAGTCGCCTGACCTTAATGAGCCGGACAATTTCTGACTGGTTGTATAAGCCATAGAGCTCCAAATTGGACGAATTTTGTATGTGTCCGCCGCCATGTCGAAAGTTGGTCCAAAGATTACTCTGAATATTTTTCGTTCAAATCTCAAAAGAAATTCTTCGTCATGCTTTGTCAATGGCCAAGTCTCGCATCCATAAATGGCATCGGGGCGGATGATGGTTTTAAATAAGAGTATCTTACACGGACGATTTAGCACTTTTGAAACGAGAAGATTGCGGAGGGAGTAAAAACAGATCCCAGATACTTAAATTCACTAGCTTCCTCAAACGCGTACGATCCTACTAGAATATTTTGTGGATTTCTTCTCAGTCTTCAGGACATGTGCATAGAGTTTGTTTTTGTTTCATTGATCCTAAGTCCCATGTTTTGAGCTTCCTTTTCCAGATTTCCAAAGGTTCTCTTAATACTCAAGATGTTCTCACCAATGATATCAATATCTTCCGCATAAGCAAGGACCAGACTTGTTCCATCACAGGTAAACATTTTTGAGTTAAGTTGGGCGGTTCGAATCCACTTCTTCAGAGCAATGTTGAAGAAAAGCGGCGACAATCCATCTCCTTGCTTCAATCCATTGTTTATAAAAAAAATCTATCTGTAAGGAAACCATCTATCTTAACTCTGGCGTTTGATCCTTCCACGCACATTTTTGATAATCTTATTAGCTTGATAGGAATACCGAACTCTGCCATAGCTTCCCTTGACTCTAATTATTGAGTCATACGCCTGTTTAAAGTCGACAAACAGCTGGTGAAGTTCCTGGTTAAATTTCAATAATTTCTCCATTAATTGACAAATAGTAAAGATTTGATCGATTGTAGACCTATTTTGTCTGAAGTCACATTGGTAATCCCCCAGTATTTCTTCAGCATATAGAGAGATTCTTCTAAGGAGTAAGATGTTTGAAAAAAATTTGTAAGTGGTATTTAAAGTGATTCCTCTGTAGTTGTTGCACTTCATTTTATCCCCTTTTTGGATCAACGGAATCATAACACCTTCCTTCCATTCGTTTGGCATCTGTTCGTTTCGCCATACATGAACAAGAAGTTGATGAATTATTTTATGCAATTCTTCACCTCCCTGTTTGAGGCATTCTGCTGGGATGGTATCACTTCCAGAGGCTTTGTTATTCTTCAGTTTTTACTTTACCATACAGGGTATGGTCAAGTATTGTAATCGTGCATGAAAAAAGTTTTTTTTTTCTTTCTTTTTTTCGAAATATTTCAAAAAGGGCTGAAAGCATTTTGATTAAAAAAATTGAGTGAAACCATGGCATTTAGCTCTACATGGGCCATCTACAATTAGAGCCGTTTTTCTAAATTATAAGTAATAATAAGTAGAAAAAAATACATTTTTTTATATTTATGGGATGGGCCGGTATTAATTTTTCAACACAAAAATTTTAGGGCCAGGCCTCCTGGTTTATCTATACACATATAATGTAAAATTGTTGGCTAAATGGGCATCTAGTTCCATTAATCTAGCCAATTAAATAAAAAAATATATAAAATTGTAGGGGATTTACAAAAATATGAATTGATTTAAATCCTTCCCCTATTCTTAGATAAATGAAAATTTTTGAAAATTTCAGGACATAGAGGAAATAGACCCCTACATTTTAGAAAAATCTAAAATCTTGAAAAATTTTCTAGGAGGCATAATTTTGGAGGGTTTCTAAAAAGCTAAATGAAGCATTTTAATCACCGTAGAAAGTTGAAATTTGATGTTCTTAAAGAAGGTTCTCCCAAAACATCAATAAAAATCGAAAAAATTTTATTGTCTTGTAGGGGTCCAATTTATGAGCAGAAATTTGAAAAGGGGCCATAAAATACACGAGTTAATGAAGCTCTTCCTGTGATCGTAGAAACTTTTTTTTAAGGTTTAATCAATTACGGAAAACTAATAATCTCATGCCGAGACGTCTGCCCGCCAGGGCAATCCTCAAGGAACGCCTTTACAGCACTATATACCATCACAATAACACAGTATTATATATCAGAAGATAACTACCAAGATCTAAGATTTAAATTGACCTTTCTTTTTCATATCTATTTAAATAAAAACAATGTAGTGAAAAATCCTCTTCCACGAGTTGTTTTTAGAATACCTATTTTAAAAATTCCATCTATTTTTCATAAAATAAAATTTATAAGACATTCGAATTAATTACAAATTAAATTGTTCATTTATACCTATATTATAACATTGCCTTAAAATCTCAATAAAATCATTCAAAAAATGATGTTTTCTGCATTTTAGAACAAGAAGTTCTAAAGCTAAAAACCCAAAATCTAATCAGTTCTCCACGATGGAAATATAAATATTTTAGCATAAGAACGAACTTTCTACGACTTGTTGCTCTTAAGTTATAGTGGATATCTGAATCCAGATGTACAGCCAGAAAAATAATCATGGTTGAAAATGATTTTTTTCCACGTTCTAGACATTTTTCAACACAATGAGCAAAAAAAAAATTTGCGTGAATTCAATAGTAGGCTCGCCTGCCTGCCGGCCGTACCGAGTAATGTAAAAATGATTGTTAAAAATGTATAGAAGAGAGAGCTCGCAATCTCAGGAAATTGAAAGATTTGGCTGGCAGGCAGGCATATCTCCTCTGGATGGATATGTCAATGGAGCAAAGCCTCCTCCTCTCTCTCTCTCTAGGTCAATTTGCAGCTTACAAGAAGCATGTGCGGGGCAGAGGTGTATCTGCGCATGCGCTGGGGCTTCGACCCCCATGACCCCCGGCGCTCGTTACTTCAGTGCTGTTACAAGCCGCAATCCCATCTTTCCTTGATTAACTTGTCCATTATCGCGTTCTTGGTTTGTATCACATCCAGCCAGCTGAGTCTTTTCTTTTTATGACAATCAATTAAGCGATGATGAAGCTACCACTAAACGAGCAGCAGCTTCCTCAGGGCACTCTCCAAGAGAAAATGGACAGCTTCAAGAGCGACCCTTTGCTCATGGACGTCGCTACAAAGTTCGTTAATGAAATAATAGAAAAGGCAAAAGAAGAAGCACTCAAACGAATGAAGGAGAAAAACCAGGTAACCATTTCGTTCCAAAGCAGTATTGATTTTTTTGCTCTTTGCACTATGCATCTGTATTGACACTAGAGTTCAACAGGTTGCAATCGATGAATAGATACGAGAAGAGAGAAAAATTTGATATATTAGATCTAGATGTTGAAATCTTCACGCGCACATGTACGGTGAAAAACTTAATGCAACCCACTATTGCCTTATTTAGAGCATTAATTAATTTGAATGATAATCTGCTTGTGTATGTTTCTATTGGAAATTTTGTTCTTGCAGGTGGAGCATTCCGATTCCGGAAAAGGTAAGCATATTCTAGTTGACATGGTTATTGATTTTGTGCTTGCTTTAGTTGATGATGCTCAACAAGCTCTTCTTTTTCGCGCTGATTTGTTTAAATTGAAAAGATTTAGTTTTGCCGAGAAGAGTAGCAAAGTTGGTGATTCATAAAGAGAAATCAATGAGGTTTCCCTCTGCTTTATGCGAATAAACACACCCACACACACACATATATATGGGGCATTCCAGGCCAAATTGAACGGTTTGAAAAATTTTGATTTCCTTAATGTTTTGACATGTTTTAGTACCTATCAAAAAACTCTTCCTGGTAAATTTTGAAATTGTTTTAATCTCCGATTTAAAAAAATCGAATTTCGGTTTTTCGCTCATAACTTCTTCAAAAATGATACAAATTTAATTTTTACTTTACCATACAGGGTATGGTCAAGTATTGTAATCGTGCATGAAAAAAGTGGTTTTTTTCCTTCTTTTTTTTCGAAATATCTCAAAAACGGCTGAAACTATTTTGATTAAAAAAATTGAGCGAAACCATGGCATTTCGCTCTACAAAAAAGCTCTAATCAGTGAACATAAAAAAAAAATTTCGAAATAATAATTGTATTGTCAAAATGTTTGTTAGTCTGTTTGTTAGTTAGTCTGTGCGTTACCAAATTTTGTGGACGAGCTAGCTCAAAAACTAGTGTGAATATCGAAACCAAATTCCACACGTAGTTTTGGTCCATTGAAATTAAGAGCTGATTAGATTTTGCTGCATATCGACCCAAAATTAAGAGGGTGGAGGGGGGTTAAAAATTAAAAATCTAGGCAATTTGAGCAAACTCAACAAAATTTTGTATACATAATCAGTGGGACCCCAGAAGTCTAAAAATGCAAAAACTAACCACCCAAAATGGGGGGGGGTGCATGGTCAAAAAATTAAAATCTTGGCCATTTACCAAACTCAACCAAATTTTGTATACATAATCAGTGGGACCCCAGGAGTCTAAAAATGCAAAAACTAACAGCCCGAAATGGGGGGGGGCGCTGGGTCAAAATATTAATATCTAGGCCATTTGACCAAACTCAACCAAATTTTGTATACATAATCACTGGGACCCCAAAAGACTAAAAATGGAAAAACTAACCGCCCAAAATAGGGGGGGGGGTGCATGGTCAAAAAATTAAAATCTTGGCCATTTGACCAAACTCAACCAAATTTTGTATACATAATCAGTGGGATCCCAGAAGTCTAAAAATGCAAAAACTAACCCCCTCCCCTACATGATTATAAATAATTTTATTAAATATTAAATATAAGTGAGGGGCTAGGTTGTATGGTAAAGTCGAGTGGATGGCCACATCAGAACACGTCAGCTTATTTAAAAAAAAAAAAAATTTTACATACTTTTTTGGAAAAAAATAAAAAAATTATATAAAGTGTTTTTATATGCGATTTTTGAGTTTGAACATTTTTGAAACTGTAAGAGAACTTCGATTTTTTTGATAATTTTTCATTTTATACTTCTATTCATTCTACAAATTTTAAGACCGAGTTGATAGTGGTCCTATGATAAATACTAATTTTTTTTCTTTTTTTTTCTTTCAACAAACTAAAATACTAATTATTTATTTTAAACACATGTTAACGATAAAAATCAATTCAAAATAACTAAAAAAAGAACTCAATACCCAAAAGTGATTTTAATCATGGTTAATAGCGAATAATTTTTTTTCGAAATTTTCAAAAATCGAAAAAAAAATAGTAATTATAATAGGACCACTATCAACCCGGTCTTAAAATTTGTAGAACGAATATAAGTTTAAAATAAAAAATTATCAAAAAAATACAAGAGTACATACAGTTTCAAAAACAAAATCAAAATTTTCAAACTTAAAAATCGCATATAAAAACACTTTAAATAATTTTTTGTATTTTTTTTCTAAAAAGTATGTAAAAAAAAAACGAAAATTTCAAAAAAAAATTTAAAATTTGTACCATTTTTGAAAAAGTTGTGAGTGAAAAACCGAAATTCGATATCTTTTAAACCGGTGATCAAAAAAATTTCAAAATATACCAGGAAGATGGGTACTAAAAAATGTCAAAAAATGAAGGAAATCAAAAATTAACATTTTTCAAACCGTTTATATATATATATATATATATATATATATATATATATATATATATATATATATATATATATATATATATATATATGTATAATCATCATTCTTTTAATTAAAAATATTTTATCTGTTATTTCTAATGGGTTCAATTAACCGATTGGATTTAGATAAATTCGTTTTGTTGTTATAGAAAGCTAGCCACATAACAATAAATCGTTTGTGGAGCAATTGAACCCATGAGAAATAACAGATAGAATTTTCCAATTAAAAGACTGATGATGAAGGCCAAATCTTCGAAACTATAGTTCTAACAAATTAATTTAATATAAATTTTTTCTAATGAAATTGGTGAGAGAAGTCCTGGGTTGGCCCCTCTATCGTGAAAAGAAGAAGAGCGGGTTTTATGGGCTGGGTAGAAGTCAAAGGTATCTGTGGGTGCGGGTCTTAAAGAACTTTAAGTTATAAGTCGCGGGGAAGACAAGGCTGGAAGCGAGTTCCAGTCTCTGGAGGTCATAGGGATAGAAGAGTTGGCGAAAGCGCTGGTTCGATTTTTATCTAATTTGACAGCGTAGGGGTGCTGAGCGTTCGAAAACCGCGTGTTTATCGCAAAGAGGGCTTTAGGGGGGGATAATTGATTTCACCTCGACTGAACAGACACCATGGTAGTATCTATAATACTGGGAAAGGGCAGAAACGGTTCTTCGGTGAGTTAGGGAGTCGAGTGAGTTAGTTAGGGCCGGGTCTCCTATTAGTTTAATTGCTCGCTTCTGAATTGCATCTACAGTGTGACACGAGAATGTTTGGAGTCCTCTCTCTACAGATGAGGGACGTATTTGAGCCTTATACAGTGAAAGAAGTTGACTGGGTGCTAGACCTAATAGGAGATCAAGCTTGCACGCAACAGCTTTAGCAGCTGTTGAGATATGGTCATTCCAAGAAAGGTCAGACCCTAGAGTGACGCCCAACATTGAAATCTTATCACTGAATTCCAGTGAGTGAGAATCAAATGATATGTCTGGGAGGTTTCTATCGACGGCGACGCGCCTAGAGAGTAGGCAACACTAAATTAAAGTTAACCATGTTTTGGGATCCCCAGTTTTTGTATATTTACCATATATATTATATATATGTTTATTTGCATCAAGCAGAAGACAAACTCATTGATTTCTCTTGTTTATTTGTTTTGTAAGCTTTTTTTGCATCTTGTGTATTGTTTTTATTTTTATTTATTTATTTTTTAATTCAATAAATGCTTAATTTATTTAACCTAATAAGTTGGTATAGACATTTATGTGAGGATGGGGCAATTTTTTATATTTTTCTTACAGTTAAACTAATTTGAAGACATTAAAAATAATTACAGAACATAAATGGTAATAATTTGTTAAGAAAATAATAAAATAAGTAAATGAAATTCTTACAAAATTTACATTCAAAATCACGACAAATTAATTTTTTTTTTAATCTCTGAGATCATTCGCGAAAATTTATCAATATTTTTTAAAAAGAAAAATTAATTTTCATAAATATTATTATTTTTATTTTAAGATAATCTTTATCTTCAAGACAATAATATTTATTAAATTGAAAGTTTTTGTGCCGAGAGTAGCAGAATTTTTATATATTGAAGGAGACAATAAAAGAGTGTGTCTTCTGCTGGAATTATAAATTTTATTTATTTATAACGAGACTATAGTTTCGAGGGCTTTGCACTCTTCATCAGTCTATTACAATTGATTCACATAAATAAATAAAATTTATAATTCCATCAGAAGACACACTCTTTTATTGTCTTCTTCGATAATATTTATATTTTAATACTATTAAAAGGTTGAAATTTTATTTAAATCACAATAAATAAAATTAATCTAAAAATGCAACCTTTAACAGCTAAATATCTAATAAATGTTATAATACGACTTCTAAAAATTTCCTAATTGATAAAGAGAACATTTTCCTGAAACGTTTTACTAAATGATTTACTACTTGTACTAGAACTTATTGTTTTTTTAAAGAATTGTATTTATTTCTTGAACCGATTCAATAATGATCATTAAATCAGAAAAATTTATTGTCCTTACCACAAGATACTCACACCGTTTTTCTACAAAATCAACATATACATTCAATATTAGAATAAAAATTAAATAAAATAAAATAATTTTCTCCAAAATGAATAAAAATATTTTTTTTTTAATCGAAATTTTTAGCAGAGGACATTTTTATGATTTTGAATTAAAACAAAATCTCGTTTTTATTATCAGAGACGTGGTTTTTATACAATTGCATATAGTATGCTTGACTTTTTTAAGCAGTTGACCTAATATTTTTCCAAATTAATGCATTTAGACGCAATTGAACCCATTTTTATTTTACATATTTGTGGATAAATCATATATTTGAATATTTTGATTAAAACTTTTTTTTTTATTTGAATATTTTTCAAATTACCAAAAATTATTATTATTATTATTATTTTTTTTCATTATTTATTTTAATTTAAGAATAAATGCTTGGGGAGAGTTTTTTGTAATGTTTCTTTATTTCATATTGTTTTTATATACCTAAGTCTATTTTTGTACCTACTGGTTTTCGAAAACCGAGAAAAGTTTTTATTTCTCATTTTTGTTTTCTTTATGTAAAAATATTTTTCATTAAAAAAAGTCAAAAAGATTTATTTGTTTATTTAATTAATAATTCTACTCGTTTCACACACACAATAAATTTTGTTTTACTTTTTTTTCTACCTTACCTTAACAACTCATTATTTATTTTATTATTATAAATGTGGGAAATAATTATTTTTTATTTTATTTAATTTGCTTTTAGGGCTTTTTTCGTAATACATTAAAATTACATAAAAAATAATTGCATATTTGGGCTATTTTTTTCATTGCATATTTTAATTTTTTTTGCTACATGTTTATAGTTGCATGTTTTTTGCCTTTTTACTGCATATTTTGAGACATATTTTAGGGATTTATACTGCATTTAAATCCGATCTCTTATTTTTATTAAACATATTGTTTCTTATCGGAATGCGTTCGCACCCTCGACTGAACCCGAGATGGTTTGCTCTAATTTTTTATTTCAATTCTTTAGAGTTTTGTTCATAGTTATAGAACAATGTGCTAGGCGGAGAAGAAAAAGTGATTTTTTCGAAACTATTTACTATTTCCGCGAATTTTAGTGACTTGACAATTTTTTGAGCTAGAAAGCAGCATAAAGGTGCAGTTTATTATACAACTTGTGTACCAAATTTCAACTTATTAGCTATATAACCTTTGAATTGCTTCCACATTTTTTTTTTTCTAATTTTTTGCAATTTCTTATCCAAATGTTCTAAGAGTTTAAAGCACAAAAGCTAACCAGTTTTTCGTTTTGGAAATACAAACACTTTGGCTTCAGAATGAGCTTTCTTGGACCGCCCGTTTTTTTGAGCTATCAAGGGTATTGAAATCCAGTCAGAGAGACAGAAAAAAATAATGCTTGGAAATTATTTTTCTTCACGATTCAGACCTTCCTAAACACGAACAAGCAAAAATAAATTAATTAATTAAAAATTAAAAATTCTCGAGTGAATTCAACACACCAATTGGTGGAAAAAGTGAAACTTTTTCAAGATTCAATATACAATTTATAGTTTCGGTGAAGGAAACGGGATAAAAATTTTCTGTCCGTCCAATTGATTGGTGCCTTGGCTCCCTTGCCTTCAAGCCGATTCCCTTTCAAACCCCCTCAGACCTCACCTATATATAGAGCACCCCTCAACTCAGGGCATTGATTTTTGTTAATTGGCTATTAGACTAAAACAAGATGACATCGTCAATCAGTGGAATTATCATCAATTGAGATTAAATTCAAAATCCGTTACAGTCAAAACATTCCATTTAAAAAATATGCTAAAGTAATAAATCAATATTATTTTTAATTGTTCACTCAATACATAACTTGAAATTCAAGTGGTGTTAAGTTTCCGAAGAAAAAAATACCTATTTGAAATTAATTTAATTTTTTAATTTATCTCCCCCCCCCCCTCCCAGAAAAATCTTAAATCTTAAAATAATTTAAAAGTATTATTTAAAAAAATAAACTGATGTGGCCATCCACATGACTTCACCATACACCTGGGTCCTCTCTTATATTTAATATTGAAATAAAATCATTTATAATTATTTACGAAAGAACTCCCCCCTTCTTAATTTTGGATCCATTATCAATTATTAATATCTCCTTTTAATTATGAGATTTCGATTTTTGTTTGAAAATATTTTTAACCCCCCCCCCCCCCCCCTTATATTTTTGATCAATATCACATAGTGAGTCATTTTCATAAGGTTATATAGGGTGCAAATGTGAAATTTCCTACAAATCGATTATAGGGTCTACAACTTATATTAATAGTTTTATTTTTTTTGAACCCCCCAATTTTGGCCCCCGAAGAAAATAATAACTCTCTTTTTTATTATAAGTTCATTTTATAGTATATTTAATTTTTCTTGTTTTTTTTAGTTTGGAAATCTTATAATTTTAATTTTTACCCCCCCCCCCCCTTAATTTTGGATTAGATTTCAACCAAAATCTAATCAGCTCTTTATCTCAACGCACCAAAACTACATGTGAAATTTCGTTTTGATATTCACTCTAGTTTTTGAGCTAGTGCGCCCACAAAAATTTGGTTGAGTTTGGTCCGAGGGTCTAGATTTTCATTTTTTGACCCCCCCCCTCCCCCGAAATGAATATAAATGATTTTATTATAAATTAAATATATGGTAAGATAAGGGCCAGGCTATGGCAAAGTAATGTGGATGGCCACATCATTTTATTTTATGGTGAAGTATTGTAATCGTGCATGAAAAAAGTCTTTTTTTTTCTTCTTTTTTTCGAAATATCGCGAAAAAGGTAAAGTAAAAATAAATAAATAAATAGTAAATCACAATTCGATTACCGGAGTTTTTCGGGTTAGGCCACCAATGGCAAAAAGGTTGGGAACCCCTGCTCTAAAGCTTAATGCATATAGAAATACAAAGTTTTTAAACTTGCACATGTTCCTTAAATAATTTTGCTAACTTTTTTAAAATAAAATCTCTAGACGTGTTTCGAAACAAGTATAATATCTTCTATTAGATTCGAAACACGTAATACCTTTGAGATTTTATTTTAAAAAAAATCTTGAAATTCTTTCAGAGAAACATGTTTTAAGTTTTGAAATTGTGTACCAATATGTGTATCTATACTAGGCTTAGCAGTAATCAAATATGGTAGAGATAAAAATGTCTATTTTATTGTCCCTTAGATTCACAAATCTTATTATATTAAATGAGCAATTCTATATATATATTTATCCCAACAAAACACATGTGTAAAAAAAGGTCAAGTTCGATTAATAAAATCCTTTTGTCAAAAAAAGTAGTGAGATCTAATGTGCTTCCAAGTTTAACATCATCATCAATTTAGTAAGTAAATGAGTGGAGAATACAGTAACTTCATTTAAAACGCATGTTTTTCATTTTACATGTCAATATACATATATGTATATATATATTGATTTTACATTTTTATTTGAAATTATTTTCCTAAAACTTGGCTTTAACACATTGTTATGAATGTCACGATTTATGATACCATATCATGAGATCATAATAAGAGAGGTTAAAAGGGAGAGGTGGAGGCCCTTCAAATAATTGTGTTAAGGAAGAATGGAGTAGGTTCTTAGTGAAACATAAAATAAAAAAAAAAAAAATTAATTTTAAAAATATAAAAATCTAGGTAGGCTTCACAAAAATAAAAGACAACATGCTTGTTAGCATGACTCTATATATGGTATATTTCGGAGTACGAGTCCATCTTCTTTCTTTAAATAAATCAGATTCCTTCAATTTGGTCTCTACTTCAGCCTTTGCAGATTATCTTCACGAAACTAATCTTTACGCCTCCCCAAACAACCCCACACCATTACATCTTGAATTAAAGTGGCAACGTTTAGATTTACTAGAATCATCAGAAATTAAAATAGCTATTACAAATAATAAAAATATACTATACAACCAACTTGACATATTAAGAAACAACTAATAATTAATAGACATGTATATATCCAAACAATAGTATCCACCCATGCCATTCATTCATTTTGACTTTCACATTTATATTCTATAGAATATAATGGGAGAGTATTGCGGTGTCTTGACACTTGATAAATACACTAATTTTTATAAAAAAAATCGTTGGAGCCGTTTTTGAGAAAATTAAAAAAAAAAACGAAAAATCTTTCATGTAAATGTCCACTTCCGGTCTTCCAATTTCAACCAAAAGTTTGCTCTACTCCTTCTAGCCTATATCAAGCTTAAGTTTTGAATTTCGTATCTCTGAGACTTATGGTTGCGAAACGCAGGGCGGGTAAATGCTTAGGTACGTAAACATCAACTTCTGGTTTTTCTATTTTATCCAAAATCTTGTTATACTTCTTGTGGCCTCTAGATAGCTTAAGTTTCAAATTTCAAGGCTCTGCGACTTTCCGAAGACGAGATATGGACCATTAAAATATTTATCCTAATTTACAACCCCTACCTTTAATTCAATCGGATTAAAAATTTGACACAACTATTAACTCATAACACTTGATAAATACACTAATTTTTTAAAAAATCGTTAGAACCGTTTTTGAGAAAATAAAAAAAAAGGAATAAAGGAAGTGGGTGTAAATTAGTAGTGTCGCGATGACTTCAAATAAATGAAAATGTGAAAGTCGTGTGGTAAGTGTTCAATGTGGTGTGTACCAGTTGATTTCTATTTATAACTCGAGGTACATTCTAAGGCCCCAAAACCCTTTCTTAATTTTAATTTTCGATAAATAAAATTTCTTCTTTGTACTTTAACCCTTCCCTCCCCCACTACTTCCTCCCCTTCTCTTATTGTTAAAGTTAAACAATTATACTTCTAAGCCATTTTATATTTTTGTACTCAGTTCTCTCTGAGAACTCCTGAAGATGGGCTCGTACCCCGAAGTCATGCTAACAAGCATCTTGTCTTTTATTTTTGTGAAACCTACCTAGAATTTTATATTTTTAAATTTTTAAAATTTTCTTTACTTTACCTATCAAACAATAAGAATAAGAATTTAATGCATAAAAGACAAGTTTTCGGAAAATAATTTCTACTACAAATGTGAAATCAATAAATATAGATGGACATGTAAATTAAAAAAACTTGCGTTCACTCATTTACTAAATTGATGATGTTGAACTTGGCAGCACATTAGATCTTACAACTTACTAACGGTCTTTATTAATCGAACACAAGTGTTTTTGTTGGAATTTCCCTTCTTTTTGTAAGTTGTATGGGAATTTAGCTTGCAAGTTTGCGACTTTATTTTAAAGGCTGATGAAGGATCTTTTTTGATTTCTCAATTCATGAGTGATACAAGTTATTACACTATGTCAAATTTTAGAATTCTAGTGTCGTTGAATTTTCACTATTAGTTAATTTAGCTCATAAATTTCACTCCTTCATTTTAGATGCTGAAGAAGGGGAAGTTTTTCGATTTCACCCTTTATTAATGCCCTAAACTCTACTAACTTGCCAAATTTTAGCATTTTATTGCCATTGAATTTTTACTTGGTGAAAATTTAGATTATAAACTTCACTTCTCCAGTTAAGATGGTTGAGGAAGGGAACCTTTCGTTTTTCGATTTCCTTCTTTATTAATGTGCCAAGCTCTACCAATATGACAAATTTCATCATCCTAGGGTCATTGTATTTTCAATATAATGTTAATTTAGCATATAAATTTCACCTCTTCATTTTCTGTCCTGAAGAAGGGAAAATATCGGTTTTTCGATTTCACTCTTGAATCTTTATTAATGCACCAAACTCTACCTACATGCCAAGTTTTAGCATTCCAGAGTCATTATATTTTCACTATACATATGTTAATTTAGCCTATAAATTTCACCCCTTCATTTCGGGCCCTGAAGAAGGGAAACTTTCGGTTTTTCAATTTCCTCCTTTATTAATGTGCAAAGCTTTACCAGTAGATATGCCAAATTTCATCTTTCTAGCTTGATTGTATTTTCACTATTATGTTAATTAAGCCTATCAATTTCACCCCTTCATTTTATATCCTGAAGAAAGAAAAGTTTTTCTTTTTCGATTTTTTCCTTTAATTGTATTCCAAACTCTACCAGTATGCCAAATTTCAGCAATCTAGGATCAGCGGAAGTACTATAGAATTTTGATTGGTCAATCAGTTAGTGAGTGACGAAAAAGCCTATCTTTGGCTTCTAACTTAGACGGTATAAGCAATAGGAATATGAAATTTGGTAATTTAGTTAAGCTTATGGACCAGTATTGTGGGAAAAAAATTCAGCCCTGTACAGGTTTTCAGTGTGATGTTTCAGAGGCGTCAAAATGGCTCGAGTTGCTTCTTGTAAAGGGTACTCTAGCAGTGCACGCCCCTCGCTTTAATCGAACTTGGCCGGGGCACGCCCTCGTGCCCCCAGATTTATATAGAATCAGTTTTAATTAGTTTTTTTAATTTTAAATCTATATGATAGTTCATTACAAATATTAATATACCAATAATAAAATTAAAAATTTTAATTAATTAGAAATATTTTCTATTAAGGATGGAGTGGTATAACTCAATGCTGATTTGACGGAAAGGCAGCCCAATGACAATGAGAACCACAAACTCTAAATAAAGAATTTATTATAATGTTATTTTCATCCTCTTAAAAAACTCGACGATTCGGAGAATCGTCCCTCCTTTAGTATAAGAGCTATCAACGTTTCCATAAAAAGAATTTTAGGTCTTTTATGGTAAACAACTCAAGCTTGAGTTGTTTACCAAAAAAGAATTTAGTCTTTTTGATTTTAATTCGATTCTTCCATGTTTTCAGTAGAGGTTGCCATTAATAGTCAAAACATCAAAAATGTAATGCAATAAAGTTATTCATCTAGTATTAGATAAGAATCGATCGATATTTTAGATTTCAAACCGATTCCTCCATGTCTTCATCAATTGTTACCAATAATAATAATAAAGTCAAAAATCCAATGCATAATTGTTATTCCTCAAGTATTAGATGAGATCGATGGCTATTTTTGATTTAAGTTTAAGTTTATTTATTTATTTATTTATTTATTAGAACTTAATGATTGAAAATTTCAAAAAATAATAATAATAATACTTTTTTAATAACATGAAAATGTCAACATTTCGATGAATTTTGTATCGTAATTGAATTTATTTAATTTAATTTTAGATTCAAGAATTGGTTGCACCTTTAACAGATAAAGATGGAACTCGAAATATTTTATTATTATTTTAAGTCGATTCCTCCAAGCCTTCAGGAATGGTTACCAATAATAACCGAAACGTCAAAAATTCAATGTAGAATGGTTATTCCTCAAATATATTAGATGAGAATTGATGTTATTTTTGATTTTAAGTCGATTCCTCCATGTCTTCATCAATGATTACCGATAAAAATCGAAACTTCAAAAATCGGATGTAGAATGGTTATTCCTTAAGTATTATATGAGAATCGATGGATATTTTTGAATTTAAGTCAACATGGACTGCAAATAGCCAGTGATATCTGATTAATAATAAAGGAATAAACATATTAATATTTCAAATGACTTTAGATAAAGTGTAGCAAAGTTGCAGTTTATTTCATCTTATAAAGAATATAAATTAATAATTAAATTTCTTTTCTACGTCACTAATTCTATTTATAATCGCGAACAAATAAAGAAAAAATAAACATTTTAATCTTGAGATACAGTCTTTATTTAAAGCTACAACGGTTGGGATGTTTAAAAGCTGAATAATTACGACTAACATTAGGTATTTTTTAATAAAATATTTTAATCCACATAAACTAGGTTTCGATCCCTAAATATCAATTAATTGAGAAGTTATTTGTTTCGTAGCAGTTTAGATTTGAGCGTTAATCTCAGACAAAAGAAATGAGCGCATTTGGAGATGCTATCAAACATGACTTCATAACAATATACTATCTTAATTTTGTGTGGGTGATAGAGGACGTTTCATCAAAGACCTAATTTTCTTGTTAGATCTTAATTATAACTAATTTATTTATTTATTTATTGACTTAAACTGGAAAATATTTTCCCTTACATATTACAAAACAAGACCAAACAACATAATCATTAATCAGAAAAAATTTCCCTTATTGACATTTGAGATGAAGAGTTTTACATTTCACATAATTCTGATTACCTGAGTAATTGCAATCTCTTGAGACATTCAAGTAGTGATACGTTACATATGACTCTAGTTTGTACAAAGAGTCAAAAAATCGTCCAAATGTGAGGGGGGCTCACATACCGAAGGTTCCGTACTTTATATGTTTCAAAATACTTGATTCACCAAAATGGCTTTTATTTGTCAATGATAAGTATTTGTAGAACTTTTTCATAATTTCCCATTTCCCAAAGGTTTAGAATTCATATTAAATATAAAATTAAAATAGAATTCATATTAAATATAAAAATCTTTCAAAAATACCCCATCATTTTATAGTAAAACTTTCCTTTTTAAATTCAATTTTTCCCAAAAATTTTGCAAAATCGGACCCATCTTTGTAGCAAATTTGTCATAACTTTGCATTTTTTGTTTTTTGGGTAGATAATCTTTTCTTAAGTAAATACTAAGGATTTCATTAAAAATCATGAAAAAAAATCGTATTATGATAAAAATCAACTTACAATTGAGATCACAAAAACAAAAATTCGTTCTAATTCTAACTTAACGAGATCTTTACAAGGATACCCCACATCCGTCGATAGAAAATATTTTTTGACCCCACTAAAATTCTACCTCCTCCTAAAATAATCATCCAATTAAAATTTTAATTTTTTTTGGAAATTCAAGTTGATATCTTATTTCTCTATCAGACATACAGACATCAGATAAACATTTAATTGAAAAATAATGTTTTGTCCAGAGTTTTTTCTTGAGTGACCTGATTATAATAACGACAAAACGAATTTACCTAAATCCGAGGGGTGAACCGCGACCTAATATGCTATACACCTACTTCCACTTGTACTTCCAAATATTTCCAAGTACTTCCAAATATTGCCAAGTAATTCCAAATATTTCCAAGTAATTCCAAATATTTCCAACTACTTCTAAATATTTCCAAGTACTTCCAAAGTTTCCCAAGTACTTCCAGATATTTCCAAGTACTTCCAAATATTTCCAAGTACTTTCAAATATTTCCAAGTACTTCCAAATATTTCCAAGTACTTCCAAAATACTTCCAAAGAGGTGTACACCTACTTCCAATCGCGGATCACCCTCGCCTAAATCCAATCGGGTATTTGTTCCCATGAAAAATAACAGATTTCTAATTAAAAAGACTGACGATTAAGGTCAAACCTTCGAAACTATAGTATCAAACAATTAAATTATATATATAGGTATATATGTATATGTAATATTTATTTTTTTTGAAACCAGGACTTATCGACTACTATGGTCATTAGCGCCTCAGAAAACCTATTTATCGATTCGATCATCTATCTCTATCTGTGGTTTTATCATCGATTCTTATCCACATGTACGTCTTTTTTTAGTGATTTAAGAAATTCTTTCTTTGCTACATAAAATTTACAAAACAGAGTTCACTTTGCCATTCCCTAAGGCCGATTACTTGGGGCACAGTGAAGTATGTTGAATCCCAGACCATTCCCCTCGTAACCATATAAATATTTATACGATTTGTATTTGATAAATATAAATGGTATATGTATTTGTTTATTTGCATCAAGCAGAGAACAATCTCATTGATTTATCTTTAAGATAAACATTTTCCCGGCACTAATGGGGTTCCGTTTTAATTTTATACCTTAAAATCACAACAGTCCCAGAACAAATTAGTATTCATTGGAAACGATTGAAAGGAGAGTTAATGGGCTAATTTATCCGATGGACTGGTGGAACGAATGGTCTGCCGACTTGTATGATCCATGATCTTGTATAATTAAAAGGTGCGCGAAGGTTAGTCCTAGAAATAAACTCCGTTCCATTGCATTTATTATTATGTAATTATTCTGTTAAGGAGAGTGAGATCCCCAATTATGCGCTTTTCTTTAAAAAAGTTCAGTCTCCGATTTAATGGAATTGAAATCGTTTTCATTTATGAGAAACTCTTTCTTAAAATTAATCAAATGGAGAAATTTGAACTCTCTTGATTCGATTTTTGTTTGTGATGCAATGGGAAATCCAGATAAGAGAAGTAAATTCAAACTTGCTTCGCATCAATGAGCAATTCAACAACTTGATTGAATCGATGCTCTTTAAATTCTAAGTTGTTGATTTGGAGCTCCTATATATCGTATAATAATAGTTACGTAAATAATCGCCGCGCGCGAAGGGAATCGAGCGATCGACTTTCAATCGCCTTAACTTCGGATAGAATTCCGTTTCACTGAGAAAAAATTTAATCTCTAACAAAAATAGAAATTCAAATGAAGACAACGGGGAACCCCTGCTATTATCATCTTCAATTTAGGGAGAAAAACTCTCAGACGCTCATAATCGACTATGGCGGCACCCAAAGAAGAATATAATAATTAAAATAAATACATTAATTAATTCAAATCTTTTATAAAAAAAGACAATCGGAAAACGTTCATTTGAAATCTAAACGTTTCGGGAAAAATTCTCTCTCTTTATCAATGGAAATTTGAAAAATATAGTTGCCTTTCAAGCAACCCTAAACAAATAAATATTTTAAAAATAGACAATGAATCAAATTGTCTTTGAGATGAAATTTCCTTGAATAAAAATAAAAAATATAAATATTTACGAAAAATTATTCTTCCCTAAAAATTTTTGGTAAATAGTACAAAGAAGGTACATATCTGATCTTTTGTTAATTGAATTGTTGTTTTTTAAAATTTCGATCAATTCTAAAAAAAAATTTTTCTAATTCTGCTTTTTATCTAAATCTTTTTGAGATTGGAAAAGTCTAAATTGTGTCCTAGGTTAGTTGAAAAGGTCACATATGAACTGTTTTCCTAATACCTTTTAAAAATGTTAAGAGTAAAATAATTTTTTCTTAAGAACTATCAGCCCTGAATGTTGTTTAACTATCAAGATCAATAGATTCGAGTGGTTCGCACATGCCAAAAAGGCCATTGGCATATTTCCTATAGAAAATATAGCAATTTGGGTTAACTTCTTTCCAAAATATTTTTATTTTTTTTTATTTTATACATATTTATTTTTATTTTATTAGTAATTATAGCTCTACAACTTTTATCGCTTAACATTTTTTAAGTTTAAGCAGATAAGTCTTTTTTCATGCAAAGAAAAATGCGCAATTAAAGACAAAAGAAGTAGAGACAAAGAAAAAAGAAGAAATATGTTTATCCAATAAAAACAAGGAAATACACTTGAATGACATTATATTATTCAAGTCTAAATGAACAATAAGAATAAATTAATCTCTTGCATATCTATGATTCAATAATTTTCTAAAAAGGTTTTTATCGAAACAGAGAAAATGTTAAAAAAAGATAAAAAAAATAAAATGAAAATAAACTGACGTATTCTGATGTGGCCATCCACTTGACTTTACCATACAACCCGGCCCCTCTTTATATTTAATATTTAATAAAATTATTTATATTCATGTAGGGGGTTAGTCCCACTGATTATGTATACAAAATTTGGTTGAGTTTGGTACAAGAGCCTATATTTTTAATTTTTAACCCCCCCCCCCTCCACCCCCCTTAATTTTGGGTCGATATGCACCAAAATCTAATCAGCTCTTAATCTCAACGGACCAAAACTACATGTGAAATTTGGTTTCGATATTCACACTAGTTTTTGAGCTAGCTCGTCCACAAAAATTTGATAATGCACAGACTAACGAACGGACGGACAGACTAACAGACATTTTGACAAAACAATTATTATCTCGAAAAATATAATTTTTTCGATGTTCACTTATTAGAGCTTTTTTGTAGAGCGAAATGCCATGGCTTCGCTCAATTTTTCTAATCAAAATAGTTTCAGCCGTTTTTTAGATATTTCGAAAAAAAGAAGGAAAAAACACTTTTTTCATGCACGATTACAATACTTGACCATACCCTGTATCGTAAAGTAAAAATGAAGAGATAGAGAAATTCTAATATAAAAATACAAAAACTTAAAAAGTACTATAACGTGGATGCGACTTTGGCAAAGGGATATTTATGAGAAAAGTACCACTGACTATGTTTGAAATCCAATATAACATACTTAATACCAGCTTGGATTAAAAAATTCACTCCCAACAGAGAGTGCGGTTTTCTTGAACATCTGGTAAAAATAATAATTGGATACTTTCAGTGATCCTATTCCCAACTTTTGCTGGTACTATAGCGCTAGAAACTTGTTGTGTATTTTGACATCCGTCAGCTAAGGTCATCGCTAGTATTTGGGATGTAAAAGGATGCTTCCTTTCTTCTAAAAAATTGACTAGTCTACAGTTGCCTCACTGCTTCACTATCAGCACAGACATTTTGGTGAGCTTCAAATACGGTAGCCTCTATTAAAGCTAATGTTGAGGGAGTATTATTTGTGCTGACATTTATATGGAAGGGCTTGTTTTTTACATTTTCTCTTCTAGGTGTGCATTTCATACATTTTAGTCTGGTTACTCTAGGGCTAGCACACCCATAGCATTCAATCTCTGTACGTTCAATCTCGGGTTTGAAAGTGCTTTGCTTGATATGTTTATTTCTTGGAAAATCAGGAAGTTCAGTTGATTTATTCAATTTTTTGGTCTTGGGGTTCATGGTCTTAGGTTATCATAAGAAAGGAGGTAAAAATGCAGTTAATAAAATACAAACAAGGGATGTCAAGTAATTTAAATGTTTTCACCAGGATGGTGTTACAAAAATATTACAAAAGCACGTGGCTTATCACAAGATAGATCCATAGAGTTCAGTGTCTCGTCCTCGTGCCAGCCTCTGGTCTTAGCTTACTCCAGAGCGATATTAACGCCCTTGTTTTACTTCCCGTAAAGGCAGTGTTAATGTTTACATTTCAAATTTTAAAATATAAATTTATACAATTGAGTAAAATTAAGATAAAAATTAGAGAAATAAAATATATCTTCTTCTTCAAGTGCCATACTCGATTCCGAGCATCGGCGATTACTATGGAGAGTATGCTCTCCATATTCCAATTTTCCTGGGGAACTGTTTCACATGGGTGGTTTCCCATTGCCTTCCCTGAAGAAATCAGATTATAGACGGTCAAATGGGCTTGAATCCGCGCTAGCTTGATTAGAACGCATGCTTTTTAACCACTTGTCCAACTTGACTCCCAAATATATATAATTATCAATAATTACTATCTGTGGCATTACTAATTTTTCTTTACTTCGTGATTATACAATAAATTAATGAAAAAGCAATCACAATAAACATGAATTAGAGTCCAAAAGCTTTTTTATTTATTATTAACACATACCTATGTTATATAATCTTAGTGAGAAAAACTATAAATAAATGTTGAATGAATCATATTAAATGGAAATAAGAAAAGTAGGCATTATTGATTTTTATTATGTAAAAAAAAATTAAATTACATAATAAATATGAAATTCATATTTCCATAGCTGGACCATCATAGCGCAAGATAGATAGATTCTACTTCTATTTTATTGTATTTCTATGGCAATTTCTCGCAGCGCCTTAGAGTTAGTCAACTAAACATACAGGTCAATTACACACAGTCTTATAGAGAGACATCGGCGTGGAAGGTCCAATAAAACAAATAAAATTGGATGAAAAAGTGAAACGTTTTCAAGATCCGTCCATTGAAGTTTCGGTGAATAAATTATTTTAAAGGATAATAATCTAAATCTGATATTCATTTCGATTTAATATTTTCTTACCTAGAGTCAAAAGGCCTTTCCTAATAATAAATAATATAAATTAAGAAATTAATCTCTATTAGACCAAAACAGGTTTTGACTTGGTTTTGGTATCCTTGCAATGCATTAGCTCTTAAGGATGAAAGATCATTCTACCCGCCCCATTTTTAGTAATTTCCCTCGTTTTAGAACTTATTTACGCTCTTATAATAAGTGATTAATAATAAACTTAAGTATAAAATAAATTGAAGGAGACAATAAAAGAGTGTGTCTTCTGCTGGAATTATAAATTTTATTTATTTATAACGAGACTATAGATTCATAAATTAATTCCTGTGAATCAATTGTAATAGACTGATGAAGAGGGCAAAGCCCTCGAAACTATAGTCTCGTTATAAATAAATAAAATTTATAATTCCAGCAGAAGACACACTCTTTTATTGTCTCCTTCAATATATAAAAATTCTGCTACCCTAGGCAAAAAAACTTTCAATTTAATAAAATAAATTGTTAATTTATGCCTATATTATAAATACACCGCCTTGAAATCTCAATAAAATCATTCAAAAAATTTTGAACCATCTAAAATAAGCTAAAAAGCCCAAAATCTAATTAGTTCTACACATTGGAAATACAAATATTTTAACACAAGAACAAACTTTCTACGACTCTTCGTTATTGAGTTATCGTAGGTATCTGAATTAAGACACACAGACAGATATTTTTATTTTCTCTACGTTTCAGACATTTATAAACAGAATGACCAAAAAATTGTTTGTTTGTTTTTGTTTTTTTGCTTTTTTAACTTTTGAGTGAATTCGTTACGAGGCTTGCCTACTGGAGTACCTGGACGTCCCGAGTATTTCCTGAATTTATGAAAAACGCTTATTCAAACTTGAAAATAGTGTTATTTTAATAAGATATAAAACCAATTTGATTCAGACCACAAGGGGGACCCTTTGTATATATTTCAGATTTTTTCGAAGGTGTCAAATTTAAATTTTTTCGCTTTATATCAAAAGAAATACCGTATTTAGTCTTTCTAAATACTTTTGTATTAGAATCGATAAAAATATTAATGGCTGCGACAAGATATTTTACTGATTGAAAAATTAATCATCGATTTGGCTGCTGTCACAAGGGCAAGGGGCCCCATGGATTGCGGGGCCCTGGGCTCTAGCCCAGCGAGCCCATTCGTAATAAAGATGGCTCGGATTCTATTCAAGTAAAAACAAAACATTTAATTAAAATATATCCAGTATTGTTTACAAAGGCGAGACCCATTCGTTCAAAAATTTTACATAATTATTTTTCGAAGTATTTCAAGATTGAGAAGTCAAGTGAAGTTTGTTCTTTTGCTAAAATGTTTGTATTTCCAATGGGGTGAACTGATTTTTGACTTTGGGATTTCTGGCTGAAAATGCAGAAAACCTTATCTTTCAAATGATTTTATTGAGGCGGTAATGTATTTATAATATTGGTATGAATAAACAATTTATTATTTAATAATTACTTATAAACGGTTCTCTAACATAAGTAATTTTCACTTTTTTTTTATTTAATAAATATGCGGGTGAGCGATTCTTTCCTTCTAATCTAATCTAATAGAAGAAAATGACAAAAAAGGATGGGAATAATTGACTTCTCTTCCTTATGACTATAGAGACCGGATTTTTATGCAGTAAAAACTGCCAAAATATACCATAAAATATGCAGTTTAAAAAGCTGAAATATGCAAGTAATATGCAGAATACTTTTAAATATGCAAATAAGTATATGCAGTGAAAATAGGCAAAAAAAAAATTTATCAACTAAAAAATTAAAATTGAAGACAAAAAGACTATATATTTATTTGAAGGAGTGCTATGAAAGAAATAAAATGATAAAGTAAGCTATAGACACCAAGGGTCAAATATGTACTTTATTGAGTAAAAAATTTCACAAAATTCTCATTATACCTATTTAATATATTAAAAAATCTTTAAATTCAAAGAAATAATAGGTGTTCTTGAATAAAATCAACATAATAAATATAATAATGTTTCAAAAAATGTGATCGAAAAATACGGGGAAGGGGGTTTTATTAGAGTAGTTTTATTTAACAGACACGATAATATTGTATTGCTTTTATTTTTTTATATTAACAACCTTTTCATATTGACGTACAAATAATAAACTAATAAAATAATGCAAATATTTGTCCGGCTATAATCTAACCACTACACCAATTTACATACACTTTCACACACATACAGAACACTCGATGGCCAAAATGGACTATAGTTACCGAAGGCCATTAAAAATAATAATAATAATAAAGAAATAATTAACAAAGGATCTCAAATATAATTAAAATTTGATTGTACCATAATTGTGAATAATTTATGTTTACAAGTATTGTTCTAAATTATCTTCAGGTCATTGTGTCTACGGTCACTTAAAATTGATTTATACTTTACTTTTAAAAAATCTGTATTTGCTGTGAAATAAGCAATATTTGACAAAAAATCCCCCAAATATGCAATTTTATGCAATATTCTTCAAATATGCAATTGTATGCAATATTACTCAAATATGCAAAAATATGCAGTATAAAATTTAACCCACAGTATCCTATATGCATGATTCGGATAGATAATTGATCCCCTGGGTCGTATGTGGCGGCAAATAAAATATGCAATTGCATAGGAATCCGGTCTCTACTTATGACTTATGAGGTTCATGGGCGGATCCAAGGGGGGGGCGGAGGGGGCGATCGCCCCCCCCCATAGAGGCCCGTGCCTGGCAAAAAAAACATTTATTTTTCAAAAATTTTAAAATTGAAAATAAAGTTCTATATGTGTGTGTGGGGGGGGGGGGCGCCTCTGCCCCCCCTCCCCCGCTTGGACAATTCGATCGCGACACACTTCCGAGATAAAAAGTAGATCTTACATCGGGCATCTTATATACATTCGCCCCCCCCCCCCCCCATATAAAATTCCTGGATCCGACCTTGATGAGGTTATGTATGACCTTATGATCTAAGGAATTACCAATCCAATCATAATTGACTTATTAATTACAGAAATCTAATAGTAAAACTATATTTTAGAAACATAAAAAGAAAGTCACTCGATTTATAAAATAATCCTCAATACGTCGTTTATTCTGGATCTCAGTTCGAATTTTCATGAGCCGGCCGCCGGTGATTAGAGCTACCTGAACTACCTGTAGCTACCTGGAATATAGAAGCTCTTGTTACTAAGGTTTTACAGAAGCCTAAACACCCGACCTCTGCTAGTAAACATAACAGGGGATTAAAGCTTTGTTTACTAAGGATTCTTTCTTATACAACGCACATCGGCGAAATCGGCCAGTATATCAGATGATTACCATTACTAAGGCTTTAATAAACTGCCATACAACCGCCCTTAAGCCGAAACACCTCATACAGTTCTCCATTCTCCATTCACCATATTAATTAATAAATCGAAGCATCAGCGGTTTGATAGCACTGGAATACATAGCGCTCCATCACACACTATTTAAAATTGAAATTCATGTACACATCCTATTCAAATAGATTAATGTTTTGGTATTGTTTTGTTTTTGTTTTTTTCAAATAAGTGGTGTAATGCTATTTCATTTTTGCAGGCCTCATCAAAAGGGGAAACTGGCATACGCGAGCAAGGTCCTTTTTCCTTCGGGCTCTCTCCTCGATTTGCTTCTGCAATGCAAACGGTGCGAAAACATCTTAAGACCCCCGTGGTCTCTCTATCTCAAGTTAAAAAGGCCTTTCATTGGCTCAAACCAGCCGATTCTCGCTAATTTGGAAACGGATGTTACAACTTCAAGAGCAATCATATAATATTAAATATTTTCTAAAATGTTTTTTTAGTTTTAGATCAGTATTTATAGTTATCTTATAAATGTTAAAAATAAGATAGATGTACCTATCCTTTATGGCTGTTAATTTTCAAATTTAATTTTTTTTTTTTATCTATTTCTAGATTATATTATTTTTATGGTATTTTTTATTCCACAAATTAACAAAAATTAATTTATATAATTAAAAATATTTATTTAAAATATATTTTATGGATATTAGTTTTAAGGAAGAATCATCCTGACGATATTTAAATTATTTTGATATTTCTATGTGATAAATGAATTAAATTATTTAAAAGTAAAATAGCCGTATGTCGTACATATTTATTGTTAGTCAAAGAGTTTCGCAATAATTAATATTGGTGTCTAAATAAAGAATTCAAAATTAGGCTTAGTCGGATTTCCAGATACGACAGACAATATAAATTTACAACTATTCACTAATTTTACTTCATTAACAATTTTTATGGCTTCCAAAAGGATTTAAGTAAATAATTCTTACATTTTCCGAAAGAATAATTTTAATATTCGAATGCTTGGACTATTACATTTGCTTTATTATCATTTCAATCAAACATAAATTATTATCTGGAAGATTATTTAAGATTAGACTACCTATAGTGAAATTAACAAATTAATTACATTTTTTAGTAATTAACGACCTTTCGGTCCTAATTTTTAAATCAGTCACTATGTAATATAAAATGTAGCTAGTCACTCAAGTCAATAAATGTTCTGTTTAGATCAAACTGTACAATCCTAAGCATGAAAACATTCAGGCCATGCAGTTCGATAAAGATGAATGATAGCTACATTTATTATCACTTAAATAAGGCATTAGAAATCATGTTGTCATGAGAATATTAGGGAATTTTAATTAATTTTCAAATTACATAATGGGTGGTCTAATGTATAAAACGCGAATGCCATGTGATAAAAGCTAGATGGATGGGTCAGAGGTTTTCCTGTTCGGGTATAATTAACAGCTTGAGGTACGTTAATAATACCACCTTGATTGATCGCTAATTCTCTGTTTGATCTTATGAAACTCATTGAGTTGAAACCTCGAGACTTGACCATTGGCGTATTAGTATGATGTCTGAATCATTTAATAGTTCAGTGCGACTGAGGAATCCTTCGGCGTGGAATTTTAGGGTCTATCGAACGCTCGGAACATATCCGGAATCAAATATTTGTTTACCACAAATGTAGGATTTTTTTACTCTGAAGATGGAATTTTTTTCACGAACGATCAACTTGTCAGAGTGCATGCGTAGAACATTAGAGGAAGTTCCGGACATACTCGTATTATACCACGAACGAAGCTTGAGTCTCCTATATCACCATACGGTGTTTTAGGCATTTGATACGCCTAGAGAATAAACTTGAGAAGATCAGTCGACGAGGAAGATGACAATCATTGGATCGACCAGGTCAAATCGCTCACGGGCTGCCCTCTTCGGGAAAACCTTAAGGAGAAGGCGTTGATCAGGAAAGAGTGGCGTCTAACCGTTAAGAAGGGTATCTTTCCAAGGGACCACAACGCATCTCTTTTGAGGCAAACGACTTGCAGGAGTTCGAACTCGAAAAAAATCTTCCAGATCATCAAAGTTCCAACAGAAAATAGATATTATTTCTTACAAAATAGTATCGCTAAAAGAAGATTTCTCAGACAAATCATTTATATTTTCACTTTCTCAAGTATTAATATGGAGAAATAGTGAAGATATTAGATAGAAACTATAATAATCATAATAATTATTAACCTACAATCTAATTATAATATAATATAATCGTATATTATAAAGAATACAATTTGTTGAAATACAAATTAGAAAATAAAAGTGAAGCACGACAGTTATAAATAACTCGTAATAAATATATTTATTAAAATATTTAATCATATTTATAATGAAAGATCACTTTGAAGACAAAAGAATAGGCACAAATAATTTAAGTACATAGAAAGTAAGATTTATTTCTATGAACAGGGTTACCTTAAAAATAAAGATTCTTATAATACACTACCACAAAGTATTTAATATAATTGCCAAAAGCAAATTATCAAAATATTAAATAACTTAAAAATTACTCTTTATTTTAAAAATATTTTTTAATTCAAACTTATTTGGATTATATTGAATAAAGGAAAATGTATAATAAATTTTCTTGATAGCTGAATGATTTCGGCTAAATTCAATAAAATTAGGTCTTTTTAAATGTGTAGCTGTACCTACTCATTAACATATCGTCGCCTTAGGGCCGGTTGTATGTCGGTTGGTAAACTCTTTTTAACCGTTGCCAAAGGGTAAATGGCTGAGATGGCCAATCAGATGAAAGTGCCTGTCATCTGATTGGCAGGCACTTTCATCTGATTGGCCATCCCAGCCATTTACCCTTTGCCAACGGTTAAAGGGAGTTTACCAACCGACATTCAACCGGCCCTTAGAGAGTAAACCTGCTAACTCAAAACAAAGAAATTTTACAGGACAGACAAAAAACAAACAAAATTTAATATTGTTGTTATGAAAAGAAACTATTTTTCACATTTTTTTTCTACAACTTACGATCGTAATTTTAAGTAGCAGTTTTACTTGGACGATGCTGCATCTCTTTTTCTTTCGAACGGTATTAATATGTCATATATGATAAAAAATAGATTTAGCAGGTTTACACTCTAAGACGACGATATAAATTATTTCGATATTTTGATAACGTCGATTCCCTCAACCGATCGCCGTGTTTCCAATTACACAAATTACACATTTTCGTAATCAAAGAAAGGAAAATAGGCAGCTTATGAAAATATTATTCTCAAGAATGTTAAAAGGTCAAAAGAAAAGTTTCTAAAAAGTGAAAATACATTGTTTTACGTTAATTCAAGAACAAAATTTGGAAAAACTTTTTCCTAACTGTGAAGACGCTCTGCAAATATTGCTTTGAAATCTGAACGGTCATTTTCACCTTTGAAACGCTTTAAAAACGTTCGGCACTGTCTAATTCTTAATTATAGTTCGGAACATCAAAAAGACCACATTTAAATGAATTTGCTTGAATTCGTTCAGCTTTTAAACATCACAAACACCGAAGCCTTAATTTAATTTAATGAATATTGATTAGGAAAACTTTTTAGGTAAATTAATTAAATGTCTCTAGCATTCTTTAGACGTTTCGGTTTCTACTTCTGAAATCAAAAGTAGCTCTAGTTACTTAAATCATTTATCGACGAAGGCTATTCGATACCAATAGTTCGATGACTTGGCTGCCTCAAGCTGCATTTATCATCACTTAAAGAAGAAGTAGGAACCGAAATGTCATGAGATGACAAAAAAATGTTAATTATATAAATTCACAGTATTATGTAACCCGGAAGAAATTTTATAGTAGCTAAATTAATCTGACTGCCATGTCTTAATAAAAACATTCATGTTTTTCAAAAATAATCTTGAATACGATAATTTTCACTTTGGAAAAAAGTATGTTTAATTTAATATTTTTTTCTTTCAAATAACGTATCAAAAATATTTTATTCATACCGTTATGAAATAAAATGAAACTATTTTATTAATTAATAAAGAAAGAAATATTAAGTTAAAGATGCTTTTTTTTATTATTTTTATCGATTCGCTCAGATATGAAAAAGACTTTTTGATGTACATACCTACCTATATATGTGATGACTCTCCTATATATTTCTAATTAAAATAATATGTAAACAAAATTTATATTTTCTATTTAAAAATGTTAAAGTTTATATAAAGAATTAAGAAGAAAGATATGCTTTCTGCATCATCTATTCATTTTAACTATTGTAAATTACCTGACAATCAAAACTTTAAATATTATTATTATTATTATTATTATTATTTTATAATCTGTCCAACACTGCTCAGATAATTGAAAGACAGTGGCATCTTAGGGTCAATAGGGACGTGGATTAGGGGGGGGGAGCTGGTCCGCCGATTAGGGGCACAAACAATATAATCATTTTTTATAAATTAAAAAATATTAATCTGACAATTTCTATGAACCAGAACATTTAACTGCGTTAAGTCTATTGGCTATTGAAACAAAAGAAAAGCTAAATTAGATTTCAAAGTCGTTATTGAACAATTCGCAGCAGTAAAGGCCAGAAGAAAAAATTTATTTGATTTTAATACGCTGTTTAATATATAAAATAGAGACGAGTAGTCGCGTCAAAACAAGTTTAGGGCTGATAACTCATGATGATGATGATAAATAATGTAAATTTAAATTAATACAGTTCTATATAAAAAACAATCATCAAACATTTATTAAAAATTCAAACTTGTTTTTATATATAAAGAACTGTATTCATTTAATACAATAAACAATCAAGAATTTATTTTAAAAAAAAATGTAAATTTATAATAGAGACAAATAAAAAAATTTGTAGGAACCCTTTTTAATTTTCCCTGAGGAGCCCAAAATTTGACCCTACGAACAGCTACTGTTGAAAAAATATTGTATATTAAATTAGCTAATTAAAAGTGAAAACAAATCAGTTTTGACGGTCTGAAAGTCTAATAATCTTAAAAGTGGTATTGTAAAATTGTTTACCAATCATATTAATTATATTTTTATACCTAATTATAGTTATTTTTAGCAATTAAATAAAAGTCAATTTAAGATAAAATTTGGTTAAAGATGTAAATATAGATTTGAGCTACTCGATTAATCATCTTTATAAATACTTGAGATTTTAGTCCTTCAAGCCATTAAATTTATTTCTGAAGATAAAATCGACTGAAAAAGCATGATAATGCAATGGAAATCAAACCCGAGTCATCTACACAGAATATTTGTACTTTGTTCGAACAAATGTCCATTGCGGTACAGGCTGAGATGGACACAATTTCAAGCTCTCGTTCGGCAAAAGACATACTTATGTGGCATGGAGAGAGAAAAGAATAGTAAAAATAATGCATATCATTTCCTTTTGATTTCCGGCTGAAGACGAGCATGACCTGTAAATAATTATAAGTAGTTGAAATAAAAAATACCATTTACACTTGAACTGGGTACACCACATTAAAAAAATCTAGTATTTCGTTCTTATTTTTTGTAAATGGTATCTTAAGTCAAAGATACAAAAAAATTTATTTTTTGTTAATAGTTTTTATTCAAGATTTTTCTCAGGTTTTTGAATAAATATTGTGTTCATTTGTTTGGTAGAGTCTGAAAATTTTACTCCCACTCTACCATGCCACCACAGAGCATTGGATTTAGGGTATGTTGGAAACTAAAAACCAAAAAATTGTTTATTATTTTTATTTTTTACAGTTTTTTCATTTAGAGAATCAATGAGTTCCAAGGATCATTAGATGTTATAACCTCCTCCTTTTTTGAAGTTGGTTAGAAATAATCATTATATAAACCATAGTTTCCCAAACATTTCCTAGGCCGGCACACTTTACAAAGAAATTTTAAATGAATACCTTGATTTTTTGTAGAATAGGGAAATAAACATTATAAAAAAAAAAAACATGTATTCTTTAATGGTAGTTATTAAAGTAAAACACATTAAAAATAATAAAGTACAATTATATTTTCAATAATTTCGATAATTTTAGGTCCTTGGATTATAAATTTTCTTGATATTAGGCACAATATTTAAGATGTTGACTTCTGATATCATCATTCGCGGAACACTAATTCACTTTCGGCCGAAAATAGTTTGAGGAACCCTGATGTAAACCATACTCTTGATTTTCAAGAAAAAATTACTGAATTATGTGAATATTCAAGTAATTAATATTTTCAAGATGTTACATATTTGATATCTTGTAACTAACATAGTTACAATTAAAGTAAAGAAAATTTTTTAGCAACTTTTTAAAATTTAAAATATAAAATACTAGGTAGGTTTCACATAAATAAAAGATCAGATGCTTAAAATTATTGGATAAAAATGCTTGGTGGGTTTCACATTGAGATATAAAAATAAATTCGTTTTATTTTTATATCTTAATGTGAAGCCTACCAAGTGTTTTTTATCCAATAATTTTAAAAAATGTTTCACCAAATTCCTTAAAAACTAGATCAGATGCTTGTTTAGCACGACTCTATATATATTTCGGGGAATAAGCCCATCTTCAGCAGTTCACAAAGGATTTTATTTATGTGAAACCTAGGTACCTACTATTTTATATTTTAAATTTTAAAAAGTTTCTAAAAAAAATTTCTTTACTTTATTTATATGTTTCACCAAGAACCTATACCATTCTCCCTTAACAAAATAGTTATCATTACTTGATATACCTGATTAGATAATAGTTTTTGATGTAATTGATATTTTTTTTATCTCGGTACTCAAAATATTGTAACTTGCCCATCCCTGATGGTGGCCGGTCACTTCTTTTTAGTAATGGAAATAAAAATGGCTTGATAACTATCATCAACTAAGGGCCAGTTGTATGTCGCAAAGTAAATGCTTTTTACCACTAACACAGGGTAGATGGTAAAAAGAATTTACTTTGCGACATACAACCGGCCCTAAATGATTTATTCACATGATAATTGTCGTAACTCAAATACACAATAATTTAAAGAAAATTATATTTTATTTTATTTTATTTATTTTTGCTTATTATTTATTTATAAATTTAAAAATTCATAAAAATATCACGGTTCAAATTTATTCAAGTTTTATTGCTAATTATGCTAATGATTTTTTATATATTCTTCTTAATTTTAAATTAGTTTTTTTGAGATACTTTTTCCTAAGAAAATCTTTGATTTTATATTTAAGGCTAATCAAGTTAATATCTTTAATCGGAAACCGCAATGTACAAGGTATATATTGGATATTACTTTTGAAAATGAAATTTTAAATCTATTTTTAGAATATGGTTTCTATTTGGAAATTGTATTTTTCATATAACAAAATGATCTTCTTGAAGATTAATAATAAAAATATATATTTAAAAAAATTACCTTTATTCAAAATTGTATCAAAGTAAATCATGATTCATGAGTCGGGTAACAAGTTTAAAACAATTTAGGTTGGAAAGAATTATTTCCAATTTAATTAAATTTTTCTCCAAATTATCTACCAATTTTACTATTATTATACATATAATATAATTGGCTGGCGACGACCGACGCAACAAATGGACCATTCATTTTTATAAGTCATTGAATCCTCTTGTGTATATTAAGCAATAATTAATGAATTCATTTCATATAGTTCTTAATAATTGCGGAAAATCTTTATTCTCAATTACTTCAAATTGTAAAAATAATCTTTCTACATACTTTTATAGATATATTTGTCGAAAATAGAAAGTTTTATTAAATTGTATTCTATTTCCATAATAACTAATAGTATTCACATTAATTCCGTTCCAATCTGTGTATAAATATATCAATACTCGTGGACTAAGGGTGATCCATTCTAAAAAGGGGGACCCTATTTTAGGTGAAATCCCAAATTTTGGGCATAAATTATCCCGGGTCTTTGTGTGCGAGAACAAAAAATCTCAGCGAGGTCGACTTTGTGTCAAAAAATTATTAATTTTTATTTCGAGAACTGTTTCTGAGCTTCAGATCTCACTGATGAAAAAGTATTTGCCTCAAAAATCAGAGGACACTCTGCGGAGATATATTTACAAGTATAAGATGATATTCTTGAGAACTGGAACTAGTATACGTATATATAAATTCGAATTGAAAAGATTTTCTTTTTCCCAGAGGATCACAGTTGTTGATTCATAAACAGAAATCAATGAAGTTGTTCTCTGCTTGATGAAAATAAAAATATACATATATATCGTATAACGAGTATAAATATATATATATAATTTATTTGTTAGAGACCATAGTTTCGAAACTTTGACCTTCATCATCAGTCCTTTTAATTAGAAATATTTCATCTGTAAATTTCTCATGGGTTCAAATACTCGATTAGATGTTAGGTAAATTCGCTGTCGTAATTTCAAGCAGGTCACATAACAAAAGAATGCCTGGCATGAGTATTTGAACACATGAGAAATAACATACATATTATATTTATAATTAAAAAACCTATGATGATGATCAAACCTTAGAAACTATAGTTTCTATTAAATTATTTATTATAAACTGTATTTTAGGGACTATAAGAATAAGACGCATCTATTTTTAAGACTGGTGGGAATTATAAATCAAACACTGAACATTTTTATATTAATTTCGAGTACCTGAATTTTGGAGACAATTTTTCGAAGAAAAAAGTGAGTTTTAAATACGGTACATATTTATACGATATATATGTATATTTTTATTTGTGAGTTTAAAATACGGTACATATTTATACGATATATATGTATATTTTTATTTGTATCAAACAGAGGAGAACCTCTTTAATTTCTCTTTACATATAAATTCTGTTTAGGTTTCGTAATTTAAATGAACAGATGTGATTAGTATTTCACTATCAATTCATTTTATTCTTATAATTCGGAAAAAAAAATCTTAAAAAAATGAATTTAAAAGATTTGAATCAAAATTATAGAATTCAAAAATATTGGCAAATGTTTCTGTACTTTAAATTCAGCAGAGTTCCACTATCTTGAAAAAGTTGAGTTTTTACTCCCCTTGCACTTGTAACTACTCCTACGATTATTAATTATTATAAACCGAAAAGAGCAATTTGTGTATAAGTTAATTCCTCAAAAGATTAAGTTAAAGTTGAAATTGATGATAATAATTAATATTTTATTTTTTATTTTAGTATATATATTTATTTGTCAGGCTTTCTTATTCGAAATTAGGCATTTTTTGGGAAAAAATGTTTTAGTTAACCAGTGGCTAAAGAATGAAATCCATAATATATACTTCCTTATTGTATATCTAGTATTAATATGTACTAATGGTTGTTTTTACCACGTTTTCTTTTCTAGTTTCATAATTTTATCTATTGTTTTAAAGAAATTTAATGTCAACTTTAAAATAACTTAATTTCAAGTAAGTTTTGTGTAAGATATATGGATAAATGAATAATATACATTCCCCATTACTGAATAGTCTTTATGTGAACACAGAAAGTGTTATATTATCTAATTTATAATTTGATTTGAGCTATTGTTTCCTTAAATCTGTATTTTGTTTTATTTAAGTATATATCTACAGTTAACTCTTTATATATTCTACTGTAAATGGTTCCTCCTGAAAATTATCAGAGTCCTACAAAATAATTTATAGAGAATGTACGTATCAATAATTAAATTTCAATTTAATAATAATTTGTAAGTTTTTGAACATAAAGAGAAAAGAAATATCATACAAATTTTTCTTGAATCTCGGATTAAATCTGTTGGACCATTATAAATAATGTAAAACAATAATATATGTAGATGTAGTATTAAGTTTTTTGGATCTCTTTTTTAAATATTGAAATGAAGGCTGATGTTTGTTCTAAATAAGCTCTAAAATTTCTTATTGGTAATACAAAAAGATGATAATATTTTTGTTTATAATATAATTTCTTTCTTTCTTTAAATTTAAAAGAATGTGTTTTGGAAAAAGAAAATTAAGATTAATTTTAATAAAAAATAATGTCCAATTTAATTTGATTTTCTTTATTTAAATTCGACCTTTCCTTTCCTAGTTATTTTAATAATTAAATGTTAGAAGTTAAATATTTGTGGCATTTCTGGAAAATCCGTTTATTACTTCATCCCACTCTAAGCAATAATTTTAATCTGATCTTGCTGATACCCAAGTCGCAGTCATTTGCAATAATCTGTCTTTGGAGATTAAGCCAAGGCAATACCTTTCATGCCGGTAAATAGTATATTGAATCGAAATTATAGTTTTTGACTGATAACTCTTAAACGTAATTGATAATTAAATTAGGTTGGAGTTGGTAAAAATGTAATTGATAATTCATTCGCTTTCGAATGAAGTTTCTAATTAGAATGAAGAGAGTAATTAAAAAATTTGCTTATTTCCAGTAATTTTTATTTTAATAAAGTGGTTATAATTCCAAATATTTCGAGGGCTTGCAGCACCTCTTCATCAGTGGCTACTGTTTGATTTCAAACTTGGTAATGAAAAAAATAAAATTAAAAAGTACTTCATGGAATCATGGTTTATAGAGCAAAACTTAAAACGTGTTATTTGATGAGGGAGAACAAAATTTTAATTGATTCAACAAAAGAATAGACAACTTTTTATTTTCAATTTGTTTTACTGTTAGTCATGTTGTTGATATCGGGCGGATCGGTGAGCTTTTCCTTGTCTGATCATTAACGATAATGATAAATATATCATTTAATTAAATTTAGTGACACTTGTTTCACTGAAGATTAAGTCCTCTATGCCTATCATATAATACGAATCTAAAGCTGCATAAATGTTGTTATTTTATGTGTTTAAAGGTTGTATATATCCAATTATTACTATGATTATATAAAGCTGTTTTTATTTTACACATTGGTAGGGTGGTGGATGTGTACCTTCTATTATTCAACACCAGTAAGTATCAATTAAAGATCTTTTACACTTAATTGAAAAGTTTTTGTTTTGCCGAAAGTAGCAGAGTTGTTGATTCACAAAGAGAAACAAAGAGGTTGTCCTCTGCTTGATGCAAATAAACATACACACATATATATCGAGATGATATATCTGTATATAAGTCAAACAAATAAATAATATATATATATGGTATATACAGATATATCATCTCGATATATATGTGTGTATGTTTATTTGCATCAAGCAGAGGACAACCTCTTTGTTTCTCTTTTACACTCACTAAACTCACCATTACCAATTTTACAGTATCCGCCGAGATTGCTACAAGCCCTCGAAATATTTGGAATTATCAACACTTAATTGAAATAAAATTACTGGGAATAAAGAAATTTTTTAATTACTCCATTCATTCTAATTAAAACATTTGAGCCATATAAAAGTATTTTTTTAATTATTTGACTAGCTTATTTTAAACCTGCAACTTATTAGTTAAATTTCCTAACAGTAAATAATATTAGAATGAATTAGAACAGGTATTTTACAGAATAGGAATGTTCACTCTTAACTTAGAATGCGAATGCGATCAAATAATGGAAAGTTCAATAAATGGACATTTAATGTAAATAATTATTTTATTTAATGAAATAACTTATATTACGAATAACATAAATTTTAGTTGGATGTTTGATTTCTTAGTTGCATTCAGATCTAAGTGTTGGATAAAGGATGAAAGAGAAATTTTGTTGTAATTTTTTTATTATATTCTTGCGATACCTGTACTATATGTTATTTGTTCCATGTATAATACTTGCATATCCTTAGATAGGCTGTGTAGAATATTAGGAATTTTGCAGATTTCAGAAAAAGAAAAAGTTTCGGCTGAAATTAACATTTTTAATGAGATAATCAAAATCAGAATGCTTATGCTTATCCCAAATTGTACCAAATTTCGTGATATTAGTAGTCCCCAATGCACGAGCGGATAGATACAGCGCTATCAAAAAAAAGTGTTGTGTAGACCGTTCTGTTGCCAGCCAGGTAATATTGGCAAAGAGTTTACAATCGAAAAACATCATGTCTATTGCAACTAAAGTTGCTATTCAAATAAATTGTAAAATTGGAGGAACTCCTTGGTCTATTGACATTCCGGTCCAAGACCTGATGGTCGTAGGATTTGATGACTGTCATGACACCAATCAACGAGGAAGATCTTGCGGAGCCCTTGTGGCTTCACTTCGAACCCAGCTCCAGGAACAGTCGTAGATGACGTAATAACAATGCCAGAAAGATATGATTTCTTATCTATCCTTATGCATTATGATTTTGATTATCATCATTAAAAATCTGCAATTCTTTCTCGTTATGAGAGGAAAAATAACATTTTTTTTCTTAGTCAATCAATTGCATCTGAGTGATCTCCCTTCCAAATCCATTATCCAACTACCAAGGCAATACAAGACATACTTAAACATACAGTTTAGTTTGAAATAAAAGTAGAATATTATTGTAATTTCATTAATTAAAGAAACTTTAAAGTGTATGGATTTTGTTTGTGAAAGTTTTGTTTCGAATAATATTTTGCAAAGCTCTTAATATAAAAATGGAATTAATATTTTAATCATAGTAATGTAAAAAATTGAGTTAAATTGTAATGTTAATTGTTAATTATTTGCATTATAATGGGGTGTTTTGTAAATAATTAAAGCTAACTGAAATTTAAAAAATATTTGTTATAAGATTATTTAAATGAATAACGAATTAATTTTCGGGCGCCGCAGTTTGCGAATCACCACCCCTCTTCTTTGATCCAGACACGATGTCATCAATACGTAGTAGAAGGATAGCAGTCTATAACAAACAAGTTAAAAAAAAAATTAATCAGAAATCCACGATGATTTTATTTTAATTTTGTCAATCTAATAAAATTGGTAAAATTAAAGAGTTTAAACAAAATGCCTTTGTTCGTGGACTGATACACGTGCATTAACCCGGTCCAAGGGAAAACAGAGACATCTTCTCTGAATCCACTTGGATAAACCTCACCAGGCGCGTCCAAGTCGCGGGGGTGGGCCCTACTTTCACAGGTAGGGGCTAAGTTCTGGTGGGGACCCAGCGTTGCGGGGTATATCGCTTCACCCTTGTCCAGGGTTACGGATGAAGACCACAACGGCAGGGAAGGCGGAGAAGAGGAACTTCGGAACGGCGGACCTGGCGGAAGTGGCATCCCGTGTTCCCTGGGGCTTATACAGGAAACACTGCAGCCTAGCAGTTCAAAGGATAGAGGAAGAAAACCTCGAATAAATAATCACCCGTTCCTCCAGGTTGGGGGTTTAGGCGTTGGGCCAGCACCTCAGCACTAATAAAACTTCTTCACACGCTAAATTTCCCATAAATCAGCCTCGGATACAGGATGGATCAAACCGAAGACGAACCCAGCAACGGAAACGGATTTTGAATTTTGGCACTTGGAATACCCGAAGCATAAACAACAAAGCTGAGGAAGTCTTGAGAGAGATTAAAAGCTTAGATATAGATGCTGCAGTTCTTACTGAGACAAAGAGAAAAGGTCAGGGAACGGAGGAGAGGCAGGGATACATTTGTTTTTACAGTGGTGTGCCTAAAGAAGAGCGAGCGAGCGGGGGAGTGGCTGTTCTTATTAAAAACAAGTATAGAAGAAACATCAAATCGTGGGAACAGATAGACGAGAGATTAATACGGGTAGACATACGGATGATGCAACATGAAATCTGTATAATAGGAGCCTATGCACCCAACGATGATGCCCTAGCGAGCATCAAAGATGAATTTTATGAAAAGTTGACAAGATTACTCGATATGTCTGGTAATCGCAAAGAAATTATATTAATGGGTGACCTTAATGGTAGAGTAGGCAGGAAGTTCCACGATCATGTAGTCGGACCCTACGGGGAGGATTTTATAAATGACAATGGAGAAAGATTAATCGAACTCTGCCATCAAAATGGCCTCCGAATTACAAATGGTTGGTTTAACCATAAGTCTATCCATAAATATACATGGATACAGCCTACTCGTCAGCTAAAAACCATTATTGACTATATAATAGTGAGAGAACACTCAAAACTCAAGATCTTTGACGTCAGAGTGAAACGAGGAGCTGAATGTGGCACAGACCACCACCTACTAGAGGCCAAAATCTTCTTCCCCTATAGGGGTCAGAGCGCAACCCCCGCTGCCGAAACGTCCCTTGGAGAGAACCCGCAAGACAAAGAAACTAGGAAATACGAATTGAAAGGTCTGCAGGAGGACTCCACTAAATTCTTGTACCAGCTCCGGCTCGCTAATAAATTGAGAGTGGTTGAGGAATCCTCGGGTCAACAAATCTATGAAGACATAAAGATAGCTCTACATGAAGCAGCATTTGAAGCCTTAGGAAAAGAAGTTAGACCTAAAAGAAATATTGACACGCCCCCGTGGTGGTCAAAAAAATTGAAGCTTCTATAAAGAAGAAGAAAGATGCCTATATAAGGTGGCTGACCACTAAAGATTCAGAGGATAGAGAAAGATATGTCTACTTTCGGAAGAGAGCTGGAGAAGAAGTACGCGGAGCAAAAAATCTAGAATGGGAGAATAGGTGCGCTGAAATCAACCAGTGTATAGGCAACTCAAGATCCAATAAAGCCTGGAAATGCTTGAGGAGCCTAAGAACCCAAAACGAAGATAAGAGCAGCCTAAATCTCATAGATATCTCGTCTTGGAAAGATCACTTCCAAAACCTTCTAACAGAGACAAGGACAAAATTCAAGTCCGCTGAAGATGAGAAAGTGGAGGAGAGAGTCGATGACGATACGACGACCGATGGAATCCCAAGAGACATAACAGTCGAGGAAGTAAAAAAGGCCCTTCAGGGAATGAAAAATGGTAAAGCCCCTGGTTTAGGAGAAATTCCAATCGAGCTTATTAAATATGGACCCATAAAACTTGTTGAGCTCGTAACAATTATGTTTAACAAGTACGTCCATGGAGAAAATGTTCCTGAAGAATGGAGAAAGGCCTTAATAACACCAATATTTAAAAAGGGGAACAGAAAATTATGTACAAACTACCGAGGGATTAGTGTCGTATCATCTATGGCGAGACTCTACGGACGAGTTATGAAACAAAGGATAGAAGAGGATATCAGAGAATCAGAAGACCAGAATGGATTTAGGGCGGGAAGGTCCTGTATTGATGGTATTTTTACCTTAAAGATCTTGCTGGAAAAGAGATTGGGGCGCGACCGTCCAGTCCATCTGATATTCGTGGACCTCCAAAAGGCTTATGATACCGTTCCATTAGGCGAGCTATGGAACAGCATGAAATTAGGAGGTATCAACCCTATGTATATCAATGCTACAAGAAGGTTCTACGAAGGCTGCTCCAGTTCTGTCAAAATAGGTAAAGAATTATCCTCGTATTTTCCGGTAACAAAAGGTCTCCGACAAGGATGCGCCCTTGCTCCGACACTCTTTAAATTATATCTTGAAGCTTCCCTGGTATCCTGGAGAAGAAAGTGTTCCGGTATGGGCATACAAATAGAAAATCGTACACTATATACCTTACTCTTTGCTGACGACCAGGTCCTGATTGCGGGAGACGAAGATGACGCTTTCTATATGCTCCGAAAGCTAAAGGAAGAATATGAAAAATGGGGCCTTGAAATTAATTTCCAAAAAACAGAGTATCTGGCACTTGGTGAGGCGGGAAAAGACCTTGTCCTGGATAACAACTGTATAAGAAATACCAACCAGTTTAAATATTTGGGGGTAACACTAGGAAAGGCAGGAAAAAGTGACCTAGATATTACTAATAAAATAAATCAAGGCAGGCGAGTAATAAGACAGCTGAACTCGATCCTGTGGAGTAAGGAAATATCGAAGAACAATAAGGCTGCCATCTATAAGACCATCGTCGAGAGCATCGTGACCTACGGAAGCGAAGTCTGGGAGGTAACCAAGAGAAACAGTTCACGCCTGCTGGCGTTAGAAATGGATTTTTGGAGACGTTCAGCGGGTGTCTCAAGACTGCAGCATATAAGGAACGAACACATTCGCCAAAAAATGAACGTCCAAGGCAACATCATCGACACGATCGAATATAAGCAACTGATGTGGTTTGGACACGTCAGTAGGATGGCGGATGAACGCTGGCCCAAGAAAGTTTGGAACTGGCAGCCCCCAGAAAGAAGAAAGCGTGGAAGGCCGCCGAGATCGTGGTTTCAGGGAATCCAAAATGCCATGCAAGCCCGTGGGCTGGAAGAGGAAGACTGTGCCGACAGAAGGACATGGAGAATGGGAAGCGAGAAACGGCGTCCGCCGTAACCAAACTCGCAGGATATATATATATAACAAAATGTGACGATATTTTATGAAAACTAAGTTATAATATTTTTAATATGAGACTGAGACAATCACGATACATTGAGAAATTTTAGTTTATTTATTACACATATATATTAGTTTTTAAATCGATAGTAATGTTTTTTATGCTTTATATAGAACTCTCAGAATATATCAATCTTCTTGAATGATTGATTCTTCAGATGCAGAGTAGGGCTGAGGCCATAATAATTCTGTGGTGCCCCCCCCCCCCCCCCCCCTATTTTATTCACTTTTAAAGAATTAGAAGAACTTTTTGTTACCTTTGGTTGAAGTTATAAGACTTGACCTTTTTTTTATTTTTACCTTTTTATATTCAACATCTTTCAACCCCCCCCCCCCCTTGTGGGCACCCCTGAATAATTAGACTCGAACCACCTATATAGCTTGGAATTTATTTAAAAAAATTTAACATTACATAGATCCATTGAACTATAAAAATTTCATCAAGGGCAAAACCTTCTGTTATCAACCTAGTTTGCAATAAAAAGTAAGCAAAATCTTTCACCTTGAATCGACACCTAATTCGTTCAAAATTAAACTTCTTTGCAATTACTAGAAAAACTGTATCTTGGTTAAACGAGGAAAAAACAAAAAAAGAAAGAAAAAAATATACATATATACGAGAGTATAAAATAAATACAAATTCTTTTAAAAACAAACTAGAAAGATTTCTCCCACCAAAAACATAAATGTGAAAAAGGGGCCAAGTTCGGTAGAAACGACGCGACGTTCATATTTAATACAAGATTAAAATTCAACTTTGCTAGTTGTTGTATTTTATACTACAAACAATTTAGTTGGATATAAAACTTGCCAAGTTATAAATTCACTATCAAAGATCGTTACAAATTTTCTTTTAAATCAATTGAAGAACCTTGTACATTCTATAGCTATGATTTAAGGAACTGCTATGTAACTTGGTACTCGTTCAGATCTCAACTCTTTTATCGGCGAAGCAGACAACCTCGAACGTCGTTTGTACCGAACTTGGCCCCCGTCAATTTCGCCCAAGTGTTAAAAATGTTGGGCAGCCTTGTACTATATAAATTATTTTCAGGTTAAAATAAAACAAGACTTACTTCAATAGCTGTTTTATAAGTTTGGAGTTTTACAGAAAGAGGCTCCCAAATTTTTCTGTTGGCGGCTGGCCATTTTTTCAGCTCTTTCATATCAGCAAGTTTTCCAGTCTCTCCATCAATTCCAAAGGTTCGTTCTCCAAGAGCGTGCTTAGCTCGGAGTGCAGTCAATGTACGGATTGAATGGGTTCCGCAGTTTTGGGAAAGCGTTCTTGGAATGATTTCCAAGGCATTAGCAACGGCCTTGTAAGGCCATTGAATAACGCCATTAATTTCTTTCGCTTTCTTTTGAAGGATCTAAAAAAGAGAAGTAAAAAACAAATAATATTAATATAAATAAATTAATCCAAAGATATTTTTTTCACTATTTCAAATATAAATCTTACATGTGAAAGTCCCATTTCTACTGCACCTCCTCCAGGAACCAATTTGGGTTCTAACATAAGATTTCTGGCGACGTGAAGTGCATCTTGAAGATTTCTTTCGATTTCGTTTAGGACATCCTTACTAGGACCTCTAAGTAATATTGTACAAGCTTTAGGATCCTGACATTCAGTAATAAAGCAAAAGTATTCTTCTCCAATCTAAAAGTTTAAATTATAATTAGAAAAAAAAATTCTGAATTAAAAGAAACAAGAAAATAATACCTTTTTAACTTCAAAAAGTCCTGCTCCTTCGCCTATATCAGAAGCACGAAGTTCATCTGTCCGATTAACAATTGTAGCTCCACAAGCACGAGCAATTCGATTATTATCGGTTTTTCTTACACGTCTAATTGCTGTTATATTTGCCTAGAATATAAAACAAGATTGAAAATGAGAAAAAAGAAAAATTACAAGTAAAATAAAAAATATTTGCTTTTATTAAATAATGTTGGGCTAAATCAGAAATTCCCTTTTCTGTAAACACCAGATCTGGTTTAAGTTCAATAATTTCATTACACATCTTTTCAACGTATTCTTCTTCTAATTGAAGAATTTTTGTAAAATCAGTTTCGTTGAGAAGCTCTATATTAGTTTGACTTTCTCCTTTTTTATATTCAATTGAACAATCCAATAAGAGAATTCGGGGTTTTTCAATATAACGTCTCATTTTAGGATGAGTTACATCTTTATTAATCATAATTCCTTTGAGCACATAGGAATCTTCGATAGTTGCCCCAGGAACTTTTTCTACTTTAGCATAACGTTTAATATCAATTTCTCGACGACCGTTCTCTTCTTTATAAACAGTCTGGACGGCGTCGAGGGCAATGCCACAAGCCAAATCACTCCAGCGTCCAATGAATTTTGTTCCAATACAAGTTTGAATTACTTCTAAAATATTTTTTCGATCAGTCAAATCAATTGGAATACTAAAAAGAAAAAATTAGATTAATAAATTAATAATAATTTATATATAATTTATTTTTACTACATAATGTTTTGAATAAGAGTCAAAAGGCCCGGATTAACCATTAAGCACAATAAGCATATGCTTTTTTTAGGAGATGTATTTATAATATATAGGCATAAATGAACAATTTATTTTATATCTAAGTTTATTCTTAATTACTTATATAAGGGTGTCTCTAGCGTAAATAAGTTTTGACATTTTTTATTATTTAATAAATGTGCGGTTGCGAGAAAAATTATTAAAAAGGGTGCGCATAGAATGATCTCTCTTCCTTTAGAGCTAAAGAATTGCAAGGTTTCCAAATACAAGTCCAGACCTGTTTCGGATTAGTAGATTAATTTCTTATTTTTTTGTTATCCATGGAACGGCCTTTTCGACTCTGGGTATGAAAATATTGAATAGAAATGAATATTAGATTTAGATATTTATCATTGAAAATTATTAATGCATTAATAGTATCAGGTCTTTCCTCCCTTCCCATGACCATGCTACTAGATATACAATTTAGGTGCTTGAGGCTTCTAAAGATATGAATCTGGCCCTGCCACGAGTTCTCATAAAAGCTCCACAAAGTTATAAGTGAAACTGAGGGGTGAAAATAATATAAAACAATTTTTAAATAATATTGTAAAATGGATTAAACACAAATATTTATACCTTAGCTGTTCATTTAAAGCAGTAACACTATCTTCAAGCGCTTGGCGATAAGCTCTTATGATATAAATAGGGTGCATTTGTTGTTCAATAAATTGTTCAGCTACACTAAGAAATTCTCCAGTTAAAACAATAACTGAAGTAGTGCCATCACCAACCTGAAATATTAAAAAAATCAAGATTTTTTTAGGCTTCAATAAAGAAATGTTAAACAAACTACATAATTAGTTCATATATTAAATTAATATCAATTTTTCGAATATTTAAAAGAGAGGTTATCTATAAAATAATTATAATTAAATTAGGATATTTTATATTGTAATCAATTTTCATCGCTGACATTATTTTAAAAACGGTTCAAAAAATTCAGAAATCACCCCAATGAGAGGATTAGTTAAGGCACTGTTTTCCAACCTGTGGGTTCGCACCCCTCTTTTTTTTAATACATATAAACAAAAATATCATGTCGATAGATAAGAAACTCGTTTGTGATTGAAAAATTTGATGGTTTTGGTCTTCCAAAAGTAGATTAAGAAATAATAATTGACTTATCTTGTGAGAGCACATTTAAGCAGATGATTGAACAAGAAAATAATATTATTACGTTTTAACTACGAGTTAAGAAAGATTTTCCTAGTTTAACAAACAAAGCTTTAGAAATTTTTTGCCATTTATAACATCCTGTCTTTCTTATAATTATAAGATTAGGTTTTCTACTATAGCTGTTTTAAAGATAAAGTACCGATTTTATTATATAGGTATTCTTTTTTTGTATTTATGTAAGATATGTGAAATTTTAATAAAAATATTATTACACTATAATAAATAAATATTTTTTCATAGCAACAAGATATATAGTAACAACATATGTGTATATTATTTTGTAGTCCATTAAAATAAATTATAATATATAAACAGTATTTATGAAATTAGAATGTTAAGGAAATTGGGGGCTCAACAAAATTTTTTATGAAAAAGAAGGGCAAAGGTTGGAAAACACTGACTTAAGGAGTATATTATCTCTTTAATCGCTATCTTTGAAAAAAATATAATTCAGGTGAAATATATGAATAATAAGATTGAAATTTGGAAAAATTTGTTCTAATGACAAATCTGGAAGGACGTGTAATGTAAATAATTAAAAATTCATTTATTTCAAACAATTTAATGACAAACAAATTGTTACCTCTTCGTCTTGGGTTCGGGCTATTTCGATCATACTCTTTCCTGCTGGATGTTGGACTGTAATTTCTCGGAGAATAGCATTTCCATCATTAGTCATTACAATCCCTCCCATGGGATCCATCAACATTTTCAACATTGCTCTTGGGCCCAAACATGTTCGAATTACATCTGCAATCGTCTAGAAAAAAATAAAATAATTATAAATAAATTGATGAGGCCATCCATATAACTTTATCATACACCTACTCTCTCTTATATCTAGTATTTAATAAAATAATTTAATATTTATAAAGTTATATTAAAACATGAATAATAAAAGTATTAACCTGGCTGTTGGTATATCATATAATTTCATGAATTCTATTTAACGAATGGTGATTATATTCATGTTAGTATTAAAATTCAGCTAACTTGGTTTTTAGTTTGAAAATATTATAATTTAAAATTTTTAAGAACTCTCTCCCCTCCTTAATTTTAAGTTCGATTACAATCAAAATCTACCAGTTCTTGATAAAATACAAAAAACTACATCAGAAATTTCGTTTTGATATTCACACAAGTTTTTGAGCTGAGAGTGTACTCAAAAAAAATTTGGTAACGTACTAAAAGACATTTTGATAAAAGAATTATAAAATATATCTCATAAAATGTAATTTTCTCGATCTTCACTCTTGAGGCTTTCTTATAGACCAAATCGCCATGATTTCGCTCATTTTTTTCTTTTTAAATTAAAATAGTTTGAGTCATTTTAAAAAACGAAGCAGAAAACACTTTTTTCATGCACGATTACAATACATGAGCATACCCTGTAGGCTAAAGAAAAAAACATCCGTAATTAGTTCCTGGCTGATGCCCGGTAACTTTTTGTTTCAGTTAAAAGCTATATATTAATCCCTGAAACCCCCACCTCGACCCCCACATCCACCCCTACCCCAGCACCCAGTTTTTGCATTTCTAGCCTTCTGTGGCCCACAGATATTGTTGATGTATATAGGTATATAAATTAATGCCGTATAATTTTTTTTTTAATTAAATAACAATTTATCGAGTTTGTGGGATTTAAAACTCGATTTATAATCAATTAAATTCCTTAACTTTTTAATATATATTAATATTTGTAATGATCTTTTTGTGGAATTTAAAATTAAAAAACCAATTATTTATTAAAAGGAAATTGAATTATACATTTTTATCGAGACAACCACCTGTGAATAATTATTTCTACTACTTAGCCGAAGATGAGGTCGTGACAGATAGAATTGTCAACACGTGATTTTTTTTCTCTATGAATGTCCGCCCAAAAATTATTAAAAATTGCATAAAAACAGAAGAGTTAGATAAGTTTAACTGATTTTGTCTATTCTGTCATTTATTAGTGTAGGCAATTGATTTTAGAAATAAAGAATATTTTTGAAGAAAACTTTTGCTAATAATCATGTTTTTATTTATGAAATGGTTATTTAAAATTTTTTTTAAATTAAGGGTTGTTCTTGGGGCCTGGCAAATCGCCATGGCCTAGTTCTCGGGTGGAAATGAAGAAAATTATCCTCACTCTCTCTAGAGGACACCCGTCCGATGAGCCCGATTACCCACCCCTGGCACATAAAAAAGCGAGAAGATAATATAATGACTTGGAGCTAAGTGACCAAATAGTAGAAAAAACTGAGCCAAAATTTTCAGTAATTATCATAGCTAGTCTGATACTAGCCAAAGGCTAAATAAGGTATCACCTTTTATCTTATCTTATTATATTAAACGAGCAATTCTTGTATATATATATATATATATATATATATATCTTATATTATTAAATGAGAAATTCTTGTATATATATATACAGATATATATAGAATCGGTTTCACAAAAACGGCTATAACGATTTTGCTAAAAATTGGTGTATCAAGTCTCATGAATTATTAGTCGTGTATAAATTTTAATCCGATTGAAATAAAGGAAGGGGGTATAAATTTATCATGTCGCAAAATAAATATTTTAATCATTCATATATTGTCTTCGGTAAGTCGCAGAGTCTTGAATTTTGAAACTTATGCTATCTAGAGGCTACAAGAAGTACCACAAGATTTTGGCTAAAATAGAAGTACCGGAAGTTGATGTTTGCGTACGTTAGAATGTACCCCCCCCCCCGCAACCATAAATCTCAGAGCTACGCTCGGTGCTCCAGGCACTTACTAATTACAAAGAGAAACAAAGAGGTTGTCCTCTGCTTGATGCAAATAAACATACACACATATATATCGAGATGATATATCATCTCGATATATAGGTATGTGTGTATGTTTATTTGCATCAAGCAGAGGACAACACTCTTGTTTCTCTTTGTGAATCAACTAACTCTGCTACTCTCAGCAAAACAAAAACTTTTCACTTATTAATTAAGTGATAATGATAACCTATCAAGCGAGGGGTGAACCGCGATTTGTGGAATTGTTTTGGATAACTTTTAAGGAGTTAGGTGTTGGTTCTAGGTGAAACGTGAAATCATTACTCAAATTAATTAATTTTACCAATGAAATACCAGTTAGGGTTGAACCACATCAAAAATTCAATTCAAAAGCAATAATATACTGCGAAGCAAATTGAGCACCAAAAAGAAGGGACCAAGTATGAGAAGCCAGCGAAATCTGTCAATTGTGTGTGTCCTTAGTTTTCCCGACAATGTCCAATATATGTTAGTGAAAAAGAGTTCTCAGGTAAATATTTCATATTACCCCGCCAAAATTCATTAAAAAATTAGAAAATTTAAACCAATCATCATTTGCAAAAAAGACACAAATTAGAAATTGTTCCTCGTGTAAGGACCTTTAAAAAAACCCAATTAAATTAAACAAATAAATTGCAATTTTGAAAAGCCAAATACAAAATCTCTCTCCTGAAAAATCAATTTCGTTGAGAAGTTCTATAATAGTTTGACTTTCTCCTTTTTTATATTCACTTGAACAATCCAATAAGAGAATTCCGGTATATCACCTTATTTTTAGGATGAGTTACATCTTTATTAATCTAAATGAAAAAATCGAACTTTTTGGCCTTTGGACGAGAGCCCATGTAATTTCTGCCAAAACCGTCACGTGCTAAAATTCAACCTGAATGAATAGTACAATTTGTGACCCTCGGATCGTTGCTAGACTTTATCCATACACATTTGAAATATTAATATGTTTATTCCTTTATTATTAATCACATAAATCGACAAAATAAATAAATTTTAAACAATTTAAAACTAAGTACTATCTTACTGTAGAGTTAGGTTCTTTAAAATGTAATTTTCCTAAAAACTTTATATAACCTTTTTTGTGATCCTCAAGATACTTATTTAGAATATTAAATTTCATCAAAATTGGTTAAGTCTTTTTCAAGACATTAAGAAAAAACTAAAAAAGTTATAGAATAAAGTACTAATGTTGGTGGGCCGATATGTACCAAAAACTAATCAGCGCTTCATTTTGTTAAAGGAAAGGTAGATTTTCAATTTCATTTCATTCGATTGAACGGTGTGGAAAAAATAGTCGACGAAAAAAACGGGTAACATACGAGTATTAGTACATTCAGCCACCCGCATAGACTAAATGAAAAAATAAGACGAGACCCCCTGTAACTTTTGGCAAAACCGTCACGTGCTAAAATCCAACCTGAATGAATACTACAATTTGTGACTTTGATTGATACCATGGGTTCCGTAGTCTTTACTTGAGGAACCTTTGAAGTCGCGCTTGGCGCGAAACCGATTTGAATACTTTACCCAATAACCATGCCTTGCTTGGATAAAGTAAAAAGTAAAAAAAAAATTAAGCAAAATCACAGCGTTAGAGCCGCGAGGCCTTATATAGTAAAGATTGTAAAAATGATATTAGTTATTTTTAGAAAAATGTCCTCAATATAGAATCACGAGCAAAGAAATGGAATCACTCTCTTTTCATTTATTCAATGATACTTTGTATGTTTCTTTGTAATTTATTAAAAATTTAAATATTTTTTCTACAAGTTTCATTTTTCAGCATTTAATGGGCCCTCTATAGTATGTCCTAACGTGAGCCAAATATGTTGGCCTTGTTGGCCACCAGTAAAACGAGTTAATTTGACAGTGCCTCTACACAGTGGTCCAAGAGTTGGGCCAATGTCTATGGCCTTATGGAAACGACCCCTAGCCACTGCGCACTTTCGTGGCTTAACATTGACCCTCATTGACATATCGAAAAAACCGCTCCGAAGGCCAACCATCGCCAGAGTCAACCAATTACCAATACAAGTCAACCCCCCTCTACACATTGGCGTTGGCTTGAAATGGCCCAAGTTGGATCATAGTGTAGAGGAGGCATAAAATAAATGTAGAATGATAACCTAATGGAAATATATTATATTATTATATTTGAGAATGAAAATTACATTTAATACTCTCAAGGGAGGTGATTCCATTTCTTTGCTCGTGAGTGTATAAAAGTAAATATGAAATTTATTTTTAAAATAGAACGCACACATATTTGACATTCACTAAGGGCCAGTTGAATGTCGGTTGGTGAAAGTCTTTGTAAAAGTTGACAAAGGGTAAAACCTTAGAATTCACCTTCTGCCCGGCGGGATGGCCAATCAGATGAAAGTGCGTGTCATCTGATTGGGCATCAAAGTAATTCCAAGGTTTTATCCTTTGTCAACTTTTACAAAGACTTTACCAACCGACATACAACTGGTCGCAAACCTACTCACACCAACATTTTGAAATAATAATTAATATCTCTAAAAATATTACTTTTTCGTTGTTCTCTATAGACCTTTTTGTAGGCATTGGCTTCATACTTGGATTAACATTTTTTTAGCAGAATAGTTTGAGATATTTAAAAAAAGGAGCAAAAATATCAATTTTTTTCTGAACAATTACACTAATTCACCAGACTACATATTATAAAGCCAAAAATTAGATTAATAAAAGATCCTTAATAATTGATAAATTTACTATAGAAAGTTGTACAAAAAATTCACTTTACAACTTGATTTCATTATGTTGAAGGTTTGTTGGTGAAATATAATAGATGACTTGGAAACTTTTGTCCTGTTACTTTAAAGAAACTTTGAATTAATTTTTAATTTAATCTGTGTGGGTGGCTTGGCCCGAAATTTTTTTATAAATCATACGAGTTGAAAGTTTCAATTCTTTTGTTCAAGAGGGAAGATTAATTATAATTATGTACAATTTTTCATTCTTTTATCCAATCCATATAATTAAAAACTTGTCATGGTTTTGAAAAAAAAATTATTTTATTTAATACCGAGGGGTGGACCGCGATTGGAATTAGGTGTACACCGTCTTTGGAATTACTTTGGAAGTGATTAGATAATCTATTGTCTTCTACTTGGAAATGAAAGGGAAGTAGGTGTACACGATTTTAGGTCGCGGTTCACCCTCGCATAATTCATGTTTCGGATCTAGTTTAGCCCATGTTCATTTATAAAAATCCTTTTTTATACAATTTTACAAAATTCTTATCTCAAATATAGTCAAAGGACATTTTTAAATAATTTAAAAAGATATTTTCTTTGTCTTTGAGAAAATATAGATTGTAGAAAACAAAAAATTGCACAAAATAATTTTTTTAAATCAAGAATATTAATACAGATAAAAAGACAATAAAATGAATGGAAAATTTATTCTATCAAAACCCAATAAGAAATACCATTTATGGTAAGGTAAAAAAATGCAAAATTAGGTTAGATTTGAAAAACGTGATTGCTTCTTACTTTGGCTGCAGAGATATTTTCTTTTTGAACTTTACGGCCGGTACTACGTTTCGTATTCTGACTTAAAACAAGATAGAGATTAATTAAATTTGTTACTTTGAGATATTTGATTTATTGATAATTACTTAAAACAAGAATCGGTGCTTGCTGAGACCCAAACATGTTTAGCTCCTAAAATAAAAACAAGATTTAATTTTATACAATACAATAATTAAATTTATTGTTTCAAACCTGTAGATGATTTATCTAAACAAGAAAATTTGTTTCTCAAATGATTTCAAAATGAAATGAATATAATTTAATTGAACAAGTATAAAAATTTTTAGAATGAACAAAAGAAGAAGGATGAGATCTAAGTTGTTGAGAGCAGAGGGATTGCAATTTGTGGCTTGTAAGCTTGTCGCTTGGAGGGCGCCACCAGTCACGTCTCCGATGATAAAAGATCGGCGGCGCGGCGCGGCCCGGCCGAGCAATTGAGGAAGAGCGCTGGCTATGAATCCGAACCAAGGAGGGATCCTTAGATTAGTTTAGTTTTTTATATCTGATGCAGTGAGCATAGCCAGGGGGGGGGAAGGCGGACCCCCACCCCCTATCTTTAGAGTCCACCCGCTCTCACTATTTACATGTAACCGAAATCAAAAGGGAACAAACAAGAAACCTGGAAAAATTAGTAGCTTTTTAGGTTTTTTCGAGGGGTGAACCGAGACCTAATATCATGTACACCTACTTCCACTTCCTCTTTCATTTCCAAGTAGAAGACAATAGATGAAGGGGGATTATCTAATGAATTCCAAAATAATTCCACATAATTCCAAAGATGTGTACACCTAATTCCAATCGCGGTTCACCCTTCGGGTATATTTATTTATTACACACACTTTATATTAGGTTCCCCTGTATGTATCTATTTATGTGACTTTTGTTCTGTTAAATTCCACAAACATTTCTATATAAAAATAATTGTTTACCTACTCAATTTAAATGAAATCTATATACCTATATATATATATAAAATTAAGGTTTGGTATGTACATTGCTCCAAATCACGCCAACTTTTGGTTGCACACGTTTCAGGCAAAGTTATGAACGAAAACACCCTCAACAAAATTCCTGTCTGTATGTCTGCCTGTATGTTTGCGTGGTTTCCGAAAAGTTGCTCACGATTCACGTAAAAACGGCTGAAGGGATTATTATGAAATTTCATATTTACATCATATGTCTTCTAACTTAGGTTTTTAGCTATATAACGTTTTGATATTTTGACCCCGAGAAAGGGTTTTGGGGGGGGGGGGGCACGAATGAAAATTATCAAATGACTCCTAAACTATTAACTCTACGGCAAATTTTATTATGAGCATAGTTGTAGGGGATGTGATTTCTGACAACTTTTGTTTAAAAAATTCCCCCAAAAAACCACCCAAAAAGGGGGGGAGGGTCAAAATATGAAAATTCTTGCTCTTTGACCAAACTCAACCAAATTTTGTATACATAATCTGTGGGTCACTGGAAGGCTAGAAATGCAAAAACTAACCACCCAAAATGGGGGGGGGGGATCAAAAAATGAAAATTCTTAACCTTAGAGCCAACTTAACCAAATTTTATATACTAAATCTGTGGGTCACTAGAAGGCTAGAAATGAAAAAAACTGGGTGCCGGGGTGGAGTGATGGTGCTAGGGTGGGGTGCGGTGGGTGGAGGGCACGGGATGGGGTCCGGGGGGTGCAGGGTGGAGTGGATGGTTGGGGGCTGGGGTGCGGGGTGTGGGGGGCGGTGGTTGAGCACGGGTGCATAGTGCGGGGGTGGGAAGTGCTGGGTGGGGTTCGGGGGGGGGGGGTGATGGTTGGGAGTGGGGTATGAGGGTGGGGTTCGTGGGTTGGGGATCCAGGGGGCGCCCCCTGGCTACCAAGAGGGCCGCCGAAGGCGGCCTTGCAGCTAGTTATATATAAAAAACATTTCATTCTGTTAAATTCCACAAACTTTTCTCTATAAAAATAATTAAAACTAAAAAGTAAAAAAAATAGATTAATTTTAAAAAAACTAAAAAACACCCATGTCCAGTCAACGAACGTTCAAAAAGGGGTATAGAAAACATTTTATAGGAGATAATTTTTTTCTTATGGAATGTGTTTGGGCTAGTTAGAAGGTAAAAATACTGAAAGTCCCCAGTCTTAGCTACCGGGCTTAGGGGTGGAAGGGGGTGGAAATGTCCCGTTTTTTGGTTTTTTGCTTATATCTCTAAAACGGTAGGTCAAAGAGAAAAAGTTACTCTCAGCAAAATAAAAGCTTATAATATTTACCACAAGATTGCTTCAATGTAATTTTTCTCTATTCCTTTTGGTTTTTGAGATATTCCCCCAGGAATATCGTTTATGTATGAAAAAAATAAAATTTCCTATATTTTTCGTAAACTTTTGTCTCTATCACCTCATCCTTTCGTTTTACAGTAAAACTCTTCAGAAACGAAGTTGTAGAGCATTGAATTTCCTTTAAAATTATATATACATTTATGATTTTATCTTCAAATCGTCTGGAGTTATAGCAATTTAAAAATTTCAGGTCGAATTATACATTTTGTTAGAAAACCCAGCAATAGCCCAGTATATAGGGGTTTCAGCTTACATTAATTGCGGGAAAATATTTTTTTTCTAGGATCGTTTGGTATGGTGTGGGTATGCTAAATCTAAGTTTGCGAACTCGAAAGTGTGGGGGACAGCTTTTGGTGGCCGAAAAAGCTTTTATTTTGCTAAGAATAGCTTTTTCTCTACGACCCACCCTTTTAGAGATATAATTAAAAAACCAAAAAACGGGGCATTTCCACCCCTTTCTACCCCTAAGCCCGTTAGCTAGGACTGGGGACTTTTAGTATTTTTACCTCCTAACTAGCCCAAACACATTCCATAAGAAAAAAATTCTCTCATATAAAATGTTTTCTATAACCCATTCGTTAACCGGACTAGCTTCAAAAGTACAAAATTGTCTAACACTTAATCAAAAAGCGTGGGGCACTTTGTCGAAATTAATTTAAAAGTTTCTGCGCCCCACACTTTTTGATTAAGTATTACATTATTTTGTACTTTTTAGAAGCGTGTTTTTTTTTTTTTTTTTATATATGTTTGGTGGACCGCTCTTTAAGTCGGTTTAATGCTATTAAAAGAATCAAAAAATGAATGATCAGATGATTAAAAGGAAAACTGCCCTAGACAAAAATTTAAAGCGAATACATTTTATATCACCCTGGATATTTTTGCACAAACTTTAACTAAAAGATTTGAAGATTTTTTTAATTTTGCAAATAAGTTCATATGTTAGAGACTGAATTTTTGACGATATCAGAAAGTAATAATAATTGTTTAATGGAACTTGCAGCATTTTATAAGTCCGATGTAAATTGTGTTTTGATTTTTGAAAAAAAATTTTTTTATATTACTAATTTTCATAATTTGTTTTTTCACTTCATTTGAGTTTATATTATATATGTTGCACTAAAAACCCGTTTTTAGTAAGAACGGGTTCTTAATAGTTAAAACGCGTTTCAATGAATACCTTTCTGGCAACTACTAGTAGAATTTATTGATGTTGGTTGAGTTTGGTCCAAAGGACTAGAATCTTCGTTTTGACCTTCCGCCTCATTTTGAAAATAAACACCCAAAATGAGGCGGAAGGTCAAAAATGAAGATTCTAGTCCTTTGGACCAAACTCAACCAACATCAATAAATTCTAGTTGCCACAAAGGTATTCAGTGAAACGCGCTTTAACCAGTAAGAACCCGTTTTTACCAGGGGTTTTTACAGCAACATATATACACCGTCACGAAATAATTTTAAAACAAAATATTATTATGTACAGTATTCATTGTATTATTTAAAATATATGTTTTGCTTGGTTCAAGTAAGAATATATTTTTGGTTGGTCAACTCTATAAATAAAATTGTAAAATCGTAATTTTTAATGGACATATTGTCTGCCTAGAAAAAAGAAAAAAAATCGCTTAGTTCAAATAATTTTGGTCAGGGTAACGATTAGCGCCCTCAGAGCAGCTTTTCCCCTCCCGCCTCAAAAGTCTAGCTACGCCACGGACCAGATGGGGGAATGAATTGGAATAAAAAGGGAAACTTTTTCAAGACTTGGTACGCTGGTTGCAGTTTCAGGGAATTTATAATATTAAATGATAAATATCTAAATCGGATATTTATTTTATTTCGATTTAATATTTTCTTCATAAAGAGAAATCAATGAGGTTGTCGTCTGCAAATAAACATATACCATTTATAGATTTAGGCCAAGTTCGAATAATATAAAAACTGTTTGCCAAAAAAAGTAGTGAGATCTAATGTCAATTGGTGATGTTGAACTTGGTAGTACATTAGATCTCACTACTTTTTTGGTAAACGGTTAATTAATGGAATTTGACCTTTTTTACACAAGTGTTTTTGTTGGGATTTCACTTATTTTTGTAAGTTAGCTGCTTATTTATGCGTATTTACTATATGTTTTATGAATATAGATAGATTTTCGAAAAAAATGATATTTTCTAAGATATTAAATATTTATTTTTAGAAAAAAAAACTTTGTCCCTAACAAAAGTCGAATTTCCATCATAGAATGTATTTCTGGCAAATTATCATCTTTTTTGCTTAAGGAAATTTATTAAAAAAATCGAATTTTATTAGGTACCACTTATTTTAACATTCTACTATGGCATTTGTTTTGTCGAGATAAATTCAATAATCCTCCCCAGTAAAGCCTGGTTTACGTGAAACACTACTTGTCCAAATGATGAATGTTCTTTGCTAAAGAAGAATCTCACTGAATGTAAATTATAATACTAAATTAGGAAATAACTATAATGTTATTTAAGTGGAATAGGCGAATTGGATTGTTTATTCTTAGATTATTCCTATTATAAACTATTATTGTTTGCGACTTGGATTTTGTTTTTCAACTTTTATTAAAATAAGACTGCGTGGGCCGCTCCATTAATTTTGGTTCGCTTGTACTGAGCTTGTTAAGATCGGCCCTGATCAGCAGTATTCGCAGTAAAATATTCAACTTGCGGGATCTAAGTTATTTGGGAATTGTTAAAGGAATAAGAAAAATTATCAAAATAATACTCATGATAGAAAATTATAATTACAAGAATTACAAATATATTTTTATAAAATAATTATTTTATTATATTATTAGTTTTTGAAATGAAATTGAAGGAAAAAGTGAACACTTTTTCAAAACTCGGCTTACGAATTAATTATTAGTTTTAAATTATATAAATATCTAAATCTGATATTCAGTTCGAATTAATATTTTCTTACCTAGATTCAAAAGGCCGTTCATTCCTAGAATAATAGAAATAAAGAAATTAATCTCTATACTAGTCTAAAACAGATTTGGACTTTTATTTGGCATCCTTATACAATGCTTTAGCTTTAAAGGAAGAGGGATATCATTTTATCCGTGCCCTTTTTAGTCATTTCCCCCGATTAGATTCTAATTAAAGACACCTGCACATTTGTAAATAAAAAAAGTGAAAACTTTCATCAGAGTCTCATCTTCGGTAACTTTAATTTGATTACTTTTTTCTTAATTGAAGTAATTATTCATACATTCGTGTGTCAAAAAATTTATAATTACATTTTTTTCTCTTTCTTTTTATTAATTAATTGATTTTTTTATTTTTAAAACCCACTAATAGTTTATTACAAATATTATTACCTATAGGTAGGTACATGAAAATTAGGAATTTTAATCTATTGAAGACGAAATAGTAGAACTCATTGCTGAATTCATACAATAGGCAGCCAGCCCAATGATTATGAAAACCACAAATCCCGTATAAACCATTTATTAGAACGTCATTTTCATCCTCTTAAAATACTCGACGATTCGGAAGATCGTCCCTCCTTCAGGGTTTAAAAGAGTCAAGGAAGGAGCCTCCTGTATAATATTAGTATTATTTTTAATTGCAATTAGGTTCAAAACTTTGTGCACAGCGATGCCTTGATGACGGTCGGAGTGGATCCAAAAAATAAATTGAATTTTATTTAATTCTTGCTGCAAATAAAAATCGACATATGATCTTTTTATCTGAATTAAAAATTAAAAATAATTTATATATCTCTAACTTAAACATTACCGAGCTTGGCCCACCCAGGTACTTAATATAAAATATAAATATTGTTATTATTAATTTTAAATGGAAGATTTAAAAAAAGAAATGTTATGATATTGATTGAACAAGACTTGTTTATAAACATTTTGAACCAAATGCATGATGAAGTCTCACGAAACGTACCTACCTTTAGTTTAAAACAAGGGTTTTACTGAAAAAAGATACATGTCCGACTTCGTTTAATTTTTAATTAATTTAACATTTAGGTGATTAAGTATGAAGGGATAAAAGATAGGCGCTAACTAGCTCGACTATATTAAGGAGGTATACCATAAGGACCGGAGCCAGGTGGGAACCGAAGGGACAGCTGCTACTACTACTGGCGGGCGGTGTTGCCGATAATTTTAAGAAACGGAAAAATTACACAAAATTTATTCTGTTACAAGATGTCCAAATAAGGCTACGCTCCTATTGTTTATTTAACATTTTCACTTAAATAAGATATAATTATATACAATTTTATCACTATTTTGATTAAAATGTGATCTAAAATTGTTTGTATTAACAAATTTCATCGCTTTTATTTATTAATTAAAAACTGAAAAAGGAGACAAGAAGGAAAATTATTACATGCTTCCTTCATTGACCCTTTGAGTGAGTAGATTTTAGATTATATTTTTTAAAAACTATGTACATATGGCCAATCCCATTTAATTATTCTAGACAGTGAAGAAGGGGGGAAGATCTTCGAAACGTCAGTTTAAAACCTGTAAAAAGAAAACTTTCCAATAAATCCTCTTTCACTGGGAATCATCTTTTTATTTATTCCTGGACTGTCTTCCATTCAATACTCAAGTTTTATATTAACCAGTCCGTTTCAAAGGAAAAAACTTCTAATGTATTAATTATAACAACAAAACCAACTCAAAAACCTATTCTCCGATTTAAACTGAAGATGTGATGTCACCTCCATCACCCGATGGTACTTTTGATGCGATACTGGTTCGATGGTTGATGAATTATAGGAACAAGGTTTGATAGTGAAATCAGTAATAACAAATATGTTTGGTTTTTTGTTAAATCTTTATAGACCTTTTCATATTGAGTTAAACATTTATTAATATCTCTCTGGAATCGAATGAACTAGAAATATAAAAGGTATTTATCTATTAAAATAGCTATATGTATTAAATCAACGCTTCTTTAACTTTTTTCATTCGCGATCCCATTTTGACTGAGAAGTTTTTTGAGACCCCATATTATATAGCTATACTAATAAAAATCATAAACAAATTAATTTTTAAGCAAATCTTTAGTATATAAACAACCTATTATAATAATTTTATCATTTATTAAAACTACATAATTACAATAATTAAATCTAAATAATAATAAAATTGATCTACTTGTTTCTTATTAAATGAAGAATCAAACAGAGGGCTTTAGCATTTTTTGATCCGTATTTTGATAACAAAATTTATTTACTCGACCCAAAATGGGGCCGCGACCCATATAGTTGTATTAAATTAAGGTGACCAAGTATTTTTTGTACAAAAAGGAGTACGGATGGAATTTCTTTGGATATGGTGATTTGGTTTGTGAAAAAAAACTGAATCTTTTTCATTCGACTATATATTTTTAAAATAAAATCAAAATTAGTAATTCTAATAATTTAATTTAATTCTTAAAACCAAATTTCATGTTGTTTGAATTTTTTTGTATAATTCTGAATTTTCTTCCAATAACGCACACACTTCACAACAAAACTTGCATCCCCCATTAAACTGTTAAACCTGCAGTTTGTGTTACAAAATATTTATCTTGAGTAGATCTTTTTGTTTTGTGTGTATATTATTGAAATCTCTTCGGTTACGTCCACCAAAATTCGCAATCGTATTTTCTGTCGATAACTCTAATATTTTTGAATTCAAATTATTTTTTAATATACCACGAAACACGTGATTCAACTTAATTTTAGTAAAATTGGGTATAATTATAATAGGCTTTGGAATGAACTTCCAACCAAATTTCATGCAAACCCGACTCTTGGTGCTCTCAGGTCTTCGTTCTTTATGGATCCCAATAACCGATACTCCTTACTCTTATTTCCTTTATGTCTTCTAATCTTTCTCTAATTTTTTTTTCTCTTCCTTCCCCTTCAAAATTTGTGTATTGGTGAACTCTTTTGCCAACTTTGTAAAATATTGTTGCTAAATTATGTATAAACACTAGGTGGGACCTAAGGTTCCATGTTTGTATACTTTGTGAAATAAATAAAAAATAAAATAAATAATTTGATTTCTTTATGGTCGACGTATTATATAGTACCCACAAATCATTGGCGTAGCCAAGGGGGGACGAAGGCCCAGCCCCCTATCTCACTATTTACATCTAACCAAAATCAAAAGGGGAAAAAACAAGAAACTTGGGTAAAATAAGTACCCTTTTAGGTTTTTTTTATTTATAAGTTTGGTGGGCCGCTATTTAAGTCAGTAAATAGTTTAATCAAAGAAAATTTATTTTAACGCACACCGTGCTTACTCTGTTAAAGAAATTGTAAATTTACTATTATGTTTACAATACAAATAGATAGGAAATTTACAAGATTGCGTATAATAAATAAGAAAATACTATATTATATTGGTAAAATCACATTAACTCATTGCAAAAATAGAAAAATAAATTGTAACGTAATAATTTTGGTAAGAGTAGTTTTACCCCACCCGCCTCCAAAAGTCTGGCTACGCCACTGGTACAGATACAAATGATTCGGATTTGCATACAAAATTCTTTATAGTTTTATTATTTTTAATAGTACAAAGGAGTATGAAAAAAGAATGGAAAGGAGTATTTTTGGAGTAGATATTTTAAAAGAAGTACAGTTCCAATAGATGGAGTATAAAACTCACAAAAGAGTACGATTGGTCACCTTAATTAAAGGAAAAAACTAATGCATATTGCTGGTAGGTAATAAATAATAAATATTTTCTTCGAATAGTGCGCCAACGGTGTAGCATCCATGTCCTCTGTGTCGAGCTGGCTGGCTGACTAGAGAGTAGAGTAGAGAGGCCCTTGGTCAAACCGATGGCGATTTAAGCTGGCATGTACGTTGGTGCGTTTGTTCGGCCTCTGGAGCTGGAGCTGAGTTTATTGGAAGGGTGCCGGGTGGTGGACAGGGGTTGCCCGGGCGGTGGCCCCCGGCGGCAGCAGCCGACTTGGCGGGCGGGCGGTTAACGGCCGCCTCGACTCCGTCCGCTTGAGTCGCCATCTTGCCTTCCCCTTTGTCATGTTAATCGTCCCGAGATTCATCCACCAAGGTAAATAACCGTTTCTTTTGCCTGTTTGCCATTCTGTTTGTCTTGCTTATTTTACCCAACTTGCATTTTGCAATCTATTATTTGCCATTCGAGTTTTTTCGTTGCATTAAAATGGAGCAAATTTTCTTAGAACCGGATGTTTACGAACGTTTCATTTGACGACTTAGAATATTTATCATCTTCTAACTTATTAAGTAAACTTCCAGTTTTAATAATTTTTGACATATTTATTTGAAACATTGACATTATTATTGAAATACGAGAAACAAGGGATTTGTTATTGTCAGAAGTGTCCCCAATGGCATTGAAGACATATATGTCTTCGTTTAATACATACATATTTCTGGTTTGTTTTAGTCATCCAATTAATAACATAAGACTTTTCTATATTAATCAATTAATTTCTTCACATATAATATGTTTGAATTTTTAACCCTTGAGTCTCATTTATTTTGACGCATTTTAGTCTTGTCATTAAAATAATATTAAGGATTTTTTGTTAAATTTTTAAGAATAAATCAAAAATTGTGCACCCCTGCTTGAAGTAATTAACTAATACACAACTATACATATATATACCTATATATATTTATATATACAGGGTGTTAAAAAAAGGGTCATATATTTTGAGAGGAGCTACTATTCACTAAAACAAGATAAAATGTCAAATAAACATGAATCGTAAAACCAAACCTTTTGAGATAAAAGCTATTCTATTTCATCACTATAGTGTCCATTAATTGTAATGCTTTCTTCAGTTCTTAGTCTTCGAGAATCACACACACTTTTAAAAACTCACATGGAAAAGTTTGTTAAATAATAGTACTCTGCCTTTGTGCTTGTTATTTTTCAGTATAGAGGTCAAGGGCTTCCTATTTGCTTCAACTGGCTAAACCCAAACAAAAATTCATCTGTCATTTGTCATTTCTTCTGAAGAATAATAGGTTTCCAGTATTATTAGATATTCTGTGAGTTTTTTGTTTTCCACTTGTTTACTATTGAACATTACAGATATGACACATCCAGTGTAAAGATGGATTTTATTTTATATACAATACCAATTTCAGGTTTGTTCTAGTCATCTAATTAATAAAGTGAGAATTTTTCATCTCACTAAATGAATTTCTTCACATATACTTAATATGTTTGTATTTTAACCATTGAGTCCCATTTTACTATTTGACGCATTTTACTCTTGTTATTAAAATAATATTAATAAGGATTTTTGTTGAATTTTTAAAAATAAATAAAAGATTGTGCACACTCTGCTTGAAGTAATTAACTACATACACTTATAGACATTTATGTATATGTATATATAAAATAAAAATAATACATTCATTTACAGAGGGTTAAAAAAAGGATCATATATTTTGAGAGGAGCTACTATTCACTAAAACAAGCTACAATGTCAAATAAACATGAATCGTAAAACCAAACCTTTTCAGAGCTATTCTCTATTTCATCACTAGAGAATGTGTTGTTCATTAATTGTCATGCTTTCTTCAGCCCTTGGTCTTCGAGAATCACATACACTCTTAGAAACTCACATAGAAAGTTTGCTAAATAATAGTATCTGGCTGTGTGTTTGTTATTTTTCCGCATAGAAGACAAGGGCTTCCCATTTGCTTGCAGAAATTCATCGGTCATTTGTCATTTTTTGTGAGCAATAATAGGTTTCCAATCCTAAAAATGTATTCTGTGAGTTTTTTGTTTTGTATACTATTATAGACACACTCAGTATAAAGATGGACTTTATTGTATTTACTATTACCAATTTCGCAATATTTATTTCTTCAAAGATATTAATTTTACTATCCATGTCTATTAGAGGTTTTTATTTGTACATGCTTTATATTAGTTTCACCTGTATCTATCTATCAATGTGACTTTTGTTCTGTTAAATTCGGCAAACATTTCTCTATAAAAATAATTGTTTACATACTCAATTT